>FWPY01000071.1:5173481-5582069 GCA_900174645.1 Sonneratia alba
GACGGGTAGGCCTGGAGAACGAAATGACCATAAATATAGAAAAGATAATTTGGGACCTCGGTGCCGAAAATGGCAAGTGGGGGACGCACCGACAGAAGATTCAAGTTGCCTCCGGAATCATCCAGAGGCAAATCGATGTGCCTGTGGTATAAGGAATTCCTCGAGTTCACAAGTTTGTTTCTCTGGTCGATTTCCCAATCGTACCACATGAACTCCAAAGTCCAATGTCCTTTACCGATTACTAGCTCTCTGTTCCAATATCTGCACTGCTTAACTTAACAGGGCTGTGAGCAAAACAGACATCTAAAACTCTGGATCCCTCATAAGCCCGATTGTTCTGTCGTAGAGTGACTTCCCGTGCGGGTAGCAGCACATCCATTTAAAAGTAGTCGAGCTCATTTCCCACAACCCATTTACCTGCCAAAGAACATAGGGTGCATTGTGATTTTGAATCTGCTTTTGCCTTAGCTACTTCATGTCTGAGAACCAAAGGCCAGGGGTCTATCACCTATCCCAATACTCCATGCCAAACTCCCAAGCAATGCAGGATTTCTATCCTCCGTCTTCCAGGGAGCCCAACGGGAAATTTCAGAGGAATAACAGCGCAGAATATTTCCATGTGTCGGGATAGGCCTTGAAACCGAGTTTGCTGAAACAACTCTACCCTCCGGCAGAGAGAAATTTCGCCTTCCAACCCGAGATTCCTCCTCCCTCTTTGAACAGCCAGAAAACTACGGGTGGACTGGACATGTCCATAAATAGCCCAAACACTTGCCCAACCGATTAGTTTTTCCAAAATATTTATATTATTTTTTTAAAAAAACTTTAAAAACCGATCTTTGACATGAAAATCTACCTAAGGAAACCCCTCAAGCAACGGTCTGATTACTTCAATAGAACATCCATCTACTTTCTAAATAGGATGTCATCTACAGATAATGAATGGGACATGGGACAGTGAGAGGGATCCTCTTGTCAGATCTTCACCTTTGGAATCCCTTTATTGATGTTTAATTCAACGAGAGTTACAAGGAATTATGAGATATTTAAAAGAAATATTAGTTCTCCCATTAAGTATAACAGTAAGCTTTTGTTTTTTTATGGGTAGTGGTGAATTTGTGCGGACATGATTGCACCAAGAGAATGGTAAATTTGACAATTGAGAAACGCTTCACAGTGAGTTCTCAAATCAGATTGGTAACAAAGTTTATGGTATTGACGAGCATTGAAGATAAAAGTGACACTTTACTCTGCATGAATAAGTAAGAAGTATTCAGGAGACTGTTTACTTAGAGCTGTTGAAGTCAAATGGAACAATTCGACAAAAGAATTTTCGGAGTTTCCTACCAATCCACCATTTTTAAACTGAAAATAAAAAATGGTAAATTACAAGCTCCAACAACCGACCAATCATCTGTCACGTTTGGGGTGACACTCCTTGATTTGTGGACTACGAAGGAGCCCACGAATTGAAGGTAAATTCGTGAAATTCTTTCTTCAAGGAATCAAGAAGAATTGAATGGATCCAGGATAGGCATTTTCGAAGTCGTACAGATTCATCATTCCACCGTTCGGCACCGCCCTAGTCCAAAAAAGTTCGACATAAAAGAAACTGGTAAGGAGGGCTGGACCCCTTTTGGTGATGAGACGTACCCCCACCACCGCACCCTGACTGCTGGAGTCCCATCAAAGTGACACAAACTCAATTTGCAATGAATGAGTGCATGCTCAGGTGCAATGTTTCACCCGAGAAGATCGGCAGCATCTTGAGACCTCACCGCTGGGATCCGAAACAGAGATTTAGACGAACTCCCAAATCGTGCTTCCAAACGAAACCGAGCAGTACGGTTCCTCCCTGGGAATCGAACATGTCTCGAATCTTTCAGGACAAGTGACAACGGATTTCTGAATTTGTATTTCACAAAGTTTATGCCCCCCTTGAAGTGTGTAAAAGGCTTTCTCCTTCCATCATTGGGAACGAGAGAAAAGTGATGCTAGATCAAAGGGTCCTTGCCTGCCACAGACAAGCACCTCTGACATGTGAATTTGACCCACCACAATAAGGAAAATATATGGTCTAGAACGTGTCCACGACCTTGAGGCGAACATCTTTATCAGCAGTGGCAGCAGCATGCTCGGAGTGGCAAAGTGGACGTTTGCACCATCAATCATCCTCCTCTCCCTGTCTTTCATTTTCCCGAGGTCTACTCTCACTTTACGCGCATGAAAACCACGTCTGGATCGTCAGAAAATGAATCGACTGTGGAATGCGGATAACTGGTTGGGGCATCAAGCCAATAACTGGACTCTTAATGCAGCAATCAACCGCCTTTAGTTGATGGGTCTGGGCATGCAAGTTGGCCACTTAGGCCTACTTGAAGATGATTTTGCCTGCCATTGTTGATCAGACCAACTGTAGTGGCTCGTCGGGTCCCAATTAGCTCAGTTGGCTTCAATTGGAGGCGGGAATATCACATCACCTGTTCCAATGAAACATTAATGAGTTCCAGTAGTGGTATGATAAAGTACTGACAACTTGGACGCATGAAACTGACGATGCTGGTGATGACAAAGAGACTCTTCATTGCGGGAATGAATTTCTCTTCGCGCACTCAAGTTTCTTAGCAGAACTTGTTCTGTTGAATAGAAAGTTAATCCCCATACAGTCGAACACCTATATCAAGCTTCACAATACACAACTTTCATCAAAAACCATCTCTGGACCAGCAGCGAAGAAATTAGAATGTCCCAGAAGCTGCAAAATTTTTCCAACTGAAAAGTTAATGCTCGGAAAGGGGGTGGGGTGGAGAGCTGCTTTTCTACTTTCGTTGGGCCTATCAAAAATTAGCACAACCCAAATATATAGCATGAAAAAACCATGCATGCACTAGGATTTTCAAACCATCTGAAATATCATGATGTGCTTACATAGTACAAAAATAATATTTATGATAAAAAGAAAATTTATGAGAAATTTTTTAAAAATTGATCAATTATATCAATAATTTATATTGTATAAAAAATTATTTTAAAATATAAAATTATTTTAATTTATTTTTTAAAATATTTATTTTATTTTATTTGGGCTAGACCAGACGGTTTGAAGCACGAAATATTTGTCCCTGTGCCGTGATGGTGAGCCATGCCGGCACTGCACGAATTGACTGGTCATTTGAACCAATTCAGCCAAAAAAATAGGGATTTAAATCTAGATTTTTTTTACATCAAATTCTTGTCAAAACAAGAACATATATTTTGAATTAAGTACTAGTAGCAAGAATATGAGCACCTAGAAGACTCAGACAATTATGTCCATGGAGACACTATATAACTACATGCAGCCCTGTAATGAGACTCAGGTCCTTCAAAGCTTTCCACCCAAAGAACCCCAAATAGAGTTTCATCCAATTCAGATGGGCTCCTATGATCATACCAACGACAAGTTTCGAGTCGATATAACCAGCAAGAGTATCCTAAAAGCTGCCAGTTCCGACCCCAATATTTTCACCTTAGCTCTCTCCAATCTTGACCTTCTTTCCGGCCGTTTTCCTGTGACCTACTTCTATTTCTACCGGAGACCAGCAACTGACAAGTTCACACACATCGTTGAAAAACTTAAAAGCTCTCTCTCCATTACTCTGAACCACTTCTACCCTTTTGCAGGTCGAATAGTTCAGAACCTGAGAACTAATGAACCTGAAATCATCTGCGATAACACGGGTGCCCTATTTCTCGAAGCCCAAGCTGATATTGCTCTAAAGGAGATAGAATTCTACAATCTTGATCAGTTTATGAAGGGAAAGCTTGTGAATATTGACCCAAACTTTGCCATGCAAGTTCAAGTGACCCAATTCTCCTGTGGAGGCACTTCAATTACTTTCACCTTTGACCATGCCCTTGGAGATGCAAGTGCCTTCGGTAAGTTTCTCATCTCATGGTCAGAGATAGCCCAGAACAAGCAGATTTCGTGCATACCTAATCATGGAAGAAACCTGCAAGCACGCAGACCTCCAACCTATCATCCTTCCTTGGACCAAGCTTTTGTCAAGTGCACCATTGATGAGATAATAAATATTCCAACTAAGGATGATACTTTGGTCAAGCGACTGTACCACATAGATGTTGCAAGCATTGATCATCTCCAAAAACTTGCTTCTTTGGGAGGCCAGAGAAGAACCAAAATTGAGGCATTATCAGCTTATCTATGGAAAGTAATGGTCAAAGCAATTGATGAATCTCACAAAGGGTGCAAGATGGGTTGGTTAGTTGATGGAAGAACAAGACTGTGCAGAGATTCTTCTTCTCATTTAATGTCAAATTACATAGGAAATGTGCTGTCTTTGGCAGTTGAAGAGGCGGGTGTTGGAGCACTACAGGATGGCACTCTGTCAGAAATTGCTAGCTTAGTTCATGATACGATTTCAAGGGTAACTAATAGAGACCACTTCCTGGACCTGATTGACTGGATTGAGTGCCATAGGCCCGGTTTGATGCTGTCAAGGGTAGTACTTGGCCAAGGGGGGCCCACCCTTGTCTTATCATCAGGCCAAAGGTTTCCTGTTGCAGAATTGGACTTTGGTTTGGGAAGTCCAATACTTGGAACAGTTTGTTCCACCATAGAAAGGATTGGAGTGGCTTACATGAATCAAAGGCCGAGTGCACAAAATGACGGTTCATGGACTGTGTCAGCCATGTTATGGCCCAAGCTAGCAGCCGTACTGGAGTCAGATCCAATCTTTCAGCCCATGTCTGCAAAGCTTCTTCAACTTTAGATGTTATATTACAGAAAAAGTTCGTAACAGCCAAGACAGGAGGATAACTATAAGAACCTAGGTTCGGTGTCCTTTGTCTGTAGTACTTAGTTTGCCAGTTTCCAGTGGAACTGGAATGGAATTATATCAACCATAAAAAATGGTTGCATCTGTATGGTTGGCTCCTTTTCCCTTGTTTGTATCATAGATAAGCTAATAAATGTGTAAATACCAGGATTTTCCTAGCTGTAGAAAAGAATGATGTAAATTTCATGAATACTTGGAAACTAGGATTTTTTTTTTTGAAGTCTTAAGATGTAACACACTACATCCTCCAAGAATGATCCATATGTAAATTGCAACAAAGCATCATAAAGATCTAAGATCCGAAAGCAATATAAGGTCATACTACAAGGTGCCTTAAGCATACCTCCTTGTATTTGTTTCATTTGATTGGACTGATCTGCCCAAGAAGCTGAATACCAACTCCTACCTTATAGCAAGAGGAAGAGTAGACTGCCAGCAAGACTTGGAACACGTTCACCAGTTCCTTCACCAGCTGAAATCATATGAGATTGCAAGTTACCCATAGGGACACAAGCGCAGAAGCTCCACAAATCAAGAAAAGCCAAGACACTACACCACATATCAGCAAAGAGTGATTCTATGAATTATTCCCCTACCCCCCCAAAAAAAGGGCTGAACTTAAATTAGCTAAGAACGAACATGGCAAAAAAAAAAAACTATTTAGGCATGCTTCATCACCTAATGTGCAGGGCAGAAATAGAACAAGCATAGAAGATAAATGCAGGAGGGCCACCCTCACAAATGAGGTCCTTGATATTTTTTGTTTGCAAATGGTAAAGAGGAATTTTTTCATTTTTTGAGCATTGACAAATAGGACAATTTTACTACTGAAATTTAAGAACAAAATACCTGTGCTAAGCAAACAGGGAAAGCAGAAATTGAAACTCAAGAATAAAGATCCCATCTGTAATCTCAACTGTACAGTGGCAATCAGAAAAAAATCCCGAATATACCAAACACTTCCTGCACAATATGAAGCAAGCAAGAGATAAACAACATGCGGATAAGGAAAGCAAATATTTATTAAAGTGAGGATGATTGATGTGAGTGCTGTTTGCTAAGGATATTAACGAAACACTTTTTTTTTTATTTACCTTACTAGACAGCACACCAAAAAACTTTTAAGACACCATTATATAAAGTTTAACAATAAATTGGGGCATGCCAAGATTTGCCAAGAGTAAAAGAAAAGGGAAAGAAACTCATATAGCTGCTGCTAAGCTAACTCAAGGATTACCAGGCTAATAGGACTACCATAAAGTCCTAAAGTACATGAGTCCACCGTGTTAAAGGAAGCTTGAAAGAATGTGCAAAAGAACTGTCAAAAGACAAACCAGCAACAGTAAGAACACATTTAGTCATAATCTAGGGTATATAAAAATAAGATGCACAGATGACATGCCTACATAAGCATGGTTATCTCACATCTTCTGTCCCATATTATTTACAAAATAATCACCTAAAGAAAGGTTATATACTTGGATAAACAGCAAGAGCAAAATGGATGATTATTTATGTTATTTTCTCACAATTTGTCACAGGAATGGGACTAGTGTTTAATAACCAATACATGAATGAGAAAGAACCTACTCGAACCATGTTCTATTCAAGCCCAGAACAAGCTGAAATATTTCTTCACAAATAGCTTCCATAAGTCTTCACAACTAGCCTCCATAACTCCAACAGTCTTCTGTTGTTTTCTACTCATCAAAAGGACTCCTACAGCCCAGATTGCTCCAGTCAGCTGCTTGGCTGCACCAAAATACAAGTAAAAATTCTTGCAGACCAGACAAAAATGTTATGAGGGAAGAAGTGTATATATATTTTTTGATAACAATGAGTTTATTTCCCCCAGGCAAATGAACACCTCCACAAGCCATGGATCCAGGTAAGCACATGTGCTACTCAAGGGAAGAATTGAACCCATAACTCGTGAACCACTCACAAGTTGTATGCACGCTCGATCCACTTAAGCTAACTCTTGAGGTTAGAAGTGTAATATAAAAGAAAAGATATATATTCATAGAAGGTCAACCTTATATATCACATGGTGCATATAGGAGATGCCTTCAATAAGCCCTTTAAAAAACCATAGACCTGTAAGTATACAAATCTAATGATGAGCAAGCTATTTCAAGGTGATAGACCTGGAAATACTGTGTAAAATCAAACACTGAATGAGGAGCACCTATCATTGACATCAACACAACATTTTATGGCCAGGATTAACATGAATAATGAAACATTCAGCAGCCCAGGCCAAAACCAAAAAGCAAAACATTGAGCAAAGGATTTAAATAACCATATCTGGTTGTGGTCCTCTATAACCAAATTGGATGACGTTCACCTTCCTCCTGAGCACAATTCCTGAAAACAAGGAAAACAAACTAAATTAAGCATGTCATGAACCAAACAAAATTAATGTCAAAACAAATGCAGACAGTGCAAGTCGGGGGGATATTGAAACTACCAGTTGGGATTGTTCCCTGTGTAAGTGTTCAGCTGGGTTTCAATTACTAATACTAAGTCATTTTCCATACCAAGAAATTTCACCTTCATGCTTATTTGAGCTTTGTACGGCATCAAAACAGCAATGAAAACCATAATCAAGTTTCTCTAAGATTTTTTTAAAGGAAGTATAATCAATATTTAGTCATTGAATACAAGGTACTGACCATGAAATATGCAGAACCTCTGCATGAGGTGCAGAAAGATGCTGTCGGACTTCCAATAATAAGAACTTGCCTCAGAACCAAGAACTGGACTTTCCTCAAACAGCTTTGTCATCATTTGAGAGTAGCAGCAGCTGACTGCTCAATCCATCCATTGATCAGGGTGCTGTATGTGATCTCATCCAAAGATATTGCTTTGCTGGACATAAGATCACAAGTCTTAAAAGCCTCATTCAGATTTCCTTCTCTATAGAACCCATTTATTAAGACATTATAAGTGACAGCATCTGGAGCTATCCCACTCTTCACCATCTCATTCAGAAGCTTAGTGGCTTGTTCAGTTTTACCTAATTTACAATATCCATCAATCATTACAGTGTACGTAATCTTATTAGGGCAAATTCCCCGCAAAAATATCTCATGAAACAAATTCTCAGCCTCATCCATCTGACCAATTTGACAATATCCCTGAATGACAGTGGTATAACAGATAGTATTTGGTGGCAAGCCCTCTGCTCTCATTTCAACAAGAACATCTTTTGCCCTGTCCACTGCACCAATTTTACACATCCCATGCATTAGAGAAGAGTACGTGGCAACAGTTGGTTGAATTCCCTTTTCTCTCATGTCATCACGAAGTTTCAATCCTGAAGCAATATTCCCTCTGTCACAGTATCCTTGAATTAGGGAATTATAAACAATAGCATTTAGCTCCACTTCCATGGTAACCAACTTGTTGAAAAGATTCTCAGCCTCTTCAATTTTGCCAGCCTTGCAGTAGCCGTCTATCATGATGCCATATGTGATAACATTAGAAATCATACCGTCACTTTTCCAAGAGTCCCAAAAAAGTTTGGCTTTCTCCATACTACCTGCTTTGCAAAGACCGTGCAAAAGCAGATTGTTCGTGTATATGTCTGGCAGAAAGCTTCTTCTAACCATCTTTTTCCTTAAGTTTAGACCTTCACTGACTTTCCCTTCTTTACAAAACCCAAATATGAGAGTGTTGTAGGTGCACATATCAATTTTCAAACACCTCTGCTGCATTTCCCTGAAAATTCTAGCAGCCTCTAAGGAATTACCAGCTTCAATAAGACCATAAATTAGAGCATTTGAAGTAGCTACATTGGGGTCATATCCTTTACCTAATAGTGAGAACCAAAGTTCAGTTGCCTCAGAAATCTTTCCATTCTTACAGAGTCCACCCATCAATGTTGTCAATAAAGCATCATTAGGCCTCAGGTTTCTTAAAAGCATCGACTCAACAAGTTCTAGAGCACGGTTGAACTTTGACATAGTGCATAGGTAATGAATCACAGAGCTATAGGAGCCAAGGTTAATTTCAACCCCATTTGATAGCATCTCCTCCAAAAGAAGCTCAGCTTGCTCATTCTGATTACTTTTAATAAGTCCCTGAATGAGAGTATTAAATGTAATTTTGTTTGGTCTTAGCCCCTTAGACACCATATTGTCCCTTACCATTAGGGCCTCATTAATTCTCCCTGCTTTGCAGTACCCGTTGATAAAAGTGTTGTATACAACCTCATTTAAGACGAATCCTCTCTCACATAGTTCCATGAGAACACTATTCGCCTCATCGAACTTCTCTAATTTCACTAAACCGTTAATAAGAATGGTGTATGTTATGAGGCTTGGACTTACACGGGCTTTCACCATCTTTTCCTTTAACTCCAATGCCTCAAATAATCTGCCATTCTTGCAAAATCCATCAATCATAACGTTGTAAGTAATGACATTAGGAGATATCCCTGCCTCCTCCATGTTTGAGAACAACCTGATAGCATCCTCCACCTTTCCTCCCTTGCAATATGCACTGATAGCAATACTATAAAGCTGGACATCCAAGATGACACTGCGAGACAGAATCTCGAAAACTTCACAGCAAATCTCAAGTTCTTTGGACTTAATCAGGAATCCCAACAAAAAACTGCAAGTCCTTGGGGATGGAAATAAATTCCTATCAGCCAGAGCCTTAAAAGCATCTAGCGCGAATTTTGAACCTGGACTCTTAAACTGAGTGCAGCAAACATGTATAAGCATGTCCACTGCATGAATTGTGGGGACAGGTTCAGGCAATGAATTCAAATCTGCCAACGCTAGAGCCACCTGAACGTGGCAGACCCCGCCTGGTACGGGCAGCACTGGCAGCTTCCCATCGAGCAGGCGAATAAGTAGCAGCCTTGCGGGCTGCAAGAGTTTTGATGAAATAAGTAGATGGATCAGGACGCAATAAGACCTGTAGGTGAACTGGAAATTGAATGATTCAGACGCTATGTAGAAGAAGTTTAACGTTGTCTTGGGATTGGCATTAGATCGGGCGGCAAGGAGGAACTGGCGGTCGAATGAATGTGGGGACAGATGCGGGAGTAGGGCTTTGCATTTGGAAGAATCCAGGGATGGGCTGGAGAGGACAGAGGCAAGGGATGTCAGCAGCCCCGGATTAAGAGCAGATGACGGCAGCTCCGGATTAGGAGCAGATGGGCAGTGCTTCCTTGTCGGTGGAAAACTGCGGCGGCGAGGCCGAGTCTTGGAGAAGATGGATGCTAAAGAACGTGTGCTGGGGGCTACTGGCTGCACTGTTTGGGCGGCGAAGAACCTCATGGAGGTGTAAGAGAGACGCGATCCAGAAAGCGGGCTGGGCAGGAGCTTAGGGGAGAAGGAGACAAGGGAGAGGAGAACGAGCCGCCGACATTATTGTGAGACCAGGTTTCGTTGGTTAACGAGAGTGGCGGTCAGAGAGACACGCTGCAGCGCATAATACTATTTAGAAGTGGCGGAGAGGGGAACGGTCTTCGTCCGTTGCTCAATGCTCGTATGGCTAACCCTTTCTCACTTACCGTCACGGGCCGGAAGACGTCAGGGGAGGAGACGGCCGATGAGCAGGGTTGGGGTTGGCAGCGGCGGGAGAGAGGAGTTGGTTTGGGTTGGACCTGGGAGAGATGGGAACTTAGAAGTGAAAACGCCGCTTGGGCTGAAAATGGGCCTCAAGCGTCGCTGATGCCGGGACCAGTTCGAAATTAATTTCTATTCAGAAATTTAAAATATATTAATTAAATTAATTTTTATATTTAATAAAATTATTTGTGACCGTCTTTTATCATGTGTACATCTCGATTTAATTTTTTTTCTATTTATAATACTCATATCAGGAAATTTGATTTTATAATAATAACTATCGAGACTTGGAAACTTTCAACGATTGAGGTCCTATTTAAAATTTTCAACGGTAGGATTCTAAATGTGCAGTGTATATATACATTCCTAATTGCATGTGTTGTATACTAATTTTACGCCGAAATTGAATTTTATATTAGGTATTTCTCGTAAGGAAAAATAAATAAGGGCATTAGTATATTAAGTGATGTATAGAGTAGGGATGCACAAAATAATCGAATAATCGAATAGAACAGTGAATCAAATTAAATTGAAACTAAAAAATGGGTTCGAGAAAAATCAATTTTCATATGATACAGTTTTTTAGATGTTGTTATACGATTAGTTACTAAATTTAAACAGTTAAATTAATATTTTCGAACTGCCAAAATAATTTTTAAAAAATGTTCAATAAATTTGTAATTATATTTAAAATAATATGTATTAGAAATATTTATAAATTAATAAAAATATTTAGATATTAATTATTTTATTATTAAGTAACATATTTCCCCTTAATTCATTTTAGATTTTATTCTAAATAAGTTAACTAATCTTAATTTTACGATTTGATTGTGTTTAATTAAATTTTCTGTAATTATAATATTTTCCTTTTTATTTTTATATATTCTTTATTTACTTATATTTCTATATAATTTTTATTCGATTTAAGTTCAATTTATATTTAATTTACTAATTTATTATTATTATTTAAGAAAAATCTATTCAAATCAATTTACTAAACCATATAGCCGGTACAAAGTAATTCAATTCAATGAATTTATAATTGTTATAATTCATGTAGTACAGTGTCCAAACTGAACGAATTGCTAGATAGAACCATGAGCATCCTAGTATATAGAGAGAATAATAAGCATATTAACAATATGGCTAGGACCATCCAACCATAATTTTTAAAATCGAATTGGACTAGGAACTTATGTAAGCATAGGTTCATAGGTCGGACCGTATATTTAATAAATAATATTAATAATATAATAGTACTAATAAATGTATATAATATCATAATTTAAATATAATTTATAATAAAAATCATTAATATGACCATTATATTATACAAAAATTTAATATAAAATATAAATATATGTATAATAACATAAAATAAGTAAATTACAATATATTTTTATTTTACTTTTAAACTCGCCGATTCAATTGGGTTCATTGATCCGACAGAGAACTGACCAGTTCAACCAGAGTTAATATCATTTAAAGTACCATTTGTATTTTCTAGGAATCGAACCGGATGAGTGACCGGTTTCTAATTAAATTGGTTGAACTAGCAGGTCCGATCAAGTTTTTAAAACTATGCATCCAACCCTCTGGCCATTAGGAGACAGTTGCGAGCCGATCGATAGGTTTGCGTGCTTTTGGTTGTTATTATGAGGAATATTATTAGAATATTAATAAAGTTTTGAATAGTATTAAAATTTAATTGAGTAATTAATTGAAAAATATATGATATTGTGGAATTTAGTAAATATAAATAAGATAATGGTAATTTTTATTGCAAAATTGAATTTAAGATTTTTATGTATTATGAACATAAAATCTACCAATCAAATTTACAAGTTTTAACTACTAGGGTATCGAATTGCTGTGAATTTTACAGCTCTGTACTGCAAGGTATAGGTAAGCGAAGACCAGAGAAGAAAAAATTATATGCGAATGGGGAAAATAAAATAGTGAAACACATAAAAGAAAAATCTATGGGTACATACAGAAGGTATCGTTCTTAATGCAAAGGAACAGTCTCTCGTACGCCATGGCCATCTTCTCCGCCGCAAACATAGACGCCGCGTACTTCCTGCAGGCCCTCCCCCTCTGGGCCAGCCTCGCGGAACCTTCTTTGACCGCTGTGTCTATCGCCTCCACTAGGGACTCCGCATTCGGTGCGAACATGAACCCGAGCTCCTCGTCCACCACTACCGTTCCCTTTATGCTCGGGAACCTCGAGGCCATCACGGGCTTCCCGCTCATCATCGCCTCCATCAGCGTCAGGTCAAGCCCCTGGGGCCTGAGGGTCGGGTTGAGGAAGATGTCGATCGAGTTGTAGAAGGCCCGCAGCTGGGCCGGGCTCATCGAGCCGAGCACGATCACCCGGGACCCGAGGTCTCGGTACCGCTGCTCCCATGGACCGGAGCCTGCGACGACCAAGTAGACATCCGGGTGCTTTGAGATGATGTCTGAGAAGGCCTGGAAGAGCACCGGGTGGCCCTTGTCCCTCACCAATCTTCCGGCAACTCCGAGTACGAGAGTGGCATTCGAGGGAACCCTGATCTTCGACCTGAGCAGGCAAATGTCAGGGATCGTTCGACGCTCTAACTACGAGGAATTAATGGAGTTCTGTCGAGTACCTGAATGATTCGCCCAGTTTGGGGTCTTCTCTGAACTCGTTCTCATCCACTCCGTTGAGGATCACGTGAACCCTCCTGGTCGGAATCTGATAGACATCCCTCAGCATCTCGCCGCAGCTGTCGCTGATGGCGACATGGTGGGTATAGTACTTGAAGAACCGTATCTCCTTGAGCACCTTTGGAATCACGCCCTGCACGCTACGGTTGAAGGCGGGGGAGATCGGCTCGTGGTCGGGGCGGAGAGCGAGGTCCTGATAGATGTCCGACTGGAGGCTCTCGAGGGCGATTCCATGCCACGACACCGCAAGGTTCGGGAGCTTACGGGCGAGCCAGTGGGGCAGGGCCACGCTCTCGGAGTGGACCACGTCGAACGGCTCCCCGGCGGCGTTCTCCACCTCGAACTGCTCCCACGCCTTGTTGTACCGCCACCGGCCCGGCTCCCCCTCGTGGAAGTGCAGCTGCGGGACCCCCGAGCCGGCATTCTCCGACGGGGGGGATATGCCGGTCCCGTCGGCGACGGGGGAGGTGAAGACATGGACCCGGTGTCCCCGGCGAGAGAGGGCGGTGTGGAGGGTGTGAGCGTGCCGCTCCATACCGCCGGGAACTGTTCCCACTGGCCATTTCCGGGAGAAGACCGCGATCTTCAGGGAAACAGGGGGCCGGGGAGCGTACCGTCCCTGATCAGAGAGATCCAGACGGTTCCATGCAAACTCGGCTGAGCGGAGGTCGCCGGACCAGGGCTTGCCGGAGCGGGCGGAGAGGTTGGTGCAGATGGAGGCGGTGGTGGGGGTGTGGAGGAGGAAGAGGGCCGGGATGGTGAAGAGGACGACGAAGAACAAGGTGGTGCAGAGGCTGGACTGGAAGGTGAGACTAGTTTTCTTGGATTTGTTGTTGGAAGCCATAACCTCCGAGAGCTCTCTCTGTCCCTCCCAAGCAACGATCGACACAGTGATCATATGACATTCGAAGAAAGCATAAAAGGCCAGCGGGGAAAACGAAAATGGTGGGTCTGTTTGTGTGGCACGCGCTCGAGCAAGTTCGTGTTTGGAGTTTTGCTCTCCGAGTGCATTCCTCACGCCCTTACCCTAAAAAAAAAAAAAAAAACCAGTACGGGTATGAAATTAAGGTATCTTTGTATTTAATTTTAATTAAAAAATATTTCACTACCATTTTATTTTCATTATTAATCTCATCTCACTATTTTAGAGCCACATTTATAATTAAAAAATTAGAATAAAGAATATAATAATTTCAGAGATGGATGCCATTAAATTTTATTTATTTATTTATAGTATATTTTTTGGAGTTTAGCTTCTAGTGGTGGTGGAATTCTGGATTTTGTTTGGACCAGACGCACTTGCAGGGGTTGAATTTTGACATTCGACACCGCCATCCCCCTCCAACGCCACCATGTTTGGCATAATTCAGATTTAAATATTCAATCCCTCTGTATGGCCTAACTTATAAGAGATGTAAGGCTCACACGACAGAATTTTTTTTCCCCGGCTCGGCCTATAGCCTATCAGCTCAAAACTCGATTGATTTAAGTAAATAATAGAATTTATAAAATAATTTTTTTTAAAAATTGTATCAAATCACCTTAATCTATTATGGTCAGTAAAAAATTTTAAATTTGTTATATTATTTAATATAAGTAAATTAAAATAATTTATTATATATATTTAAATAATATGTCATATATTAAATAAAGTAATCAACCAATGAAAAGGTTTCACGCTAGTCCCTTAGTTATCCTACTCAAATATGGATGACGAGGAGGGGATATTAAAAATCTAGCTAATTTCCTACCCCCACACCCCCTAGATTTTGGCTTTTTGTGGCGGAGGAATTTGGTTTTCACGCCTCTCATTTTGACCCTTTGAATTTTTATTTTTAAATGCACTTTTACGGCATTTACAAGTGCAACGGGTATATTTAATTTAATAAAGGAGAAAGTTTTTTTGGTATCGTGATTTTTTCTAATTGTTTGTTATAATGGAACTCAGAAGGTACACGAGAATATGATAAATAGAGCCACCTTACTCCACTCACATACATCACATGCATGCCATTTGAAGTTATTTAGTCAACGACCGAGCGGAGAGGGAAGGCAGCCTGAAAAAGAAGCTTGCTTGGTCCGAAAGCACGTAAGAGGGGCCACTTTGCTTGGCATATTCAGCTAATTCAGTAGTACGTTTCGTACTTAAAAAGCTCTCACATGGGGCCGTGGCTCTTTGCTTGCAGTAGCTTCCCTCATATTGTGCAACGACTTACATCGCACCGAGTACAGACTAGCCTGACGAGCAAACTCATGCACGGAGAAGAGGAGGTTGGACTTTGGGAGAAGCGAACATTTTCGAGGTAAGACGAGGAGGTGCCCTTGACCTGTCAGTCGAATCTAATTACGGTCGGTTGGTTTGTTCTAGTCGAGGATTGCTTCCAATGGGCTCGGCATCATCCAGACAAGCTTCTCAGCCTGGCAGGGAGCGTACTTTGCGAACTGTGCGACACCATGTTGTTATGGAAGAAGCGACGCTTGCCTCCCCGAGCATTGGGGTTCTTCTCGCATGACATACAATGGGAGATCACACTAATCATCATCTTGGAGGGCGGAATTCTTACCATTAGTCGCCACCCTTTTGATTGCTGTCGTCAAGGGATAAGTGACTGGCGATGGTCTCAGCGTGGAAATGCTGGATGGCTGAGGCCTCAACCCTTCATATTCAAATTCAAAACAGAAAAGAAGAAGAAGAAGAAGAAGAAGAAGAAGAAGAAGACGAGGAGGAGGAGGGAGATAGCGGCTACACCTAGTTAGGATCGCCGGTGACACTGACAACCTCAACGGGTGGTGGCTGTGGCTAATGTCGACGCACCCACCGCACCCTCACTTGGCACTGGCAATCGTCCTTTGGACTTGGCTGTACGTAGTCTGAACAGTGGAGCCCCCAGTGGGCCTAATGCGTGAATTAAATACTAATGGAAGTCCCCTCTCAAATAAAATTCGAAAGGGTATAAATGCTTTTCCTTTTCCTTTTTAAATAAATGACACGAAATCATTTGACTTCATCGTTTTCACATATACGGAATGGAAGGGCGACGGGTCATCGTCCTCTCCTCTGGGCTCTGTCTGAACTCCCCCCCTCCACCCACAATAGAAAGATCTGTTGCTTCTGGTGCTCTCCAAAGAAAATTTTCCTCAAGAGCAGGGAGAATCGAGCGAATGTCAGGAGCTTTGATTGTTTCCAGCACCGCAGGATGATATCCTTTCAGACTGGGCCACGCTGTTGAAGAAAGATCAACAGAAGCTGCTGAAGAAGGCAATGAAAGAGGAAGCAACGATAAATTGGGAAGCGGAGAAGATCGTGAGGATGCTGAAACAAGCACCAGCAACGATGACTGGGTTTGAAATGAGCACAGCAAGATACTAACGACGAAAGGACAAATATTTAGCTGTCTAAGAACATGTCAACAGAATATAGAGCGAGTCTATTCTCCAGGCTGTATGATCATCAAGTCTACCAGTTGTTTCTGTGTATCCGACTTCAAAAGTTTAATGAGAATGATTTCATCAAGTACCTGTTACGATCTTTTCTTCATCACATCCAGATCATCAACCGAACAATTCCCCAATTGGTTTGGCAAAACATACTTCTGGGCAGTTGACTTCGCTTGTTGCTTCAGATCCGACATGTAAGAAACATAAATGTCCAAATCTCGGTACTATAACCTTCCCTTCTTGGAACTTCGACGATTCCCAATCGCAAGGATCCTAGTCATATTGTCCAGCAAATCTGTAGGGATGGCCTGTCAAGGCAGGCACTGCTCAAAACCAAGAACACCCAAATTTTGTGAAAAGATCGATCCCCAGGTGAATTCCTTTCCTTCCCATGAACAAAGTTCGCTCTTCAGTTACTGGCACTCAAGAAAAGTACAGACCAGGCAACCCAGATTTCAAAGGCCGAGCTCTGAAAAGGTGCCGGAAGTGACAGGTATCAGAAGCTGAGGCATGCCCCATCCTTCAAGATCTGCATCTGAGATTTTGTTTCGGCCTTATTGGGTTTGTTTGATAGAACTTCCAGTGTGCCCATAGTTCAGTTCTGGATCCACCTGCGTTTCTTAGACACAGAGACCTAGGCGAAGGAATCAGGTAATACCCAAGTAGCCCGAGAACTTCTATCTTTGGGACTTCGACGGTGAACTATGCATTTTGACCTGACATGAGCAGAATTAGATACATATAGCGGGATCATCGCATATACAGAATGAGCTGCTTTTGCAGAAACTGTACCAACAAATCACTCAAGCTTCCTGATCATCATACAGCTGAAAAGAATAGACATTTGACAGGCGATGACACTTTTATAATTGCGATTTCTCAACTATATACGTCAAGCAGCTATACGCTTTGACTCTTGCCTCACGATCTTGTCCACGATCTCGGCGTTTATCCTGGCCCTCTCCTCGTCCTCCTTCGCCTTCTTCAGCCTCCTTTCCTGTTCTTCTACAGAGAACGTGCTCAGGTCGCTCAGCATCCCATCGTTCCGGCCCCATCCCACGTCCTCCGAGCTTGTAAGTCGGGAGTTCCCAGTTCTGGATCGGGTCTTCTTACTCTTCTTCGACGGGAAAGCGAAGCAACACGGGATCATTTGAAGAAGATGGGATCAGTAGAGAAGATGATTCTCTGGGTGCGGCGTTGATTGATCGGGAAAGCGAAGGAAAACTTGAAGGGAAAACTTATCTTGGACTCTTGCAGATGAGAGCGGGAGGAGATGGGACCCATCCATACGTAATTGAGCACTCGCGATGTTTTGACGAGGAAGCCAGTGGAATTTCATGGCTTGTTCGTAGTCGGTGGGAGGTACACGTCAAAGCTTGGGCTGCTTCCTGACACTGAAGTACTAGGTTTGCTAGGAGGCTTCTCCCTGTCCTGCTTAGGCGTCCACTTGGTTCGATTTGATTTGATAAAGTCGTTTAAAACTAAGCCGGACCGAATCATTCACTAGTGGTGGTTGGTGTATCCCTTCCCTTGGCCAAGTCTACAAGGGCTGGGCAGACAGATGAATCTCAAGCACTCCTTCTAGCATGAAACCTGGACTCGAGACGATGATCTTCCACTGAGCAGCCGATCTCCTCTAGACTATCCTAATACAGTTTAATATATGTTGACCGTAACGGTTTAATATCTCTCATTTATTATTATTATTCCAAATATAAATCAATTACCGTATTACATATCGGTTCTACTAATACATATCGGCTATTCCGCTTAGAAATGTCAACGGGCCGGGGCATGGCTAGTTTTTGAAGGCCAAGGCCAGCCCCGCCCTATCCCGCTCTGCGACGGGTTAGATTTGATAGGCCTGCGATTGCCCGCGCGGGGCGGGGCGGGCCCAGTTCAGACCCGAATCACTTTAGATTTCAAAAATAAGATACATTTTCATGATAATAACAACAAAGTAAGCTTGGAATTTCTACAACACACCTACAAAACTTTCAATCCAAAACAAGGTTAAAGTTAATAGTATGAATATAGAAACCTTAGAAGAGGAGGGATCAAGGCAAGGAACGAGGTAGGGTGGGGGTGGGGGAACAAGATGGCCCGTGACCGAACTGGCCCGCACACGGGTGGCCCACAACCCGACTTGTCCTAGTGCTAGACGGGTAAAACCCGACCCATTGTGTGGCAGATGGGGCAGGTCAGACATTTTTTGCCATCCCTAGCTCCTCTCTTGCAATTGGGCCGTTGCGCTTATGCATCCACACTGAGAATCTAAGTACCAGACACGTCATTAGTCCAATGCTTTATAGAAACTACAGGTATGTGCTACGAGTACCGTCTACTTAACTACATTGAATACATGTGAAACTTAGAAACGGAAACTTGCAGGCAAGACTGGCTCTTTCCTTCTTTTGTTTTGTGTTTCCGTGTTTTGATTTTATGATTTTTTTTCATCATTTTTAATCTTTTTGTCGCATTATTTATTCATTGAAGATTTTTTGAAATATTTTAATTTCTTATATTAGTAATCTTTAACTTAATAATAATAATCGACCAATTAATCGGATAACATATTATAAATTAGGAAATCACCATTAATTACCATGATATTTTAAGTGTAATTGATAAAAAAAGAAATGTATATAATAGAACAGAAAAGATGCTATTTTTTTATTTTATTACCAAAAAGGCCGGAACCCTAAGTTTTTTCATTACAAAAACAGATATAAAAGGCGGAGAGGCGCTCAGCTCGTAGTTGTCCACCCAAATCGCTCTGTCTGCCTCCTCCGCCTCCCATCGGTCGTCTCTCAACGGGCGCAGAGAGCGGGCCCGGCGTCCAATTGCAGCCATCAATACCTGTCCGAGGTGCACGAAACTGTCTCTCTCCCCTCCTCCTCTGAGTGGATCTTTCGTATTTATTTCTCCTCCCCAGTAAAATCTCACGAGGATATAGATCTGTCCTGTCTCTTGTTCAATTTCAGATTCCGGGGAAAAGGTGTTTGTCTTTATGATCTTGTTCTGAACTTCCGAGATCTGTTTGGATCTTACTTTCTCTGGTCATTCTTTTATTTCGGCTCTTTCCGATGGGTGAAGTTAATTCCCATTTGACTGCTGGATCTATAGCTCTGCCAGTTCTTTGTTTTGAAATCCTGTTGGATTAGCTCTCTTTGAATTTAGTGACTACGCAAATTAATTTCCGTATATTTGCTAGTTGAAGGTGCCGATACTGACGTTCTTAAATGGATTCGTGTGCTTTTGTGTCTGTTTTTGCATATGAAACACGTGGATCCATTTTCATAAACTTGTGATCTGAAGCCACGGGCGTTTTCACTTTCATGCTTATCTGTTATTGGGGTCAACTCGGGCTGGCATTTTCGTTCAGTATGAACTTTTCTGACGCCATATTGTTTGCCGCAATTATTACTAGTCTTGGGGTATGTGTGGAGGAGGTGGATATGTTGATGTTTTTCTCGCAGTTGAATCTGATTCAAAAGGTGTCATCATGGTTATATTTGATCTGCATACTTAATCTAATCTGGCTTGTTTAATGTTCCCCTTTGTTCTTGGCTTGGATCTATATTATTTGGTGGATATTGGTGCTGTGGAATTGATGTTCATTCATGTTCCATATATATTTACTTAATGGGATAGACTTCCTGTTTGTTGGGGGGCAATGCTTCAACGTGTCTGATTCACGGGACGAATTTTCTTGACTTGTGATCTGGTGTTCTTAACATTAAGTAAATGGCTCATTGCAGAAATAGAGAACACCAAGATGGTTGATCAGGTTCAACACCCAACTGTGATGCAAAAGGTTGCTGGCCAGCTCCTTGTTCGCTCTAGCCTCTCTCAAGACTTTGGCAGGTGTGATGGAGTCAGGCAGCCCGCACTATACCAGAGACGTGCATATGGGAACCACACCAATGCTGCATTTCAGTATCCTGCACTCCCTGCTTGCAGAGCTTCCACTGATTTATCTATGGTTGCTTCAAATGCATCCCCTATGTTCATCCATGCCCCTGCAGAGAAAGGACTTGCTAGCTTTGCTATTGATTTCTTGATGGGAGGAGTCTCAGCTGCTGTTTCAAAGACAGCCGCTGCCCCTATCGAGCGTGTGAAGCTTCTCATTCAGAATCAGGATGAAATGATTAAGTCTGGCAGGCTCTCCGAACCTTACAAGGGCATTGGTGACTGTTTCAAGAGGACAATTCAGGATGAAGGGGTTGTGTCATTGTGGAGAGGGAACACTGCCAATGTCATCCGTTACTTCCCTACTCAGGTTTGTCATGATTGATGATCTTTGCAGTTTTTCTTTTTGATAGCGTCTTGATTTTGCTTGAGATCTCCCATCTCTCTGAAATTTTTCCCAGGCCCTGAACTTTGCATTCAAGGATTACTTCAAGAGACTCTTTAACTTCAAGAAGGACAGGGATGGCTACTGGAAATGGTTTGCTGGGAACTTGGCTTCAGGTGGTGCAGCTGGTGCTTCATCCCTTCTCTTTGTCTATTCTCTGGATTATGCCCGTACACGTCTTGCGAATGATGCTAAGGCTGCAAAGAAGGGCGGAGAGAGGCAATTCAATGGATTAGTTGATGTCTACAGGAAGACACTCAAATCTGATGGTATTGCTGGGCTATACCGTGGTTTCAACATTTCTTGTGTTGGAATCATTGTGTACCGTGGTCTCTATTTTGGAATGTATGACTCTTTGAAGCCAGTGATCTTGACTGGGAGTTTGCAGGTCTGTGATTTGACTTGTTTGTTTCTTTTTCCTACTGATTGAAATCAATTAGTTTTAGGAAGGCCTGACATACATGTAGTGCAGCTTTTCTTAGGGTCTTGTTACATTTATAGCTTGATCATAGTGATCCTTAACATACTGCTGAGGGATGTCAGCTTGTAAAATGGTTCGGTGGTTGGCAGATGCATTCTTTGTCATAAGCTTGATTTTATAATTAACATGCCTAGGTGCCTGACTGCAGATATAGTAGTTGCTCTATCCTTGGCTCAACTCTTTCTTGTTACTCTGCTTGTGGTCTGCTATATTTCTGTTTATTCTTCAATAAACCTGCTTTCTTATATGGGATTTGCAGGATAGTTTCTTTGCTAGCTTTGCCCTTGGTTGGCTCATCACAAATGGTGCTGGGCTTGCATCCTATCCTATTGACACTGTTCGAAGAAGAATGATGATGACCTCTGGTGAAGCAGTCAAGTACAAGAGCTCACTGGATGCCTTCTCACAGATCCTCAAGAACGAGGGCGCCAAATCCCTCTTCAAGGGTGCTGGTGCCAACATCCTCCGTGCCATTGCTGGTGCTGGTGTTCTTGCTGGTTACGACAAGTTGCAGCTGATTGTCCTTGGCAAGAAGTACGGATCAGGTGGTGCCTAAGCACCAAATCGCCACGGATCCCCACTGTGCTAAGTTTTTAGATGGCGATGAAAATCCTGAGTCTTTAAAAGACTATTTCCGGCTGGCTACATTTTCTTGGAATAATTCACATCTAGGAGTTGCTCCTGAACTGATTGTTATCGTTGACTGTAATTTTGATCCTACAGACCACAATTTTTGGAGATTGTTGGGCAGTTACTCAGCTGCGTCATTCAAAAATATTTATCTCAACTACCCTTATTTATGTAACCAATGAGTGTTCTCTGAAGATAATTATTGGGCTCCTCAGTTCTCTGACGTTATGTGATAATCACTGTTCATCAGAAGTTAGGCAGCTCAAGTTTTCTCCGGTAAAATCCTGAAACTGATCAGCAACCCTATCCACTGTTGGGTGTATAAAACGACTTGTGCTGGTGGTAGGGTGCTAAAATTGGAAGGGCTCAGCCAGATTGCCACTTTCCTCAGCCCTCTGGGACTTCTAATGCATACAAATTGTACATTCAGTGCTCTTAGGTATTTGGCAGCCTGTTTGTCACTCTCTTTTCCTTCTCCATGTTAGTGTACGAACCATATCACGACTGTCCTCACGGGCCGACGATTTAGGAATGGCTACTGGTGCAGTCACTTCCTATCAATTCCAAAGGAATCGTTTTTTTTTTTTATTTATAGATTTCATATATTTTTAAAAGATTAAAATTGATTTCTCCCTCTTTGTTCCCATTCTTCTACACCTACATTCAAGTTTTGCTACGGCTGGGATTCAACTCCAAAATCCATTCCTGGCTATGTCGTTGAGACTGTTGACTTTTAGTATTCGATTGTCAAGCACAAATCTAGAATTTTCATGGCAAATATATTTTGTCAATTAAAATTGTTCCCCCACCCAGCAATAAAAAGTCTTAATTATCCCCTCAAGGCTCAAGTGTTTGAGAGGGGCGATGTCAATCTCATCTTGAGCTCTATCAATTTCCACTACCATACTCCTTGAAGAAAATCACAGAAAGTTTGTAAACTGAAGATAAGTAACATATTAATAGACTGGTATCAAAAGCATTACATGATCAAAAGGAATTTCGATATCACAGCTGTGAACATTTAGTAGTACAAGATAGATTGATATGGTCAATAAAATCATACAATTCCAAGCAAAAAGCCTAGCATGCTTTCATCAAATGATAAAATTTATGGCAGAAACGCCTGATATGCACCCATCATTTCTTCCACTCACACAGCAACCCATTTAGATTGAGGTATACTTATTTTGGATGCTTTGAGAGGGGGAAAGAAACCCTCTGTGGAGTCTGCTGTTGCTGAGGTAAGTCCGTTGCCTTCTGTTCTTGAGAAGGATTTGTGTCACTTCTTTCATCCTCCTCCATTTCTTCTACTGCCTGAGCCGGTTGCCTCCTTGGGATTGCAAGCTGGTAGTTTGGGCTGATCAATGTATCTTTTTCGGGTGGGAGCGAGATACCAGGCCCTGCAATAGACTTTGGTAATGGAATCTTGTTCCTGCTCCTTGCAAGTTCCAGTAATACCTGATCCAGCACAGTGTAATGCAGAATAAAAGAGATATTATGCAAGTCCCACAAAACAATTATAATAATAAAATGCAAACGCAGATGAAGCAACCATAGTATAGAAAGAGAACGGTAAAGAAACCTCAGCTAAGACATAAGTAATGTAGATCCCACAGAAACAAAATCAACAATCTCGGTGGGCATATAATCTAGAACCTTAAGCTATCCCTCATATATCATATAACAATAAACAAGTAGCCAAGTCAGCTGCCATTAAGACTCTTCTTCTGCCTCAGCCATAAATAATCAATTGGGTTGTTGGGGATGTAAAAATATGATTCCAGGAATTACAGTAGACTAGATCAATTAGTCTCACCTTCTGCAGGGAAGGGTAAAGAAACATGATCATTTCACACTATACCCCAATGAAACCCATCGAGATTTTGATTCAAACCCCAGCATTCCTCGGCTTGGAATCAATCGTGGAAACAGATTAACAGATTATAGGATGTCAAGTTGTTTGAATGAGAAAAAGTAATTGATGTATGTTATGCACTGCCTTCAAATTCAACATATGGCTTTGTGAACTTCATCATCATTAAATAAATAAATAAATAAAAATAAATAAATAAATATATATATAGAAGCAGCAGAACAATGCAAAGATTACCTCTCTTGGAGGAGGCTGGGAGAAACTGAAATTAACTTTTGACTGTGTAGCAAGTTTAACGTCATCGCAGTCAATCGTACTCTTGCCAGCATGCTCTGAGTAGACCTGTGCATCTGTTAGTACATCAACAACATATCGGTACCATAGCTCCAAGAATTGGTGTATAACACGGGGTTCATATTCTTCAACGCCCATTGACTTTAGAAGTGATTTTACGATCCTAGCATCCCTTGGCAAGTCCTCATCTTTGTCTGCCATTTCCTTCTAGCAATTACACTATCTCTGCACAAAAGAAAAATTATTTTTTGCTAGTGAGCTCAAGGGAATTTGAAAATTAAAGGTTTTAGCCATGTCCGGTTCCTGAAAACAGAAAGAAAAACTGTAGAAGCAAGAACACGGACCATGTAAACAAATTCGAGCCAAAAAGGAAGTGACACCGAGGACACTATAACAGAGCAATAATGATAGGATCCCAATTCAGCATTAACTATGTAAACCCTAATTGGCCCAAACTTGCATGCCTCACAATTTGAGGGATTGTACAGAGCGAACTGCAACTGAATGGTGACAATGAAACAAGAAACAAGCTCGGCCTCCTACGAAGAGCTTCGATTAACTATCAGAAGCTTCCTCCCACGAGCACGGCTCTGCTTTCCTCGATTTCGGGTTCCTCCTGCGAGACCACAAAGCAAAAGAAATCACTCTGAGAAGAAGTTGCATTTGAAGGCGATCGGTGGAAATCCAGACACCCATCAAGGCATACCAGAAGAAAATTAAAGGGGAAGCCTAGACGGAGGTTGTCGGAGGACGTAACAAGGTGAAGTTGTGGCCGAGGGTATTCGGGTTTCGGGGCAGAAGAGGGTGAAATTTTTTTTCCTATTTATTAAAAAGAATTTAAAATCAATATTCCTAATAAATAATAATATATACAATTTTGAATGGATCCGGTTCCATATACGGACCCAATTTCGGTTCTCAATATCCGATTTGGTGCAATCCAAATAAGAATCGGATCCAAAGCTGACGGGTCGGACACGGGAGTTAGGAAACAATCTCGTCCGTTAGCCACCTCCAGTCCATCAATATTCCCTCTCTTCTCTCTAGCTATCGCTCTTGGCTCGCCTGAAACGAGCGAGAGAGAGGAGAGTGAGATGACGAGGGGGAAGCAGAAGATCGAGGCCCAGAGGCGGAACGCTGAGAGGAACCAGAAGCCTAAGGGCTCTCAGATCGAGGCTCGGGCTGTCGGTCTCAAAGTCATCTGCCCAATCTGCAAGGTCCTCAGTCTTCCCCTCCCCTCTTTTTATCGCTCTTTCTATATGCATATAACGTGTGTCCGTGGATGTCCTCTGTCGTGCTGTCAATTAAATTCGGTGTGGATGTTGATGTGTTGAAGCTTGTGATCTTCTCTATTACTGGATTCCTTACGTTTGGTCACGTCGCGTAATCATTCATGTTCTGTGATGATTGTTTCTGTCACTGCGCTGTTGATTTGTCCCCCGTTTCTTTTCTGCTCTGTTGATGATACTTTCATGTAATTTGTGTGATTGCCCTTTCCTTGCTATAGATTTGCTGTTGAAAATCGGGGCTGTTGTAGTTCCTGGGATTGGTTGGTTCTATATGAAGTTGCAGGAAGGGGAAACAAAAGGAAAAAAGGGGCAAAAACTTAGGTTTGCTGCCTGATGAGGCATAGCCACGTAGTCATGAAACAGAAAGGCATAATCTTGATTGACCGCCAGTTTCCCATGGCAACTTTTGGTACCGTTCCCACATTTATATGAACACCAGTAATGGAATCATCAAGAGCAATGAACAGATGTCTATTGTCAGAGCTCTCTTCGTTGATGATATTCTGTGAGCTGTAGTTCATGGAATAAGGGACTATGTTTGGTGATGCTGGATTTTTTAGGCTAGACCTTGATGATGCTAATGTGCTTCATTGACAATATTCTGTGAGCTGGAGTTTATGGTATCAGGGACTGTGTGCGAGCGAGCTAAACGTTACATTTTCTTTTGCAGGTTCAACTGGCAAATCATAACCAGCTTGTGGATCATTATGGCTCAAAACATCCGAAGGAAAAGCCACCTAGTGACTCAGGTTAACTGCACATTTATTCGCTGGAAAAACCCAGGAAGAAAAAGGAAACATGGGGGGAACTTCTTACCCTACTGTGCTTGTAGTACTAAATCATATGATTGCTACGGGAACAACAATTCCATAGTCAATGTTATTTGCTGTGTTTCTGTTGGACCTCTAAATGGTGCTGATAATGTGATGCCTGTTGCATCTTGTATCTAATCTGAACTCTTTACCGCACTCCAAAGTATTGTGCTCCAAAGAATAAGGAGATGGATTGGATCAATATCCAGATCTTTTTTTATATTTCCTAGCAGAGGTTTTCTATACTGCACTTAGTTTGCTCTAGGCTTCATCCATATTACATCATAGGATTCCTTGCTTTTAAATTATCCTTGGTTGCCTATTGAATATGCTCTTCTAAGGCTCTTATCCTCTGTGTTTTCCTTACCGAGCTTCTTGAAGTGAATGAGCTCAAGCTCTCTGCTGTGAATCCATCTTTATTAATACTGATGTCTCTGACTCTTGAGCCTTAAATGGTTTTGGTTGCTTCCTGTTGACTGGACAAAGTTTAATGCTTTCTGGACGTCTCATATCTGCCATGACTAGGCTGTGGCTCCAGCTGAAGTTGACCCTGTGCCACCCTTGGTCTCACCAAGTCATATCAAATTAACATTAAAATTTTGAAATCGGCTTTGTTTGGAAATTTGTAACGCAAAGTTAGTGCCAGGGGAGAGGATGTCTCATGACTTAATTATCACACCGTACCTTGACGTCGTTTGGGTCCTCACAAAAAGTTTACATTTCGGTTTCCCCTCAAATCTCTTATCATGTTCTTGTCTGTGCTTTCGGTTAAATTACCATAGCCCCAGGGAAAACTGGAGAGGTTACATCTTGTTTGAGAGTCTCGAGCAAAGTCCTCTTCTGTGTGAGTTCTCGTTAGCCCCATACCTATCAAATAGGCTCAGACGCTCACTATGATCGACCTTTCCTCTGCATCTTGTTGAAGCCAGGGCAGCTTCTCTTTCTGGATTTCCTTCAAGAGCTATGTGTGTGTGTGTGTGAGAGAGAGAGAGAGAGAGAGAGTGAGGGCACACTCTCACTCAAGGCTCAGGTGGGGTGGCACAGAGTCAGCAAACCCATCAAATCAACTGCTCGGGCCTTTGAGATTGCAGGCTATGATGCAAGGACAACTTACGAAGATGTGGAGAAAGCTAGTGTAATAATCATGTCTTCATCGAGCCTCTTAGATCTCATTCTCTCGATGAAGCCCCTTGTGCTTATTATTTACCCATATATTGTTAATTTTATCCGATTTTATATTTAATTATTTTTAAGTTAATATTTCTAATAAATTTTATTAAAATAATATATATCATGTAACTGGGTTAACGTATATGAAGTTTACAACAAAAAAAAAACTTTGTAATGTAACTTGGAATTTTGCTAATATATGTGTAGTTCTTGACTTTGAGGAACATCTCACACCAAATATTATTACCACAAAAGTCTGTAACACGATTATATTCAACATTAGAAATCACGAAAATACGAGGAAACTGCTAGTACCCGTGAAGTGACATATAATTCTTTTATTATTTAAATTATTTTTTCATTATGTTATTTTTTTATTACTTTACTTTACTAATTCCAAGTTGCTCCTGCACATTCTGAATCAATCGGCGGCCTTCGTCTTCGTCACAAATCTCACCCCAACTTTGCGCTCTCTCTTCTCGCTACTTTCGACGATGCAATTCACCTTGAGCTCCTCCAAGAAGTCCTCCAAGCCACCCGCCAGACCCATATCCAGGACCTTCGGTTTTGGTGGCGGTGACCACGCTCATGGTGAGCAGGCGCCGCCGGAACCAACATTCGTCACCGAATTCGATCCGTCCAAAGAGGCAACCGACGCCAAACGCTCGACCCCGATCATTCCCCCGAAGCCCAACGAATGGCGCCCCCTCAAGAAGATGAAGAATCTCGACCTTCCGCTGCAGGCAGACCCCACTGCTGATCTCAACAAGTTCGAATCGCAATCAAGAACCCTAGACGACGAATCCAACGCGTCTTCAATAACGTATGGCCTCACCCTGAGGAAGAGTGCTAGCAATAGCAATAGCAATAGCAATAGCTGTGACGGGCAGCCTGCAAACGAAATTATCGAGCCTGAAAAGCCGAGAAAGTTCGCATCTTTGGAGGTGCAGAGATTGAATGAGGACTTGGAAGGGCTGGGGGATGATCCTGGCTTTGAGGACATGCCAGTAGAGGGATACGGAGCAGCGTTGCTAGCAGGATATGGGTGGCATGAGGGGAGAGGCATTGGAAGGAACGCTAAGGAGGATGTTAAGGTTAGGCAATTTGAGAGGGGGGCTGGTAAAGAAGGTCTGGGGTTTCAGCCTGATAAGGCACCTCATAAAAATGACGCAAGGGATCGTCGTAAGGAGCGAAATGAGCGGGGAGATGATGGAAGGCCTTCTATAAAGAACGAGGCAGGGATTTCTGTGGGAAAGGAGGTGAGGATTGTTGGTGGAAGGGAAGATGCTCTGTTGGGGTTGAAGGGTGAGGTTTTAGAGGTTTTGAATGGTGGTGAGTTGGTTATCTTGAGAATTTCACGGAGCGGAGAGGAAGTTAAAGTTAGAGCTAAAGATGTTGCCGAATTGGGTTCTAGAGAGGAGGAGAAGTGTCTGAAGAAGCTAAAAGAGTTGAGGGTAAGGGATGAGAGTAATAGTGGAAATAGGAAAAGGAGAAATGAAGAGGTGAAGAGAGCTAGCGGTGATGGGAGTAGCCAAGTGAGATGGTTGGCTAGTCACATTAGGGTGAGAGTAATCAGCAAGGATTTGAAAGGAGGGAGGCTGTATAGGAAGAAGGGAAAGGTGGTGGATGTTGTAGGACCCACAAGTTGCGATGTGGTGATGGACGAGACCAGGGAGCTTATTCAGGGTGTGGATCAGGTGCTTCTTGAGACTGCTCTTCCCAAGAAGGGGGGCCCTGTTTTAGTGTTGTCGGGCCGTTTTAAGGGTTCTCATGGAAGCCTTGTTGAGAGGGATTTGGATCGAGAAATTGGCATTGTTCGTGATGCTGATACTCATGAGCTGTTCAAAGTGCGGCTTGAGCAGATTGCTGAGTATGTGGAAGATCCAAGCTTAGTTGGATACTGAGACAGTCGCTCTTTTGCAATGTGATGTATAAGAAGGTATTCATATCCATCTGTTTCTGTTTCAGTGGCCATTGTTTCTTTCGGTTAATGGATCAGTTTCTGCCAATGCTGGCTAATTTTTTCAGCTTCTACTCATAGAGATAGATACTTAAAGAAGTCACATTTGAAATTGTTCCCTTTTTGTTATCTTCAACCATGGAATCGAGTTGCAGTTTCACTATATTAGTGATTAGAGTGTTGCCCCTACCACAACTAATCGGTATACCATGCTTGGATTTTTATGACGTCACTGAGTGGACATATCCTAGATTGTGAGTGCTCTGATATAATGGAAGTTGTAGAACTATAATTTAATAACAATAGTTGCTTAAAATTGCAGTACCTAAAAATGCAAGGAGTCTGTTCCAAATTTCTCCAGTTATTTGATTAAGCATGATGTCATACGATATATCTGTCAGCTTTGAGAAGGAAAAATTAATCTATTGTATGACAGACTCATTAAAATGGCTAAGAAGAAGTAAGGTAGGCAAGTGATGTGCCTTAACTTGCTATACTCTGGAGAAGAATCTTTCATTAGAGATGGCGGAATTTTATGATGACTGTTAGCATGATTGTTTTAGGAAGGAATTTTTTGCAGCTAGAGTATTTTTGCAGCAAGTGATTGTGGACTTCAGTGCATGAGGTGTGCCAATTTATTAGTAACCAAATAAAGCTTTGAAAGGTTATGGAACGAATTGTTTTGAAATTCTGGGGCTAAGTTAATGGGTATTCCCCAAGGAATATTAAGATGTAGGAGAAAACTGTTCCTCACGTACTTTACTCTGTGAAAGCTTTTCTGTGTCCTGTTTTTTTGCACCGTCTGCTGTGGGAGAATGTATTTTTCTCGATAGTATTGTTAGTGCTCAAGCCAAGAAATTTGGTCGTAAATGCTGAACTATGATTCATGCTCTTCCCCACTTCTAAGAAAGCCAGATTCGGTCTTCTTACTGCTAGAGGAAATGGTTTGGTTCATTACTCTTTAATGGGGTCATTGTAGAAACCAGGCACAGACATAGACTTAAGTTTTTGTGTCCTCCATTTTTCTAATTTCAAAATTTCTTCTGGCTCCAAGAATGTCCTTTGTGCATGAAACTTTTCTCTTTCCTTGGGGAAATCTATAACGAGAGGATTAATACTGGATTTGTTACCCAAATGTGGTGCTTTTCTACAATGACTGCCAGTATTCCTTATGTCGAGATTGCCCATTCTTCTATTAACCTATAGGTGCTAATAATTGCTGCTAACTACAGGAAGAAACTCTTTTGTTATTTGGCAAGAAGCGTTCAGCTCTGAAAGGTGAATGCAAAGTTGGAGAGCAGTGTTGCTGAAGTTACAGTAGATGAGATTCAATACGGTTCGTACTGAACCAGAGTAAGCGCTGCAGATTAAAGTGGCTTGGTTGGATAGAGGTTAAACTAAAGCGGTGTATGGATGGAACAGAATTCAAACTTTGATGCGCTTTTCCAGTTGTGCAAAGTTACTTATTAACCGTCCCATGACATTGCCTTTGGTGTTAACAGTACAACCGGTGGCTCTGCTCCTGAGCTCTAAGCCAGAGACTGGCAGGAATTTCCATGTCATTGATCGAGCGAGCACCTGCTAGCTTCTATCGAGGATGGAGAACAATAGACTGAAGCTGCAATTGCAATGGGAGAAGACCTCGAGAGTGGCATAACCAGCAAGGACCCCGACTCTTATCGCCTGAAAAGAACCTTGTTGTATTTAGGCCATGGACATGGCATTCAAATGTGACTTTGGTGTGACGATGGATTGCCATGGAAGGTTTCTCTCCGCTTTAGTTTCCTAGTTCATACTTTGATTATTCGAAGTAGTTAGAAACGAACGAGGAGACTCCTGCACCTTTAAGTTTCCACTAATGATATCACCGTATTCTCTCATCTGCCGGTTGTGTATGTACGTCCCTTTGGAGAAGCACAAAGAGGGGGGGGGGTGGGGGGCAAGATGGGAAATATGGTGAGTTATTTTTGCAGTAAGTAGTACGACATCGTGTAAACCTGGAGTACGTAGTAGTTGGTACTCAGGTACGTGAGTGTGAGTACGGGACCGTACCGTACGATTAAATGTTCTCGGAGTACACAAGCAAAAAGGACGTCAAGATCGCCGCGGGAAAGCCCTCTCAATCATGCATTCTCATTGTTTAATTCCTCAGGGGGATTTGAAATACGTCGAACCACGATACAAAACGCGTGCAAGTAATAGGCAAATTCAGCTAGGCTCACGATCATGAACTCTAGAAAGGTCATTTACATTAAAGATGATATTGGCAAGAGATGAAGGCACCAGCAACAAGGAGTTATTTATTACTTTAGAAAGGCAATGTTTTTTGTCCCTCGATTGTAAACAATCGGATATTTCCGCTGCACAAACCGCCGCCCCCTCTGGTGTAGTAGAGTAGGATTTTCCGCACCCTCAGTGATACCCGAGAGGAGCAGGAGCGTCCCTCAGCTCATGACCCTGATAATGTATGTCCTGCGCAATCCATGACAAGAAATCCCAATCAAGAACTGTGAACCAAGTATAGAGCATCTAAAATTGACCAATCACAGTCCTATACGATTTCTGTTATTCCAGGTGGCAAGGATAACATTGGCTAGATCCAAGTAGAATGGCTTCTTTTCATCGCCCATAATCTTACTATTGAGAGTAGATCTCTGAGTTAGGTAGGGGTCCTGTTATGCATCGGTGTCCGGCAACGTACCACAGCAAGACTAGAATCCTACGTCACAAAAAAAGAAAAAATCTCTAAAATGTGAAACCTTACCGATGCAAAGTGGTTCACGTCGCGGTGGTGGGCCTCATCAGCCCTCACAGCCAGCACGACGTCCTTGAGGGTAGAGCCAGGGGGCAGGCGCCAGTAATCGAGAGCAATTGCAGGAGCCGGGACGTTTTCAATGTTCCCATTATCAATCTCCTTGAGGAACTCATTGTAAGAGTGAATGGCTTCCTCCTCCAGGTACCCAACCACGCGATGTGCAAACTTGGGGGGAGATCATGTACCGAGGAAGTAGGCATTGAAGAAGACACCCTGCACTGCAAACACGAGTGCCCGCTCATACCACCGGGGATCGGAGACCTCCATGAAGGTCATGAGGTGCATGCGCTCGTTCTCAGCCTCCTCGAGCAAGGCTTTAATCCATCCTCCACTGTGCTCAAACCTACGTAGAGATTTGCAGTGTAGCAGCAACCCACCTACCATTCCAGGCACAGCCGCCACCGTCTCAAGCATCATTGCTCGGCAACCATACCTTTTCTGTTACAAAATAAGGAGAGCAATCCGTATTGAATGTTGAACTACATTAACGAACCCAAATAATCAACATGTTAACATCCATCGTTTTAAAAGCCATATCAATGCCAAGATAAATGTTAACTTTCTCCAAAGGAATTCGTCTTTTACCCTATACACTACCGTCATGGAGAACCCTTGCCGCTAACGCAGGAATGGTGAATATCTGATGATATGTCATCAATGAATCAGCCAGACTGGTGGGTATTACTAGTATAATCAACAAATACCACACAAATATCAAAGTAGGAAATTTCTGCACTTATGCATCATCCAAAAATTACTGCTGATCCGTATTGAATCAGATCAATTTTTTTGAGGGGTTAAAAATCAAGCATTATCTATCAATTGATGATGACAAATTTCCAACTAGTCAAACAGAGCCTGCATATCCTTGTCCACAAATAGGTACCTGAAAGAACAAGTCAGTTGGGTATCTCAAGACTTTGACAGTCCAAAAAGCCATCTTGTCCAAGAAGGTCGACGGAGCGTGATGTTTCTTCAGATCTATTGACAAGTCAGCTTGGTACGCATCCCATGGCTGCATATGTCCACACCAAAAAAAAAAAACATTGATCAGTCGAGCTGGATATATATAATTAAAAGAAAGTCCAACAGGCAAGAAAATCTCCACATCGACACAAAGACGATGACCCTTACCATCAACAGATTCTATATCCTGCAAACCATCCGATTATATGTAATCAACTGATAGTAGCTTGCAATAGATATAATATTACATATCACTACATTTTTATTTCGATCATGTTTGGGTTCAAATCTCAACAAAAGAAGCGGAAGGAAGCTCATGAATCTCTTCTATGTTGGAAATCATGCGCCTACTTTGAGTCTATGACTAACAAATCAAGAGAATTTCAAAATATCACCATACCGTTAAACGTCCGATACTATATGCCCCCTTTCTATTTGGAGCCGAGGTGAGTACGGGGCGAAAACAAAGATTTCACCTAAAAAAAATGACATTTTTATTTCATTAGAACAGAGATAATCGCGTGGCTGCATATCCTCCAGCCACACCCTCGGCCTCCTTGTAACAATAATTAATCCTGAAGAATTTCATGGAACAGAAATAAGATCAAACGATTCACAGTGTGACATATTCATTAAGTAGGAGGGAGGGAGGGAGGTAGGGAGAAGACGAGAATGATATTAGCTCAATACCCTGAAACAGCTCCATTTCCATTCAGTTCCATCCTCTTTGGTGACCTTACTTGGCGATATGCCCCAGTAGCTCACAATCCTTGTCTTCACCGCCTGCTCCCGCAGATCTAGCCGGCTTATCCTCGCGGCAGTCCGGCTGCTCAGCCCTTTCTCCTAGGGCAAGCGTGCTCTCATTCCTCATTCCGATCGCAGGAGCCCTGATCCATGGTACCGTCATCGTACGCACAGGACCAGCTGACAGCTGCGTCACCAGAGTGGCAGTGCCGCTGGAGACGCCACGCAGGGCTGTGGTGGTGAAGAGGCGTTGCCCCGCCGCCGCCAGCCTGCCACCATGACGGCCGATCATCATCATCTTCTTCGTCCGACGAGAGAATGTGCGAGGTTTGTTTCTGTGTAAGTCGCAGAGGCTTAGGAAGACTTACGGCTTTCTTCTCACAACGAGTCCTCGAGGGTCTTGAGGCGGTATTTATACCAGCGCCACCCCGACAGGATTTGATTGTGTATGATAAAGATACGGTCTCAACTTGCTAGTTGATCAATCATGGACCACACAGCAGTGGGCCCCACATTAAGCCTAACAACCGACGGTCCATGATGATCCCTTCAGATGTTCAACCGCGGCGGAATAGCATGCACCGTAGGGGTGGGTGCTCGACAACCATAGGATAAATATCTAGTGATGACGTGGACATGCTATCTGGAGGACACGTGTACGAACCAACTCGATCTGCCTGGCCGGACAGGCCATACTTGGGCAGAAAGAAATCCTCCATATAGGGAGCCGCGCATATTCTGGATGTTTCGCCGTGTCATTTGACCGAAATGTCTTACCATATTCGCCCGCCAAACCCACTGGCTGAAGCCGTAAACTAGAGATGATGCGCACCCACTAGAAGAAATGGTTAGATGTCCACGGCATTGTACCGTCATCGACCCGTTACATTCTACATTCTATTTTCATCCCCTCTCAATCATGTGTGTACCTAAAACGTAACGCCGTTCGAAAGGTCCGCGCAGGAAGCGGTCGATTTCGCATTGCGGCCCTGTGCGGGTGTCAGAAATGGCCGTATCGTGATCATGGGCGTTTTGGTAATTTCACACTCCTGCGCGTGACCGGAAAAGGCCGCCTAATTATGGCAAGGCGGCTAATTCTAGAGAGATGTTACTGGGGAGCGAGTACAGAACGTAGCGGCCGTTTGTTGCCACCCAATCAACTAATTACTAACCAAAAAAAACAAAATTTTGTTTTGGCAATAATCATCTTCTCTCCATGGACTCATTCATTTAAAAATGGTAATTTTAACAAATTTATTTGTGTAAATTCGAATGTGGGAAAGGACTATCAAGTCATCCTAATTATTTTATTTTTATTTGTAACAACATGCTTAATTAATAATAAAATTACGGTAAGTTTTTCTGGTAAAAACAAATTATGGCAAGTTGCGTGGAGGGCCTGGAGGCTCGTGACTCGGTCTGAGATAATTTGAGCTGGCATGCCAAAGTTGGCAATTTTTTGGAATATCATTTTTTTATTTTGTAAAAAAAAGGGGTTAATTTAATAGGAGGCGTGTCCAGCTTTTGCTCTGTCAACGCGGTCGCGTTTGGTAGGGCGCCCCCCGCCAGACCCGACAACGTAAGCGGTGACACTCGCCGAAGGAGCTACCGCGAACCCGACGCCTCATTAATTAAGTAGCTCATTTGGAGGGTTGCATTTCAACACGGTTGGTTGGTTGGTCGAGGTGTTTAATACCATTATCTCACTTATTAAACGAATTCTTTCACCAGTGTTCCGTTAATAAAATCACATAAAATATTTTATGAGATAAATTTTCTCTTTCTCATGTAAATCACCTGATAACCAGAGAATTTAGAGTTCGATTTTTAGTCAGTATTACCCTTCGTGTTTAAGTGAAGAATGAGGTATATGAATCCACTTTGTTGAGCTCCAGCTTTATACGCTAAATTCTCTCGAGATCCGTTGTCACGGGGACAAACTCAAAGAACCCCCCGTCGCTATCATCGGAGCTACCGGAGGCTCCGGGGAAGTCGGAGACGGAGAGCACCCTTATCCTGCGATGGATTTTACTATTTACAGCTCTCGGCAATTATACCCCTGCGGCGGCTGCACGTGACTGTCCAGTATTTGCTGTACAAGCAGGAGGACTAATGCACCAGATGTGCAGGCTCTGCTTCCTGACACTGACAGGCCCACTGGCACTGCTCGGAAGATGGTCCGTATTCCTCTCTCAATTGATCAGAACACATGCATCTTCATTCATTTGATGTCACTGGGTTCCCAACTCTTGTCAGAAATGGCTCATTCAAGCATCAAAATGCTAAGTAAGTTTGTTTCTCACGTGATGCATCGGTCGGTATTCCATAGTTTAATGTGCATTTCTTAATTTGGGTATGAGAACCGAGTTAGTTTATGAAGGATGAAACTTTTGATTTTATGAAGTTTGAAACTTCAAACGGACTGCTCGACTCCCGACATGAACTATCGTGGTCTATTGGCCTTCCACAAGGCAGACACAACTGTACATCGTAAAAACAGCCTGTGTCTCGAATTTGTTGTACATAACTACGCACACGCAAGTTATTTATTTAAGCTTCTTACCCATTAGGGTTTTCCATTTGACAGAACAAAGACGAGAACGGTGTTGAACAACACTCCTCTTCGTTATTCCACAATAATCTCGTATTGCTGTGAATTTCTATTTTTCGATGATCAGTGATACCCGACTGGAGCAGGGGCCTCCTTTAGCTCGTGCCCCTGGCACTGTATGTCCTGCAAGATTGCGATCGAATCATGAAGTTCTGTTATTATAATTCATCTACGCGGTCGCGCAAATTGTCAAAATGTCATGCAAGCGTTCCGGTTTCGTGTATACTTACCGATGCATAGTGGTTGATGTCACGGTGATGCGGCTCATCGGCCCGAATAACCACGATTACATCCCCTGAGGGTCGAGTCCGGCGGCAACCGCCAGTAGTCAATGGCGATTGCCGGAGCAGGCATGTTCTCGAAAGTGCCGTTGTCGAGATCCTTGAGGAACTCGGTGTAGGAGATGACGGCCTCCTCCTCCAGGTAACCGACGATCCGGTGGGCGAGCTTCGGGGAGATCACGTAGGCGAGGAAGTATGCGTTGACGAAGGCGCCCTGGACAGCAAAACACGAGGGCTCGCTCGTACCACTTGGGGCGGGCGAGCTCGATGAAGGTCATGAGATGCATCCGCTCGTTCTCGGCCTCCTCCAGCAGGGCCTTGATCCAGCCGCCGCTGTGCTCGAACCGCCTGAGTGACTTGCAGTGGAGGAGCATCCCTCCGACCATCCCGGGGACCGCAGCCACGGTCTCCAGCAGCATGGCGTGGCACATGTGGCGTCTCTGCTCGGGAAAATCAGGATGAGCTTTAGCTGTACCCTATAGAATCATCGTCAGATCTTAATTAATCCCATAGTACATACCTGAAAGAAAAGCCCGACGGGGATTTTGAGGGTTTGGACTGTGTAGTAGGCGAATTTGTCCATGAGAGTCTTAGGGGTGTGGTGCTTCTCCACCTCAATTGACACATCCGCCGTGTATGCCTCCCAAGGCTATCATCATAAATCGAGAAATCAGAAATCTCACCGACGGATCAAATGCTCTACTCCGACTAAACAATCGATGAGTTTGGATGCAATAATAGTACATATATATACCCTGAAGCAGTTCCACTTCCAAGCCGAGCCATCCTCCATGGTCACCTTTGGCGGAGCGACACCCCAGTAGCTGGCCATGGCCTTGCTCGAGTCCGAGCTGGCCGCCGCCTTCTCGGAATCTTCCCTGGGATCGGGAGAGCCCACAGTGGCCTTGGTCCGAGTTCCTGCCATCAGGGCTCCGAGGCTGCCTCCCGGCTGCCTGTAAATGGCTGAGCCTACTATTGCAGAAGAACTGAATGCAGGGTCATGGAGGCTCCACGGCCGAGCTGCCTCAGCAACAGTCCTGACAGCTCCATTGCGCGGCCGCGATTCATCATGAGTGAACTGAAAGTACGGAAGAGAGAGAGAAAGTAGAAGAATTGGAATGATATTGCTGCGGATCACAGCTAGGTTTGTTGTAGGGAATGAACTGTATGTGGACTCCCCGGGCTCGTCGGAGGACAATTTTTACATGTCCAGAGGAAAATATCTTGCACGTGGCACCTGATGGGAAGCCTTCTTCGTTGGAGGATAGGAGATGGGCGTGGCGGCCAACGAAGGGGTTTTGACTTTTCTGGCTCTCTGAGGTTTCCAGGGTTGACACGGTCCATCATTTTTTGAATTATTTTGTGGTTGACTGCTCCAAGATCCGACGAACCTGATCGACTATTCCATCAATATAAAGGAATACTAAACCAGCGTGTACGCCTCCAACTCTTATTTTTCAGCGTACACGGTTGATTCTTGAAGTACAATAGCAATGCTTAGGATTGTACTGTAATGAGGTAAATACTATCGATGGATGTTCGAAAATTTTGCAATGTTTCAGCATGAAATCCTATAACTCTAAATGTAAAGAACGAACGGTAAAATTTCACGATTTTCACTCAAATTTAGTCAGATTATTAGTGACCAGGTCATCGGCTCATGCATTGTATGGGTTGGCCAACAGTAGTATCTCCCGTATGTAAGGAAGATTTTCGCAAATTCTTGTGTTTTTTGCCATTCTAGTGGATTTAATGAACCGTCATATAAACCCTTTTCATTGGAATTTCGTTTCCTAATTTAAAAGAAAATTACTACTCAATTTTGTGTGTTGCCATTCTAGGGGAAGGAAAGTCAGTGAGGTTGGCTAGAAAGTCTTCTGTGATCCAAGATGATCAATGATGAAGCAAACGTTTTATACCATGATCGAAGATGTTCGACTCCATGCATGCTAAAGCTAGAAAGTCTTCCCACTAAAACTGAGAGCTCAGTGAACGTGGAAGATATAGTGCAGACTTCAGTAGGAAAAGAGACACGAGAAACGAATGCAACTCAGAAACAGGGCTTAAAATGGCGACACATTCAGAGAAATGGTCCACAGAAACAGCAGCACTCTCGAGAGGAAATCTATTAGAAACGTCTCGCAATTGATAACAGAATGGAGGCAGCCATAACAACTGTACCATCGGCATAACATTCATTCAGGTTCAGGTTCCTTCCTAAACAAAACTGAGAAATTCATCATATGAGACAGATGAATGACTAAAACCTCTCCCCGGAGATTCTACTTCTTGTCCTCCTTTTCAGCCTCAGCTGCCTTCTTCAACCGAGCACCAAAGTGCCGCTTGTTTGCCCGCTCTACTCGGAGTTTGGCATAGGCATTGAATGATTTCATCTCGTCAGTGACCTTGACAAGCTCCACGGTGGGCTTCTCCCTGACAACAGGCATGTAACAGCCTTGCACCTGAGTGGCGCTGGCAAGTTCCTCTGCAGTAGAATCACCAGCCTGCAGGAAAAAGATTCAATGGGTATCACTTTCATCCGCAGTATACAGGATTTTGACAAAGCTACAGGCTAAGAAGAGAACATGGAAGTGCATTTTTTAAGGGGGGAAAGAGGCTATCTTTACTGATAAATAATCGAGCAGTTCAAAAGGGAACATTTAAAGCTTTTCCTAGGTGTCACTTGGTCAGTCAGCCTGCAAAAAGAGTACTTGAAAGAATTTATAAACCTGCTGTCCGGCTCATTAAAGTTCAGTCTAACCGTCTAAAACCCAAATGTCAGACATGGCTATCCTCATCAATATATGTTTGCAGCCAAGTAATTTGGTTTTTACCTTGAACTTCCTTGGTCTTCTTGGGAAGACAACCAACTTGGCCTTGTAGGTTTTCAGCCTCTGCACATTGGCCTGGAGACTTTCCAAGGATCTGTTCTTGCGTCGATGGTCCACTGCAATTCCAATAGTGGGAGCCAATTTCTTGGGAATACCAGCAGCCTGAGATCACATTCAGAAAAGCAAAATTAAACTCCACTTCCTTCACAAAGAGCTCACAAGACTATAAAATGCACTCATAGGACATTGAATGAGCTTTTGTGCAACTAGCATTGACAAACACACCTTGACCTCCTCAAGGGAGAATCCCCTTCCTGCCCTAACTTTCATGTTATATTTCAGGGTCTGGCCATGAACAATCGGCCTGAGTGGTCCCTCAGTAGGCCTAGGGAAAATCTTCACAGCCTTCTTTTGCCTAGCTATTGATGGTAACCAAAGACATTACACTTGACTTCAGAGATCGGAGAAACACAGAATGAAATCAAGCAGCTATATCTGAATGGGGCAGCCACTGGAAGAATCAAATAACCGGCATACCGAGGCGTCTCCTCACTTTGCGGGCAGGTTGATTGAACCAGGTCTTGACATAGTTCTGCCAGTGTTTCCTGAAGTGCCCATTAGGCACAACATTATTATGCTTCACCATGACTTACCTGCAAGAGCAAAAAAGACCATATACTTACAACAACTCACCAGTCCAATGTTACCCTACTACTTATGAAACTCTGAAATTAGGATAACAGAATCAACTCACATACTTTCTTTTTTTTTTAATAGAAAATTTGTTCAAGATAGAGAAGCCATTACCATAAACTAGGAAAATTGTCAAAGAAAACATGCTGTCATGCACGAAAGCTAAATGGGATGTCCTCATAAGCCTACTATACACAAAAAAATCTAATCAGCAAGAATCATAGTACACCATTCACTAAACTGTGCACACACATATACATCGAAAGCATATGGCGCCCAGTGACACCATCCAATCAATTAATTTGACCATCAATTTGCTTTCCTCGGATATGAAACCTCCTCACACATTAACCCCAAACAAAAGGCTAATAAGACCATCGTCACAGCAATGCTCACTCCAAATGATCTGGACAACAGAAATGCAAAAACAGGGCTCTCACTACAGTGCCGACGGGATTGGATTCGTTAACTCGTACTACTAATCAAACGCTTGGACACCGAAATATCAGTCATTGCATCACGCAAGTGATTCGCAGATGAGATGAGCGTGCACGGAAGAAAACGTGCAGATCAAAAGGAACAATTCATATAATATCAATGACAGCCACAGCAGAACCCAACCACAGCTGACAACTGACTGAGGAACACCTATGCTAAACAACGTTAGCATTCGGAAGTGATAGACATCGAAAAAACCCGTCGGAATAATTCAGCACCTGCGTTGGAGCTGTCGCAGACGCCGATTTTGCTTTCTCAGGCTCTGGGCGGCCGCTAAGGTTTACGGTCGACAGAGGAGAGAACTTTTATATTGGAAAAAAAAGAAAAGAAAAGAAAAGGAAAGAAAAACCCTAGTCCAGAGGCTGGGATCGCTTAAAATAACGAAAATGCCCCTGGGCGCCTTTCTACTGACGGGCCAGGCCCAGATCCATGCCTTCACTCTTACATGCATTAGCAGGCTCGGCCCGACAGGTAACCCTCAGTAGAAAGGCAGTGGGATCCGTACATTTGTCCCCGGCCCACTTTGAGAGAGAGCAGTAATGTTGGTCGAATGTCTTCAATGACTCATCGGTTGTAAAAATGATGGTAGGTGGTGGGTCATGGGTCAGGAGACCGAATTGAGACATTAAATGAGAGAAAGGAATGTGTAAACTACATTTGAGCTCGGTCCATCTTAGCACTAAATGTCTCTTTTTCTAAGCCCAGTAACAGGCTGTCAACATGGTCAGTTGAGGAGGGTTTGGCACGCTCTCTGTGCAGATAACTTCTTGGATTCGACTTTCATGAACGAGGAGGAGCTATGTCGTAAGAGTTCTTGCCCGAGGCCGGTGGGTGCAAGGCGAAAACGCAAGAAGAAGGAGATGGCGGTGGCGGCGGCGGCGGCGGCAAGGCTCATTGATTTTGTTAAAGAAGGGAAGCGTCGCGAAGTTCGGCCGCATTGATGATGATCATCAACATCAAATCAACACGGAGAGGACTGTAGCATCACATGCTTCTGCTCTTTTTTTTTTTTTATTACTACTTTCTCGTATCCATTGTGGGGGTGTGTGTGAGGGGGGAAAAAGAGAGGACCACACTGTCCTCCTCCTTTGCTAGAAGTGGGCAGCAAAATGGACAGAGAGGTGCACGGTCAAGTCCCTCTGTCGCTCGTGCTCCTTTGGAAAGTGGGTACTAGTATATTACCATGGGAGAGTTCTCGTGTGTCATCCCTTCGACAGGCGGATCGCACCCCACCTCTTCTTGCCTTCCGATCAAGGCCAGCATGAAGAAGATGCTTAGCTCGATCCATTTTGGTTGTCGGTAGTTAATGTTTGGCCGAGTAAGAAATCATATATATATATTATCAATTATAATCAAGTTGGAAAAAAATCTCGAGAAAGACAACTTGTCCGAGATCCTTCCTAGGTGGCCGACAAATTTTTGGATATAAAAAAATGAATATGTTATTATATCGTATTATAAAATGATTAAATGGAAGATAGAGACGGACGCTACATCACACGACGCGTCGGTGGCGCGAGCATGACCAGGGCCTTGCCCCCGCTTGCCTTGGATGCTATCCTTTTCGGCACAATTCATAAATTTCATTTTGTGGGGAAAAAAAAAGAGAAGAAAATTTATTAATCACTCAACCTGGCCATCAACTTCTCCCGGGCGACAATGCACGTTTCCCCCGCGGCCCTACCCAACCAACTTTCATTGAGATTGATATTGACATATGATATGCAATTTTTATTGAATTTATGAGAGATTTGGACCAATCTTGAACTGAAAAATATAGGCAGATAAAAGAGTGATAGGTAACTCTGTATATTACTAGACCCTTAATCTTTTTTTTTGATGTGAGATCTCCTCCATTAACAATATACTTCATTAAAATTGTGGGAAAAAAAACACCCAAATTCTGTACTGCTTTTACACCTTAATTATCTTTCTCGCTTCCTGCTGTAATGACGATGAGAGGGAACAGAAGTTCAGAAATACATGCACGCACGTCGATATGTATGTATATACATATGTGTGTGCGTTTAGCACAGTGGCATGCCCCTGATCTCCTTGGATGAATAAATAAATGAGGGCATGTGGAAACCGGGCTATCGGCTCTCGCGAATTGAGATGTCTCCGTTTGTGATTGTGCTCTTTTTTTTTTTTGTCGTGCTACTGGTTTTTTCTTATATAAATGAGAATCGATATTGTAATAATTTATTAATTTATTAAATATATAGTGTATCATACGGATTATGATCTTCCATTAATCTCTAAATACCGATTCTAAAAAATTTCAAACTTTTAACCTAACCTACTACTTATTCTCAATACAGTTAGACAACCATGAAATTAGTTGATTTCGGTTGAGTTTTCTTTTTTATATATATATATATATATATTCATACAGGTACGGATTGATTAAGTAATCAAATGTGGGTATCGATGAAGTTGAGTCAACAAACTTAGAAGATGACAACCGCAACGACGGTGCATTCTAAATTTAGTTACGTGGATCGCACGGGAAATTATAATTTAATGTTAATTATCCGAATAATCGATATGACTGTTATCGATCGAAGTAATTATATTGATTATTTATTAAATAGCAACATATTTAGTATATATTCCGTTATTTATTTCCCGGTGGGCAGATTAATCCTTTCGTGCCGGGAAATTGCCGCGTGGTACGACAAAGGTTCCATTAATGAGTGAAGCCGCTTCTTGAATATTATTAACCTTGGGGTTGGCACAGTGAGTACGAGATTTGTCGGGCCATGTGACGACCACGCGGGGACATGCCACTTGAAATTATTCCGCATGAGAAGAGAAAACGTCTCGAGTATCTCTCATTAAACGTAATTATGATCCGTGTCTAAATTATCTAAGTATCCCCAAAGTGGCCCCAAAGTCAAGGTGTATATAATCTAAATAGCAAGTTTATAATCGGGATCCCTCCGGTCCACAATGGTGGAAAAGGGGTCTGAGAAGGAAAGAAACAAGGAAAGGGAGACAACAGGGCAGGCTAGACTGAATCCATCCGTCCATCTGTCAAAATATTCGACCAGAGTTACGAGGAGAGAGAACAGAGGGCCTGACAGCTGCGAGACACCGTGCCAAGAACGTCATAGATATCTGAAATCATTGACTCCCTGAAAATTTTATGTTTTTTTTTTCATATATTTCCATCTGTCTATTTCTAATCAAGAACAAAGTCATAGTTTTGTCAGTGCAAGGGAATAGGGTTCCCGGGTTCTAAAGTCGAGCCTAACTCATGTGACGAGACAGTGCTTCGTCCTGGCTAGGTTCACCGAGCAATCTCATGTGCGCAGGGTGCATTTGCACTGCTTTCAGCCGAACGCGTCGGGTCCGGAATAATAAATGAGCGGTGGGAGTGAGAGAGACAAAAGCTCGTAAGCAGAGTTATTGCAGGAGAGTAGTGAGAGGGCGGCGAGAGGGGAGAGGAGAGAGGTCTCCGTTTATTGTTTAATGCGCACCATCTCCTCTTGAGTTCAGTCCTCTGAGCAGAGCAGCATCTCTCTCTCCTTCGTCAGTTCTCTGTCCCCGTCTCTCTCTCTCTCTCTCTCTCACTGCGGTTGTCGAGTGAGACGAGACGAGAGACCTGAGACAGATCCCGTCTGCAGTCTCCATAGATTTTGGAGCAGAGTGGTGAACTGCAATTCAGAGTCAGAGACGAGAGAGAGGTACAGCTACCTGCTTTCTTTCACCGTCTATCGCACGCCAGATACGTTGGGCATTGCCATTTTTACTCCATTATTGTCGTCCTTCAGCTCCAGCCCTGTCAATCCACTGCCTGCTTTTTTATTGGGATTTGCACCAGATCTGACCCCCAATCTTTGGAGGTTGTTCCATTAGAGCGTGCCTCGTTTTATTACCAGAACTTTAGCCTCTGTCTGTTGTACACTGTTTTGATGTCTACCAGCTGTTTCCTCACCCCCTTCCTAATCTCTCGAGGGGTTCACCGCTCAGGAGAGTGGATTTTTTTTGCTTCGTTTTGATCTGAACGTAAATGGGCAATTTCTTTGTTCTTCGCCACGAAACAACTAACTTGCAATTTCTCCTTTTCTCTAGCGTTCACAAGAATATTAACTGAGTGAAACAGACGTAACATTACAAGTTGCAGGAAGTAGGCTGTTCCAACCTGTAATTTTCCTTCTTCCCCAATCAATGGCTTCTTTTTCGCATCGTCCAGTTGATTGAGGGGAGAGAAGGGAAAAGGCAGAGCCTCCGGTTTTCTTACGTCGGCTCCGCTTTGTTTGACTAGGGCCTATCATCAGGACTTTGAAGGAAATATTGAATAGGCAAAGTTGGACATGAAAAAGAAAGTGACGTATATGACTCAAGTTTGCCGTCACATTTTGTGTCCTTGCAAATATTTCCCAGTGGCTGTTACATATGTTCATCATTGACTTACAAGTAGACGCAGAGTGTAACGGTTCTCTTCCCCCCTCTCGTGTGGTGTCGTCGATCCGGTCAGTTTCTTTTCCTCTTCCTGTGCATATCAGCTGTTAATTTGGTGCTTCGAAGCTCTGTGATATTCAGCATACACGGCCATTCTTAGATGTTTTGTTCTCCTCAGTCCACAGCTTTTCTAGCGAGCTGAAAGCAGCAGTCTGCTCAGTCCTCCTATGTGTAGATCTGTTCTACTCGACACTCGGCTATCCAATTATGCGAGCCTGCAACTTAGAACTCTTCTATTCATTGTGTTTGACATGCAGATTTTAGGTTGGGTTGGATTTGTTGGACAATGAAGCACAAGGATGGAAAACCAGGGAACCAACAGGACAAGGAGACCCGGGTCGTTCCCATGACGGTAATGCTTGTTGTGCTCTGTGGCTTCTCATTCTACCTGGGTGGAATCTTCTGTTCCGAGAAGAACTTTGAGCTCAGAAATCTCAAGAACGTCGCCAAAGCTGTCCCCGCACCGAAAGAATCAGCCGTCGCTCCACTTCTGATCAAGCCTGTCTCATTCCCTGAGTGCAGCACAGAGTACCAGGACTATACTCCCTGCACGGATCCTCGGGTATTGCAGTCACTTCTGTATTCACGGTAGTTGATAAGGGATAACAGAACCAAATTGAGGGGTTGCCGGGAACAGTTATGGAACGTGTGATCCGATCCCAAGTATATAAAACCACATGGAATTTTAAACTTGTACAAATCTGTATGGGAAGTATATTTCATGCTTCAGTCGTTAGCACATTATTGCATCAAAGTGTCGATCACACGGTGGTAACATGGTGATATACGTGCAAAATATTTATTATGATTCATCCGTGCAGAGATGGAAGAAGTATGGCACGCACCGGCTCACTTTCATGGAGCGCCACTGCCCGCCAGTTCACGAAAGGAAGGAATGTTTGGTGCCACCACCTGATGGTTACAAGCCGCCCATCAGATGGCCAAAAAGCAAGGACGAGTGCTGGTACAGGTATTGTTGCCGACACTATAATCTACCTTGTCAGGTTTTTGGCATGAGAATTTTGTTCATCTTAGCGGAAACTTTGTGATTCAGGAATGTGCCGTATGACTGGATCAACAAGCAGAAATCCAATCAGAACTGGTTGAAGAAGCAAGGCGAGAAGTTTCTTTTTCCTGGTGGAGGTACCATGTTTCCCTATGGTGTGAGCGCCTATGTTGACCAGATGCAAGATTTGATTCCAGGCATGAAAGACGGGACTGTTCGAACTGCCATTGACACTGGGTGTGGGGTAAATCCTGCAACTTCCTTGCAATCATTTGACTATGTCATGTAAATGTTCGATTATCTGTTCTTGTTAATGGTGTGCTTATGTTGTCGGTACAAGGTTGCGAGTTGGGGAGGTGATCTGTTAGATCGCGGGATATTAACAGTTTCTCTTGCTCCAAGAGATAATCACGAAGCTCAAGTTCAGTTTGCGCTGGAACGAGGGATCCCTGCCATTCTCGGCATCATCTCTACCCAGCGCCTTCCTTTCCCTTCAAATTCGTTCGATATGGCTCATTGCTCCAGATGCCTTATCCCATGGACTGAATTCGGTAAGCGTTTCTTTAATCGACACTCCAAGCTCCAGTGCACTCAACTCCAATTTAATCACAGAATCGCTGATACATTTTTTTTCAGTTGATCATTAGCAGGCTTATGATAACCTCAAATGAACCTTCTTTAGAACGCCTAATTAAATGAACATTTCCATGTCGGGATTAGTTAAGGAATACTCTCTAAGTTGCCTTCTCTCGTCATTTTTTTTTCCCGAAAACATCGATTTTGTTTGGAGAATCTGCTGAATGTAAAGTTTACAAATGGGAAATCCAATCTGCTCTTTCTACCTCTCATTCACTATTTGTTTTTTATGTGTTTCTTCCAGGTGGAATCTACCTTCTGGAGATTAACCGTATTCTTCGTCCTGGGGGATTCTGGGTCCTCTCTGGGCCACCGGTGAACTATCAGCGTCGATGGCGAGGGTGGAACACGACCGTAGAAGAGCAGAAATCTGACTATGACAACCTCCAAAAACTCCTCACCTCTATGTGCTTCAAGCTCTACAACAAAAAGGGTGATATCGCCGTGTGGCAGAAGTCTACAAACTCGAGCTGCTACAGCAAGTTCTCAAAGCCCAATACCTACCCCCCGAAATGCGACGACAGCCTCGAGCCTGACTCAGCCTGGTATACTCCTCTGAGGCCCTGTGTCATGGCCCCCAGCCTGAAGCTGAAGAAGTCGGCCTTGAAGTCGATCCCGAGGTGGCCCGAGAGACTGCACTTCCCACCAGAGAGGCTCTCAGAAATATTTGGTGGCAGTGCCAGTGCATTCAAGCACGACGATAGCAAGTGGAATGTGAGGGCAAAGCACTACAAGAAATTGTTGCCTGCGCTTGGGACCGATAAGATTCGAAATGTGATGGACATGAATACACTCTATGGAGGGTTTGCTGCAGCTGTGATCGACAAGCCACTTTGGGTTATGAATGTTGTCTCCTCATACGGTGCAAATACGCTTCCTGTGGTCTATGACCGTGGACTGATTGGAACTTACCATGACTGGTAATCGCATTATTTTGTCCGACAAGCTTATTTACATTAGTAAAAGATCTTTCATTTGATCGTCTTGTAATCAAGCCGATGTTTGCTTTCAATGTCTCTTGGTAGGTGTGAGGCTTTCTCAACTTATCCTCGGACATATGACCTTCTTCACCTCGATGGTCTGTTCACTGCTGAGAGCCACAGGTTCGACATTCTACTTTACTTTCCCGTTGTTTCTTTTCTTTATGAAATTCATCTGTTGATTAGCATTATGTCGGGTAACTGTGAGGCCTATGAGTGGATGATGATGGTTTTGAGAATGGATCTTGTGGGCAGATGTGACATGAAGTTTGTCCTCCTGGAGATGGACCGGATCCTCCGTCCCAATGGGTACACGATTATCCGAGAGTCGAGTTACTTCGTGGATGCCATTGCTTCCATCGCAAAGGGTATGAGATGGGGTTGCCGTAAGGAAGACACTGAATATTCTGTCGAGAAGGAAAAGATACTGGTTTGCCAGAAGAAGCTCTGGTACTCCTCTTCTTCCAGCAAGAGCTGAGTTAGACAGCTATGAACATCAAGAGTATATTCGGGATCGATTGCAGAGGATCACACTATCAGGATTATAAGTACAGCGAAGTTTGTTGCAGGAGGGCTAGCTTACATACAAATTGAATAGCAGGGAAGATCCACATTCATCATATTCATCAACCAAAGAATAGCTATGCAAAATAACGAGATTCTATTAATTTTCCTTTTTCTGATAATTCTTTCCTTATCTTTGAATCTGGCGACTTTGCTCTCTTGAGATATGTTTGTCGGAATCGCAGACCTTGGACTTGGAGTGAAGCAAGAACCATGTACCTATTTAAGATACCATGTTGTCTCCGTTGTCTTTGCTCTCTGTTCCCCATTTAAAAAAAAGAGACCTAACGAACCTACAAAGGTGAAAGAGGGGTTCTTTCGATGTTTGATAATCAAATACGAATACGTATTAGCAGCAGTAGTAATATCGCCCCCCACCAAGGGCTTAGTTTAATCCGATATTCGTATGTGTTAGATGAGATTTAGACTTGTAACTTCGAATCCATCAAAGTGTATGAAAGTGAGTTTTGAACCGTCAAACCATCACTCTTCACAGTGGTCCCTCTTATATATGATTGACACGGTTCTAAATAACATGTTTTTTTTATTACAATTATGGTAAAAGAATTTGCGTGATGGGTTGAATTAAAAGAGCAGATGTCAATTTGGCCTTGTAGATCTCCTTGTGTGTCAGTTTGTGTAAACGGTTATGTCCATCGGGCGTTTCTTCTTCATTCGTGAGTGAACTTGCTTAGGTCCGGTGGCCCATCTAGGCGATGCGTGATGGTTTAACGAGTACTCTCTAGGCCTCCGAGCCAAGGCCCACGATCATGATCATGCAACTTTCTACCAATTTTTGGCACCACATTCTATTGCATCAGCCAATCTATCATCGATCTCCAGCAGAATCCCGACAACGTGCAACCTCGTGCCGTATCGACAGTAGCTGTCGTGCGATCGGTCTGTCTATCTCGAGATTTTCGGTGCTGGTAGAAGGGATTGGCGTCACGTGCAACTGTGAATTGGGAAGGAATTTTAGCCTGCCGAAAGTGTGACTGAGACTTTTGTGATTGGACGTTTGGAGGCTCTCCTCAAAGTGGACGTCCGTTCCGTCGTACTGCATATTCCTCTTGCGGGGTCAGGCTAGTGGGAACAAGATGCTTAGCCACCCAAGCGATCGACCCAAATTCAACCATTTAAAATATGTACAGCTTCTAAGGTATGTCAATTGGTCCGGCATCTCTCTACCTCAAATAAGTTACCTGTATTCGAGCATCATATCTTATGGGGGAGAATTGTCACGGGGCCGATGCGGAACACAAATTTTTCGCACTCCGCTAGGCGTTGACAGCTCCGCCTGCCAACCAGCCCTCACTCACAACCGAGGTTTGATGTCACCTGGCACACGACCACACCACAAGGAAACGAACACGAGCAATATACAAAGGGAAAACTCCACTTGTATTTACAATTGTACAAGTATGAAAAACCCTTTACAAGAGCAAACTCACTCAGCCTGTCGAGTATATGCCTCACGACCTCTGCGCCGCTTACACTCCTCACTCGACACACCCTAACCCGACACACTTCGGCGTTACAAGGGTAGACGGGACTCGCTCCCCACTTGCTGCTGAGCTACAACTTGCAGTATCAACTCTATGCTCTGCCTCTCTCGCTCTCCCTCGTGTTTCCCAGCCTTCGCTAGCTGCTCTCCTGGACTCTCTTCTCTGAGACGTCTTGAGACCTTTGTGGTTGTTCCTCCTGGTTGTTGTTCTTGAGAATGAGACTGACCCCCTTTATATAGAGGAGCCTAGCAAACCCGATATGGCAACTGACATATTCGAATCCCTTGATTCGCTCCATCAGGTTTCCAATCTGTTCAATCCCTCCATGATTGTTTCCATAACAGATTGATTGCCATATTCCTAGGGAAACTTTTCCCGATTATTTGCTATCACATGATCTTCATCTTGACCATGTTCGTCCCACCTGGACAGCTCTTAGCCGCACCTGGACAGCTTCTCGGCCGCACCTGGACAGCTTCTCGGACGCACTTGGACACTGGCGCCCCACTTGGTTCCTGATTGATCACCAGCTGCTCCGCATATGGAAACAATCGAACCTTTCCATGTTGGTGTCAGCGATCCTTATCCCGTGAGCCCCGATCCTGCGCTCCACGGCATCCCGTGCACCTTCTGTGAGTAGTCGCGCTCCACGCACTTGATCATCGGGTCCCGCATGATCGAGACTTCACTTGCGTGTCTGCATCTCCACTCGTCCATCGTGCACTGTCGCCGACCAGCAACACATGGCTCCTTCGATCGTCCCTGGCATGAAGTGATCAAGCGTCTCTCAATCACTCTCCGCTCATGTCTTAGCGTTCCTAGGCTGTCTAGCGATCATCCACCTTGCATTGGTCGACCAGCATCGACCCCAAGGCCATGGCACTTGCCTTCAGTCCACCAAGTCCTTGCTCCGCACCACTCCGCTTGGTTGCTCGAGCAAGTCTCCTGTCCAGCTTAGCCTCCAAACCACAAACCTTTTCTCCACGTGCCCCGCATAAGCACGTATGCGCTCCCGCAGTCCCGAGGTATGACCGGCGGTACGCATTGTTCCGGCTCATAGCTCATGGCCGTAACAAGAATCCACAAGATCACAGGTATAAGCGTTATATATATTAGTGATTAACTTAATTTAAATATGAATTAATAAGAATTTATTATATTTTTGAATACGATATAATGCATGGGGTGGCCCCCTCTCCCATTAGTGCAAGGTCAAATATTAGATTTAATGAGTTAATGGTGGGGTCTGCCAATGCAATCGGAGAATTGCATATCACCCGGACATATTACAAGGAATTAAAAATATCTCGATAACTTATTTTGACACAGAAAATATGATTATAGCCATCACGTTACATCCAAATGATGTAAAGAAGACGGTAAAATTGTCCAACTCCATGGAACTGGGGCCAATTACGATGAACCAAACACAATCGGAACATTCATGTCGCTGATCACATTTGTAATATGTCGTGTTGATCGTATCATTCGTAGTGGGCATGTAAGATTTTTGAAAAATAATTACTCGTACAAAATATGTATTAATCAATTTAACTAACCGGTTGCATAATTTTACTCAAAAGGAAGAAGTATTAAATTCCGGGAATAGGCTCACGGTTGTTATTATTTTCAAATTTACTTTTGGTGATATCTTTTTTACAGAATTTGTCAATAGCAATTCGGGCAGTCACCTCATAGAACTGTCAATTTGGACCGGTCGGGAGATCTTAGGCGGAAAATTGTGTATATTTCCCAAAATAAATAGGGCCTAGATTTTTGTGGGGGCAATGACTTGACTAGGTTTGAATGAAGAATCTCCGACTCTGAGCCCCAAAAAGGGACCAGTATTACAAAGTGACAAGCTACATTTCATCATCAACATCGAATGCATAGTAATGGCCCAATTCTGAGCCGCAACCCAGCTCAAATCCTTCCACTAGTCTATTGATATAATTCAAATTTAATATTATGCTCTAGAAGCTGTATGATAGTTATACGAATTAGAATACTAAAAGAAGAAAAAAATTGAATTTTAATTCTTGCAAAAAAAGATTAATTCTACCCTTTATTTTCTCCTGACACTCTCCCAGATTCAACCGGGAATTCTTACCCATCCTCGTAAAATTTACCATAAATAATAGCCAAGGCAAACACAAATTCCTCAAAAGTAAATTCCGAAGGCAATGTTTTGTCGGCCGGTCAACCCCAGAATGTCGGTCAGGGGCGGCAGCGGGAGACGTGCCAGGAGCAGCTTGTCAGGCCAGACGTCGTCCACTATAATTTATATTCGGTTAGTCTGGCTTGAATTAATTTGAATTTCCACACGGTGATACTTGCGAAAATATAAATTCAAAAGTCAAAGGCGCAAGAGAGAGAGAGAGAGAATGTAAACGCCGGACGCCACGTGCGCTCAAAAAATTTCCCGTGATGGGGGTGACGGCGCCCCGGCGCCTCTTCACGTTCGCCACCGAACCCTGTCCCTCGGAACAGCCGCCTCATCCTCTGGCGCGGGATTACCGGACTTCGACCGGGCTGGTCAGAATTTTTTCTTTTTCACGGTCGAGGCTGTCGTCTGATCTGCTGGCATAGAAGTAGTCAAATTGTTTCTAATAATTAATTATGAATTGTCTAATTAAACTATTAAATAATCTATCAATTATATTATAAAAGTCATTTTCTCCTAGATCCCTCGCACTCATCCCAATTTCAACCGCATTTCACCGTCGACAATAATTATTTATTGATAAACTGACAATATACAGTAGATCAGATATAAATTTTGAGACTCTTGAGGTTCAATATATGAGAATTAATGACATGACTTAAACGGTATAATATATCATTTGATAAATAATCGATTATAATGATATTGTAAAAAAAAAATTTCAAACTATTTTCACTGTTTTCCATTTGTCTGGTTATGGTGTAAAAATTATAAATTTTATATTTAAAATTTTAAAGATGTAAAAAAAATAAAAAATCCCAAAAAGTGCATCTACATGCTCTTTTTATATAACAATTTATATAAAATAATTTTAAATTATCATCACATATTCCCAAAAAAATTTTATGACAGTTTATTATTTAATAAAATCAGCTTTACTCCATGCAGGTCAGCAAATCCATTAAATCCATGTATGAATGGCGACCAAAATTTCCTCTGCTCAATTTTTTTTTGTAAAAAGAAAAGATCTTTCTTTCCTTCTCGGAAGCTGAATCCTTTTCAGCCGAGTTGAATCTTGAGCACGGTTCTTTACCTCATTCCCTCCCTCTGAGGCGTTGCTTTATTATACGTGAGTAGCCGGCCGGCGGTGTTGCTGTAATCTATGCATGGACCAGGGATTCGATCGCAATGCTGAATTCGTTGCCTGAGCTGCTGGGAACTCCCGGTCGAGCTCCTGATCAGAGCCGAATCCATGCTGCTGATCCGCCAGTTCTGAACTATCAGGTCACTTAGGTCCCTCTGATTCCTCGGAGGGAAGGATTTGTGCTGATCTTGGCTTCCAGAGGGTCGCCTGCTCTTCCGAATTCAGCTTTGGGTTGCTTGTTGTTTCTCCGTCTTTGAGGTAAAGATGTCGAAGGTTGTGTACGAAGGGTGGATGGTGAGGTATGGCCGTCGAAAGATCGGTCGGTCTTTTATTCACATGAGGTACTTCGTTCTCGAGTCCCGGTTGCTTGCTTATTACAAGAAGAAGCCTCAGGATAAGCAGGTCCAGTGCTTTCATTCTTCAGTTCTCTGTTGCCTCGCAATTAGCAAGTTCTGTTTTTTTTTTTGGCACTTTGTCCTTCTCTTTTTTCCTATCAAATCTCTCGATGTTTTACTTGAGAAATCATGAAAATCTAACTCTGTATTGTTGTACGTTTTTCTCAATAAAATTTCTCCCACTTGGTATTTCAAAATAATCGAGTGCCAGCTTGAAGTGCTTCTCTGCGCCTATTAGGTCCCAATCAATACCCTTGTGATTGATGGCAATTGTAGAGTAGAGGATCGTGGCCTGAAGACTCACCATGGACATGTAAGTGGAGTTCTTGGGGTCGTCAGTTCTCTGTAATGATCAGATTTATTGTTTGACGATATTGATTGCATTGATCATGTTCATTTTTGTGAAGCTGGTCTTGTGGCAATGCTATGGTTCTTATAACTTAAGCTGTCAATGTTAGCTATTTGCCTAATGACCTCAGATGATTAATTAGTTCTATGAAGATGTTAATGCCAAAGAGAAATCTCAGAATAAATTCTTTTTTTCTCTTTGGACCAGCTAAATGATGCTCTTTGTACACGTTTACATGAGTATGTACAAAACCATGTTCTACAGATCAGAATTCTGAAACAGTGGGAGTTCATGAGCTATAAGAGAACTACCCGATCCCTAGTTTATTGATGATATTCAGTGTACATTATCTCTGACCTTCCACTGGTCACAATTGATGCTTCCTCTTTTCCTGAGATGGCATATAACTAGCTCATATAGTATTTTAGTAGCTGCATTTTCTGTTGAACTCAGCTGTTAGAATGGTCGAGGCTGGGAAATTTTAGTTAAGTCAAATAACAGCTTTTATACTCAAATAGATTGTTCTAGACCTTTTGGTTTACTTTTAGACATGCATTCAATTTGTTTCAATTTCAAGTTGTTTGATTATTATTATTTTATTTTTTGGCTGAATATCAAGTTGTTGATTATCTTCTTATATGGTCTTTTGTTGACAGATGGTTTATGTATTGTGCGTTTATAACAAGAAAGACAAGTACCAACGGATAATGGTATGCCCTTTTTTTTTCAGCTTTCTAGTATGTATATTCTCTGATTGGTGAATAAGCCCTGTTAATTTTCCATGCGGATGAAAAAGATATTTTCATCAGAGGTCAAATTGTGGAAGAAGTAATTAAAAACAATTTTGAATAATTTTTCCTAGAACTATCTGAATTTATTAATAAGGAGACAAGTGTTGCCTAAATTAAAAGCCTACTATGTTCAGTGTACACAATTTCTTTTGAGGATATCAATACTTTGTGTTTATTCTTAAGCTTTGAGCAAGTAGGGTGTTGAAAGGGTAGGTGGGGATCATGATTTTCAGAGACATATTCAATTGAAGTGAATGAATAGGATGGAGGATATGTAGAGTAGGTGACTTTGTGTGAGTAGGGCATGATCTTGTAACTGTGTGGGTACAGTTTGTTTAATGCAGACATGGTTATATATACTTTCTAGCAAGCTCTATTAGGCCTGTGAGCATATTGAGCTAATTATCGGCAGGGCTATCTCAAGTGTTTATCTAGTTGATTCCATGCATCTCATGGTAGCCAAATGTTTAGATTTCTAGGTGTAATAAACCCTTTTTTATCCTCATAAGTACTGTAGGTCATCACTATGCTTATATTGTCAACATTTGCTCTGTATGCTTCATTTCACTTTTTCTTTAAACATCTTTCTGGAATTTCATCTGCCAGTGTTAAAGTTGAGTAACCAATTAGCTATCCTGCAATGTGGTAATCTATGTAATAGCTTTGATAATAAATTCTGACTGCTAAAGTACAGTTTTATAGTTGAACATAGTCAAAAAGGCGCTGTAGTCATATAATCAAATAGAGTAAACAAGGCCTTTTCTTAAAAATTCTTGACACCTAAGTTTTATTGCTTGAGTACCTCAGTGACATGAGCATATCTTGTGTCTGTGGTTTTCCCAGATGGCAGCTTTTAATATCCCTGAGGCGTTGATATGGAAGGAAAAAATTGAGGCCGTGATTGATCAGGTTTATCCCCTGTATATTTGCTACTAAACGTTTATATCTTGTCTCTTTTCCTTTCTTGAAGCTCATCTCTAAATATTGCCTGTTCAATGTCTCTTTAGATCTTGTCTTCTGAACAGATACACAATCCTTAAAATAATTGAATTAACTTCATGCTACATATTATGCTGTCTTCATCTGGTTGAGGATCCAGAATGATGTTTTTGTTTCAAGGATTTAATATGTTAATTCTCTGCTTCCCTTTGTTCTCTCTGCAGCATCAGGAGTCACAAGTATCAAATGGTAATACGTTCTTTTCTTTCGAATACAAGTCTCGGGTGGATAATGGAAGGTCAGGTTCTTCATCAGATCGTGAAAGTCAGTAAGTATCAGCTTCTGATTTCTTGTTAGGGCCTTGTATGCTTAATCATGCCGAATCATTCGTTTTTACGGTCCTGTCTTTCTATTCTGTGAAAATGGTTTGATTATTTCTGTTTATGCTTTATGGAGCATTGTACAGTCTATATTATCCATGATGACCTCAATAATAGATGAAAGACTATTTTTTCCTTTTATCACCTGTTCTCTGCTGGAGGCTTCTGTTCTGGGTGAAGAAAGATATAACGGTTTAGCCTGGTTACTGCATGAACTTGCAAAGACGTTGCAACTAGGTGGTTCTGTTACTAGGACCAAGGACGGACAAGATCAGTCAGTATCCAAGGATTATGGTTTTCATTCAGTCACTCTACTAGTAAATTTTTTCAAATATTGGTTTATTGCAATTTTTCGACTTAATTGTTTCTCTAGCAATGCGTTCATGCCACTTAAAATCTTCATTCTTATTTCACAAAAGTAGTTATCCAGATGGCTTTGTCTATTATCCATAATGTTTTAACTTTGTCTGGTTCACCATATACTCATGTTAGTTTGTTTACCTTATGTTTAGGAATAGTGGTCAGGAAGAGGAAGACGAACCCCATCGAACTTTGTTACGGCGGACCACAATTGGAAATGGTTCTTTAACTCCTAATGCTGAATGTTTAGCCTTTTTTTACTCAGTTTGAGCTTGTTTAATGTCTCATCATTATCCCACGAATTGGGTTATTAAATATTGTGCTTCTGCTAATGATAGGTCCTCCTGATTCAGTACTTGACTGGACACAGGATTTCAATTCTAACTCGTCCCATCAAAAATATGCCAACCAAGCATTTCCTAAAAAGCATTGGCGGCTTTTACAGTGTCAAAATGGTAATGTTAGATTACATTCACCCTATGTAGCATGTTGTATAGCTTAATAAATCTTACATGCTCATTAATCTGTCAACTAACAGGTCTTCGTATTTTTGAAGAGCTTCTTGATGTCGACTACCTTGTATGGTTCTACCTCTCATTTGCTTCATGCACACTATGTATATGGGGTTGATATTCCATGAATGTAATTTTTTTTTATAAAATCCATAAATGTAGCTTTTATTTTATATGTCTGTGCAACTTTTACCTTTTATTCCTTGGGATGCTTAAGAGCAATTTCATTTGTAATTCATCATATGCAGCCAAGAAGCTGCAGTAGAGCAATGAAAGCTGTAGGAGTTGTGGAAGCTACTTGTGAAGAAATATTTCAGCTCATTATGAGCATGGATGGAACACGGTTTGAGTAGGTGTTTTCCTTATTTAGATATTATCTATTTAAAAGTGGTCCCAGTCCCTGAATCTTGTGGTAAAGTGTGAATAGATAAGATATATTGGTCATCCTTTTTGCTCTCTCTGTTTATTCAAGTGTGCAAGTTTTTTCTTTGGGGAATCATTGATATCTGCCAATCTGAGAGTAAATAACCATGGATCAGAAATGAAGTTAACAAGCCTCATATATAAATGCCATCTGTGCACCCTTTTTTTGGGATAAGTCTCTTATTTTTATTTTATTTCCCTGGATAATACTAGAACCAGCACTTTGTTATTTTGGTTCTTATATGGGATTTGTGTCATCTTAATTGCTCTTTATTAGGAGAATGTTACTGTAGAAATTGAATCTGTGACCTTTAAGGTAGTCCTATCAACCTAATATTCCTTGAGTTATTAGATTGTCAGCTGCTATGGGAGTTGCTTTTTTGTGAGTCCCTGCAGCCCTCATTTTGCTGCTAAACTCAATAGGCAGTGATAATGTCAATTCTGCACTTGGAGGAACTCCCACATGGTGTTTAATATGGCAAATCATGTGCCCTGGAATATCCTTTAGACATACAGACATCCTCCCATTCATACATCTCTAATAAATCTGCTATCTATGACTTCTATCTTATAGGTGGGATTGCAGTTTCCAGTACGGTAGTTTAGTTGAGGAGGTAGATGGACATACAGCGATACTTTATCATAGACTTCAGATGGACTGGTTTCCAATGTAATTTCTATATACTGAACCTCCCTGATTCTGCTTGTACCTGAATTTTCCGCTATATTTGTTGTTGTCTGGCTTCAGATGTGAATCTTATTTCTTGTTTTTGCTTAATTTTTTGCACTTTATCAAAGCATATGGGTAGGGCAAATCCATGTTTATTTTTCCGACTTCTATAGTTGCATTGAGGATTGCATGATGCCAAGGTTTGTGAAAGTTATCAAATGGACAGAGTCCACAGTTAGCAGAAAAGGAAAATCATGTGTCTGAATAAGCTGCGCTTGCATGACAAATTCTGATATTTGTAACTTGTCGAAGAACCTATTTTGCACAGATTATGACACTTGATGGCCTTTTCTATGTGCCAATATAAAGGTCGTTGTTAGATGTAGGATGTAATTGCAACAATTAATAACCTTACTTTCATATGAGCGACCTTATTGTTCATTTTAAAGGGTGAAGTAGTACATGTCAATCACTGCCTTTTGGAACAAATATAATTTAAAATTTCAACTGGGATTATTGCGAATAATTCAATAAAAATCATGTCAGGCTAAGTTTCTCTATACTGATATTACCTTCAGTGATGGTTCAAGGTCATGTCAATGAGATCACAAGCATGCATCTCTGATTGCATGTTAGGTGATGGGCATGCTTTAGTATTATTCGTCATTTTCCTTCTAAAGCTAGTGTTGCTTCTAATATTTGCACTCTGGTTCATGCTTTCTCCTTGAGATCATTTAGTTCAAAATCATAAAATCCATGTCTGAATCAATCATCATCAATAATTTGGCAGGTTTGTGTGGCCACGGGATCTTTGCTATGTCCGCTACTGGCGTCGAAACGATGATGGAAGTTATGGTAATCTTTCAAGTACTTTTTCCAGCATAGAGCTTTTTTGTGCTGCTATGCTGTAGCGGCAGGAATGCTTTATGGTATTGTTCAATGAGCTTTCTCATGTGCATAATTCTGTTTCACTTGATTTATGCTGCTTCTTTGCAGTTGTATTATTTCGCTCTAGAGAACATGAAAATTGTGGTCCACAACCTGGATATGTTCGGGCGCACGTAGAGAGTAAGTATAGTGCAATGGCAGCTAGAATTTTGTGTTGAGAGCATAACATTGATAATTAAATGATTTACCATCAGGTGGAGGATTCAATATCTCACCTCTAAAATCTCGAAATGGAAGGCCTAGATCACAGGTGCAGCATCTCATGCAGATTGATTTGAAAGGATGGGGTGTAGGTTATTTTCCATCATTTCAGCAACACTGTCTCCTTCAGATGTTAAATAGTGTTGCCGGTTAGTGCTATACATCTATTTCTCATTCAAACGTCTTCTCCGTCTGCTTAGTTTAATGGAGCTCTTTCACAGTAGCTGGCACCAGTGTGTATTGATTAAAAAAAACTTTGTAAAATTTGGATAAGAATATTTTTCAACCTTTTCTTATTTCGCTTTAAATTTGTAAAAGGAAGGACTGAAAAAATCTTGAAAAAATTTTAAAAGTTTTAGGTGCCGTACTGCATCCTGAGGGGGCTTAATGGATTCCTTTCATTCTTTATTCTGTCCCAAATGAGCTGGGATCCCTTGGTGGAGTCTTAAGATTATCAAATCAGATTTTGAGGTTTTCTGAAGCTATTTTGACTACTATTGTTAATGCTTTTCATGTATGAACTCAATGAACTTTCCAGATAGTTTGCATGATAAATTTGGAATTGGAATCCTTCAATTGTTTGAACTTTCTTCTGAGAATGATAAAATGTGTTTCAGTAGATTTTTTTGCACCTGGTGTGGATTGAATACATTTAAAGATAAATTTATCACTTTTTCTATTGTTTTTGTTGTCTTATTGCTTTTTTCTCATGCAGGGATGCGTGAATGGTTTGCACAAAATGATGAAAGAACTTCTGCTCCAAGAATTCCAGTTATGGTTACTATGACTTCAGCCTCGATTTCATCCAATAGGGCTCGAAAACTTAATGAGTCCACTGTTCATCCTGGTCCTTCTCTTCAGCAAATGACTGCTGGAAGCAGAAATTCTGTCATGATGGATGAAGAATCTGATGATGACGAAGAATATCAAATTCCTGAGTCAGACCAAGAGGTCGCTATCTGGCTTCTGTACTTTCTGTATTCATTGGACTTTTGAAGCCATTGCCTTCTTTCATGCTACTGGAAATAAATTTCGCTTTTGCTCACTATTCAGGCTTTCATCACCCCACCTGAAAATGAAGTGAAGAAGATTGGTGAGTGGAGTTTTCTATTAAATTTATTTTCAGAAGAACTTCTATATGGAGCTCATAAGGATACTCTAAATTCTTTTGTTGAATTAAAGCATTTGAGGAAGAGCAAGTGGAGCACATTGATTTATCATGTTTCTCTGGTAATTTACGGCGTGATGATCGTGATAATGCCCGTGACTGTTGGAAACTCTCTGATGGGAACAACTTCAGAGTTCGTAGCAAGCAATTTTGCTATAACAAGTCAAAGGTCACCATTATTTTTTCTTTTTATCTCTCTGTGCTTGAAAAAAAAAATGTGATTTTTGGGCTCCAACTTATCCCAATTTTATTTTTCTCCCTTTTCTGATAGATTCCAGCTGGGAAACACTTGATGGATCTCGTTGCTGTCGATTGGTTTAAGGATACGAAGCGAATGGACCATGTTGCTAGACGGAAAGGTTGCGCAGCACAGGCAAGAATTTTCCATCGTCTGGGATAAATAAGTCATACTTAATTATTCTCCCACTTGGCTGCCAAAACTTATATTCTTGTTCCTTCCATTCTCTTTAAAAGAGAGAGGCTATTATAATTGTAAAGGACTATCAATATCTGTTGATCATTCTGCTCTGCCCGTTTCTCTGTACTCCTATCTAGCCATGGGGTATTTCACAAGTCTGCAATTCTGCCTTATTGCATTTGGGCAAAGCTGCACATATATATGTATAGATATTTTTCTTCCAGTTGATAATAGTTCTAAAACCTACTTTATCCTGCATATAAGCTCATTAACTCCGGTTGAGCCATGGCTAAACAGGTTGCTTCAGAAAAGGGGTTTTTCTCTCTGATTATAAATTTGCAAGTAAGTTCTTTAGTTCTCTTGTGTTAGATAAATGTGTACATGTCTGTTTACATAACTCAACCATACACACAACTTGGAACTGTTCTCTGAGTCTGTACTCTGCACAGGTGCCTGGGTCTACACATTATAGTATGGTATTTTACTTTGTAATGAAGGAATTAATATCTGGATCTCTATTGCAACGATTTGTTCATGGGGATGATGAATTCCGCAATAGTAGGCTAAAGCTCATTCCTTCAGTTCCTAAGGTACTTCCATGGCAGTCTGAAATTTCAAGTATCTGTCAGATCATACTAATAGTATTGATTGCATTCCATTTTCTGCATCTTCTCAAATCATGTTTGCACGGGCAGTTTGAAAATTATCCTAAAGCATTGTTTCCACCATTGACATTAGTGATGATTTATAGCAGAAGATTTAAGTACATCTGTAAACCCCCTTGTGTAAATTACGTGACTTCTGGTCATCAAATATGTTGTTCTGCTAGCTAGCAATTATTCTTTGTGATCTCCCTTGTCCTTCTGCAGTTTTGAACTTGGAATGATTTTTGCAGGGTTCATGGATCGTGCGTCAAAGTGTAGGAAGCACTCCTTGTTTGTTAGGAAAAGCTGTTGATTGCAACTACATCCGGTGCCCTAATTATTTAGAAGTAATTATCCATGACTCTTTTCCTTCAAAAGCGTCACTGCTCTGGCATGATTTTGGGCTATGTTCATATTCCCTTTCCTTGTGCAGATTGATGTCGACATTGGTTCTTCTACTGTTGCTAACGGAGTCCTGGGGCTTGTGATCGGAGTAATCACAACATTGGTGGTTGATATGGCTTTTCTTGTACAGGTACTTCTTACACTTTTCGTCACCAGTAGCAAAACATACAATCTGCGTCAGCTACTCATTCAAGATTCATGACTGTATTTCACAGGCTAACACCACCGACGAATTGCCTGAGAGGCTGATTGGGGCGGTGCGGGTTTCTCACATAGAGCTTTCATCTGCTATTGTTCCTGAGCTCCCAGCCGAATCACCTTGACGACCCCATCCCCATCCCCCATTTTTGCTTCAACTTGTTTGCTGGTATACGACAGATGTATTCATTCCCGAATACAACTTCATTTGCAAAGTGGGATTTCCCTTCTATGATATGGTTGAACCAATTGGTCATTCCTTCGTATTGACAGTATCCTCGTTTGAGCATCTGTTAACCGTATTCTCCCACTGCATGTGCCTTGCATATCAGGATTCAGGAGGTCTCATCGATCAGGCCGAATTTCCATGTCTAATGAATCATCTCCATAGAAGATGCCGATCCTAGTTTTCTGGTCTTCACCGCTCCAGTTTAGATCGATCTTAAGCCATATCATGGTTATAGTCTTACTGCGAGCAGTTGATTTTCGTGTCTCGAATATATGAAAGCACCGTGAAGTTGAAAATGATGAATTTGAGAGGCAAGTGGAATTCATACTACTGGTGACCGCCAGAGCGCTATGGAAAAGCAACATTTCTTTAGCTACTACTACTCCCCAGGATGAGATCCCTGCAGGAAAGCTTCTAATGAAGCAACCGAGCTCTCCGGCAATCCTTCCTCGAACTTGCCTCTGAGGTCCATCGACCTCCTCCTAATACCCTCATCCCCAAGGACCACCTCGATCCCCTTTACGATATCACCCTTCTTCACCGTCTGTTCTGGGTACCCCTCGGACACCATTGCCCCGACGTGGAGATAGCTAGCCACCAGCTTGGCATTGTAGTACTGGTCCCCTCTGATTGGCCACGCTAGGATTGGGACCCCTCTCACGATCGCCTCCACCGTGGAATTCCACCCGCAGTGGGACACAAATCCCCCGGTCGACGGGTGGCTCAGTATCAGCAGCTGCGGCGCCCACCCGTGCACCACCAGCCCTCTCTCACGGACCCGGCTGTCCAGGCCTTGGGGGAAGTATCCGCTCTCCGGCTTCCCAGGGGCCGATTTCCGCTGGATGACCCATATGAAAGGGATGGTCAAGGCCGACTCCTCCAGTGCACTGGCCAGTTCTGGGTACTCATCGGCCGATGGGCCGACCTCGCTCCCGAACGACACAAATACGACCGATCTATCCGGCTGTTTGTCCAGCCAGCTGATTATCTCATCGTCCGTGTAGTTGGACTCTCTCTTGGGTCGGATTTCTCTTTCCCGGAGCAATGACTCCGACGACTGCCAGTACTGGTCCGGCAGGAGCGGGCCGATGCCCCATACGGGTTTACCCGTCAGATTGGCCATGTAGTCCAGGAACGGACGTTCGAGCTCGTCGCAGGTGTTGACGAGAATCGCCGCCGAGCTCTTCACCTCCTCCACCCAGGGGGCCGGCTGGCCGGGAAGAGGCGGGCCCATCATTTGAGGCCTACCGCCACCCTTTGCATCTGGTGGTCCCCCGCCTCTGCCTCCGCTGCCACCGCCGCCGCGGGGAGGCATCCAGTGCCGCTTCTGTTTAAGGTCCGAATAGGACAGCACCATCCCGTCGGGAAGACCGGGCAAGGCCCGGACCTCCCCGGGCCTCATGTCATCTGGCTGGACCACCCACGCGGCGTGCTGCACCGCCGCCCAGCAGGCACCGGAGGTGATGAACGTCACGGTGGGGATCCCGAACTTTGCGAACACTTCCTGAGACCTGTACATGATGTGGTCGACGATCGCGCGGGAGGGGCGGGCAGATTCGGGGCCGCGTTGGGCCAGGACGGCCTCGATGCCCCGGGCCAGGACATCGTGCTGGCGGCCCGGAGGCAATCCTCGCGGGGCCGGTTCAGGCGATGGCGATAGTGAAGCTGAGACATCGAGGACCCTGAAGAGCGGGGACTGGGAGAGTGAGGAGGGGATGGAGGATGTAACGTCGGAGTCCACGAGGAGGGTGATGTTGCAGGCGGCACCCCCGCGGAGGAGGTGCTTGCAGAGCTCCATGCAGGGGAAGAGGTGACCCTGCGCATTCTTGGGCACCACCAGAATCTCGCCGGACATCCTCGGAAGAGGGAAAAGGCTGATCAACGAGAGTGAGGATAACAGGAAATGAACAAGGAAGGCGATGGCGATTTGATCGGTTTAAGAAGATAAAAAGGAGTCCAACATCCTTCTGTCGGCGTAGGGTGTGGGCTGTTTGGTGGAAGAATGTGTGGTGGTGGTGAGAACTGAAAATCAAAAGGGAAACTTTTTCCATTGTAGGTTTTCTATGGTTCATAATAGTAGTCCGACAACTCTGGGCCCTTCTCAGGCATTTAGAAATTCATGCTACAATAATAAACAATATATTCCCACATAATAACTTTGTGGAAGTGAAACAGGAACCGGAACTCGACATGATTTGTGTTCGGGGATTTCTTTCGGGTGATATCACAGGTACCGCTTCATGTATTGCTCGACCGTGGTGTAGTTAACGTCGGGATAGAGCTCGCAGGCTTCGACTTCCCCTTCTTCTCCGATCTCGAAATTCGTCAGGCAACCCTCGTAGCAAACATGGTAGTAATGCACGAGCCCCACTTGCTCTGCGTGGCCTTGCCCTTCAGCCATCAAACAACAATAAAGGTTAAATCCAGTCTGCCTGCTATATATATATATATATATATCGACATGTTGTCCTCTTTATATATATATATATATTACAATTCATTAATAAGCAAGTTATGCACAAAATGTACACATCAAGAGAGGTACATCAATACGAAACTTGTCTAAAGAGTTAAAAGACAAGCTGTTGTCTTTGAATTTGGTTGGAAAACTGGTGAATGACCAGTGATGCTCTCTCTCTTCACCGGCTGTCCAGGATTGCATACGCCCTCAGGAGTTCACCGTAAATCCGTTTCTGGACATGCATGCCTTGCTACAGGCTTGACTGTTGGTATTGTACCACCGGTCGATCGGACGAACTTTTCTATCCGAACAATTCTCCGGGAGAGAGGGAGAGAGACTAGTTCACTCAAGCACGAAGTTGAGTGGAAATTAACCTGTCTTACCTCTCATGCAAGCGAGAAAATCTTCGGCCGAGATTGGGGACTTTCGAAGCTCTTTCCCGATCAGTTTCTCCCAGATCTTGACTACTTCTCCCTGTGAGAGGATGTTCTCGGGCGGTCGAATGTGCACGGTCTTGTTGAGAGTTCGAGGGTCGTCTATGCTTCTGATGGTGTATGTTGCTATATCATCTTCATCAACATATATTGCTGCACAAGTTCGAACATTAGAAGTTATGGTACAGTTTGATTAATCAGTCTGAGCCGCCCCTGACCGATGGATGGACGGTTGCTGCATGCGAGGAAGCCGATTTCACCAAGCACTTGTGATTGAACATCGATCGTGGAATCGCCTATAATCTCCTAGAAGCTGATGGATATAGTCAACATCGAATGAATTGTGGCAGCGTGACTTTCTGCCATTGATGTCGATTTGTTATCATCCTTGGTTTAGAGACGTAGAAATCCTTTTATTTCCGTTCTCCTCTAAATTAAGAACAAGTTTTTCACTGAAAGCATCCGATCTGTTTCCCTGCTGGTTGTATCAGTATCGTTATACCTTTCTGGTTACCATCTCCCAGCATCGTCACCGACTCCCTCGACGGAAGGATGTGGCCGGGCTGACACAGGCCCCCGAGGAAGTAACCTGCGAAGCAGTTGGCAGAGACGTAGGTGCGAGGAATCCCCGCTTCCTCTATTGCTCTCCTGACCACCATTTTGTCGTCGAACGTCACTCTCCCTGGCTCCATCGCATTCTTCATCCTCGCTGGGTCAGTCCCGAACTCGGAGGGATAGAATCTCTGCATGTACGTAGAATACAATTCATATCCAATATCATATCCGAGCCCACTTGGTTAAGGACAGGACACAGCACATACAGACTCCTGCTACCCGGGCTTAATTGTTGTTCACCAACCTTGATATTACCCGCCTCCTTAATAGCATCGACGAGCTTGAGCTGGAGGAGTATGTGGTGGCTCCTGATGTGCACACCGGAGATCGCACAGATGACTACATCCACCAGCTTCACGGCCTCCACCAGGCTCCTATGGTCCTCGAAGCTACCTGGCACGAGCTTAGCCCCCAGCCGCTTAAACCCCAGCAGCATCTGAACCTTCTCGATGTCCACTCCGATCTCCGACCTGTGAAGGACGTAGGTCTCGTGCCCCAGGGCCAGGCTTGCCCTCACCAGCCTCTTCCCCAGGTACCCGGTTCCCCCAACCACCAACACCTTGCTCTTCATCGTTGCTGCCGATGTCGTCCGTTGCTCAGGTTGCTATATACGTCTTGTTCCTCTGTCACCCTGACCAGGTTATGAACTCTGTGTGTTGGAGATCTCGAGTTTTTATAGGGGAGAGAGACCTTTCCTAGGATGATACCGTTGCTGTGTCTTAGAATTCAACCGGAGAGGTTGCTTCAGTGTAAGCATTGCAGCAGCTTTGGAGTCAATCTTTGCCTAACGTTAAATAGTATATATATGCAGGTGTGTGTGTGTGTGTGTGTTCGTGTATGGTTTTTGTGGGGTCTGTTTCTTTGTCTTTAGGTCCAAGGTTGCTTGCCTTCCGAGGTTGACGCTTCCCCCGATTGTCACCTGCTGTCATGACTAATCTTGGTTGATAATTAAGATGCGCCACCGAAGCCTGAACGAGTTGATCATAAGAAAACTCAGAGAAACGCCAAGACGAGCATATGAAGTCTGGATTGTTCCCGGCAACGCCCTTCGACCAAACTAAAAGAATATCGAGCTTCAAAGGCCAACGACTGAAATGTAGCTGCATCTTGCGAGATTGCGCCGTAGATCACAGATCGGATCCGGGGACGCATGTTCCCTGCCTCTGTAAATTGGTGTGCTAGCTTTACATCACCACCACCACCACCACCTAGTCCAGTTAGAGCATGAGGGGATTCCTCCTTGCCAGCGCCTTGATCATAGACCCAATCACCTTAGATTTACGAGTATGAGAAATTAACTCTCGATATCAAAATGATCATATCTCGAATTTCTACTCGAATACTTAATGTTGGTGTGTATTGGCCTTTGATCTCTTTATATGTGTGTGTGTGTATATATACATATATACATATATGTGGTATTGATAATTTATTTCTGCCGATCATTTACTTGTAGTTGTTAAAGGGCTTACTGCGTATGACAGAATTTCGACTATCAATCGATCCCAAGGTACAGATGTAACACGGACAGTTCAAGCCGATTTTAGTCATGGTTTTAAAAAATCATAAACCGGTCTAAAATTGGACCTAAGCATACCGGTTCACAATTTGGGCCAGTTCATACCATGAATTGTGGCAATTTTTTTCTCTCACTCTCCCTTTAATTTCAAATTATTTAAAATAAATAATTTTTTAAAGTAGCTTATATTTTAAATTGAAAATAATAAAAATATTTATAGATTTGATCTAGGATTTTTGACGGTTCAAGTTGATTTTATGATAGTTTGGTTTGATTTCGTAACTGTCCTTGTCAATATAATAAGAAAAGAATATGGTAGGCTGATTACAATTTAACATGTCTATTTCTTGAAGTTTGCTCGTAATCATCTCTCGGTCTAATAAAAAGTGGTTATGGATTAATTTACGGGTGATCCAAACTAGTTTTGAGCTAAACCAGCACAGTTAATATTTCTGAATCTATGGTGTATATTGATGATGTACGTCCCTCGACATCGTGGATGCCGTCAAGCAGGCCGATTTGGTCGTCTGATCTTTCCGACCCGTGGACTGGTTGGTAAATCCAATTAAATGGTCTCACCCATCCTCAATGGATACACATTAAGATCATAATAAAGGCCGCAAAACGAGCAGGAAACCAGTAGTTTCGACCGTTCTCGGTCTGTCAATGTCGTATTGAATCCGGGATGAGAGAGACACGCTATTTCAGGAAGATCTACAAGCTCGTGTAGTTTGGATTAATCATTTGTAATTAATTGCCTCGTGTAATAAGAATGCGACCACAGGGCTGGACCGTGCAGGGAAAGTCAGTCGGAGTGGCGCACTTCTTCCACGTATTCCACGAGGGCTGTCTCAACTCTGACGAACCTTGAAATCGGTGGGAGGTTTGCTACACCGGCATGGATGAATACCACAAGTGAAGCGGTACTCGTAAATTAGACGAGTCGGACTCTCAGAACTTACATGTGCATACTAATTTTACCAAGTGAACGTACTGTTCAATCAATCACTTCTCTGTGATATAGGTTGGCATATCGTGTACTCCCCAACTGATATCCCTCAGATTAAGGCTTATGGTGCGGTCTGTGTCAGGAATGGGCCGACAAAAGGGTATCGCAATCCACACCCGGAATCCGAGTAGCAGCAACTCGGGATGAGTCTCCCATCCTCCATTGACAAAAAGAACCCCCATGGGTCACCAGAGATTCGACCTCGGCAGCCATGGCGGCGTTGCAATCCCATGAAGTAAGGAAACTGGATGCAGTCGTCAGGGACCGCGAGCAGCGGCAGGTATGCGAGCTGATATGAAAGAGCGGACTTGGAAGGTAAAAGAGTAGGACGTTAAAGTTGAGACTAAAAAACTTCACTTACAAACTTGGGACTGACAGACTCGCGGTAACTAATTCTCTTACATTCCACAATTACTCTTGTTACCTATCTTTCAAGTGAAAGACGGACTTGATCCTCCACACTCCCAACCATGATTTTTTGTCTTTATTCACCAGACTTTGATCCGACACTTGATTGACTAAACAGATGCACGCACCAGATCATCTCGATCATCAATTCGTATTGGTGGTGGGTCCACTGAGCTTTAATATTAGGTTTTTTTTTTTTTACTGTTGATTGTCGTTGACTATTGATTTCTTCCTCAGATATCCTCTGCAGCTGTCTTCATGAGCAAAATGAAAAAAAAAAGAAAAGAAAAAGAAAGTTGATAACAGCAAATTCAAGTGACGTGCTCGAGACTCTGATCGGGGAAACTCTGATTTTTGCAAGAGCAAATATATATATAGCACAGAATAGAATCCGACACAGCAGTGTCGTCATCTGATCTCAGCCTTAAATGTCGTGGGCCCCATTACAAGACTTTGTCACCTTGCATACTTACTTTTTGTGTGTGTGGCTCTGAGCGACCCTAATTGTCACGGCGTGTCCCAACTTCACGACCCTGAAACAACCGACCATTCAAACACTCTAATATTCAACCCAAGCCTATGTCACAGCCTGAACTCTCATTTTGCATTCTGGTTTTTTTTTTTCCCCTTTTAGAGAATGGTCTCATTTTCTCGACACGTTACTGTCACTTTCTAAGATCTAAGTCCACAGGAAATTTGAGGTTAGGGTTATTAATTAATTCAATCCAATGGAAGAAAGGAATTTATGATAATGGAATGCCATTTTCACTTATTAAAAGATATACATTAAACCATAGTATAGAATCAAACAATAAGTTCTTTTCCCCCTAGTGAACACCATCAACATTTGTGCATCAATGGGGAAGAGTAAGGTTCTGGTGGTGGGAGGCACTGGGTACATCGGCCGGAGGATGGTGAAGGCGAGCCTCGAGCAGGGGCACCCTACCTATGTCCTCCAGCGCCCCGAGATCGGCCTCAACGTCGACAAACTCCAGATCCTGCTCTCCTTCAAGACCCGAGGGGCTCACCTCGTGGAGGGATCGTTCAACGATATCCAGAGCCTTGTGGATGCGGTCAAGCAGGTCGATGCGGTCATCTGCACCATGTCGGGGGACCATTTTGCAAGCCACAGCCTCCTTCTCCAGCTGAGGTTGGTCGAGGCGATCAAAGCGGCAGGAAATGTTAAGGTGCAGCCCCTATGCTATCTCTGAAAGATGCGTTTTGGGAACGTACCTTGTCGTTTACGTTCATCATGATGCAGCGGTTCCTGCCCTCAGAGTTCGGGATGGACCCAGCTCGAATGGAGCATGCGATGGAGCCAGGAAGGGTCCCGTTCGATGAGAAGATGATTGTCAGGAAGGCAGTTGAAGAGGCTAACATCCCGTTTACATACATCTCGGCTAACTGCTCTGCGGGCTACTTTGCCGGGAACCTCTGTCAAATGAATAGGCTCTTTCCTCCCAAGGACAAGGTTCAAATCTACGGCGATGGAAATGTCAAAGGTGCGCGTATGGATTGCTATCAAGTCCAAAATTTTCATCTCAGATTTTCTCAGATAGAACCTAAGAATTAGTAACTGTAAGTTCGATCAAAAGTGAGTCTTATCGACATCTCTCTCATCTGAATCATGCCACTGCTTTCGGGGTGAGCTTGTGCCGCAGCTGTTTTCATGGATGAGGACGATGTTGGGATGTACACGATAAAGACCATAGATGATCCTCGGACTCTGAACAAGACAGTGTACCTGAGGCCCCCAGAGAACGTCCTCTCCCAGATACAGCTAGTGGAGATCTGGGAGAAGCTGTCCGGGAAGAAACTGGAGAAGGTCACCATCTCTCAAGAAGACTTCCTTGCCTCCATGACAGGTAATTCATTTCAATCACTGTCAATCTCCAACAAGTACAACAACAATACAGAGACACTTCAATTTGGTGCTCTTTAAGTTATAACCAACCGAAAAGGGTGAGCCAGACGGTTTTCCAATCGCCGGAACCAATAGCTTTGACTGATCTTGGTCGTCAATGTTGTATTGAAATGGCGATAATAGGACATGCAAGTTCGGCAAGACCAACTACGTCATGTAATTCAGGATAGTCACAATTGCGTTTCTCAGCGTACTGAATTCGAGTTCAAAATGCAACCACAGGACTGGACCTTGCGGGGCAAGCTGCAGTGGGGCATTTCTTCCACATATTCTACCAAGGCTGTCTGACGAACTTTGAAGTAGGGGAAGGAGCTGGAGAGGCATCCCAGCTTTATCCCGAAGTTCGCTACACCCGCATGGATGAATATCTTAAGCTGTATACGTAAATTAGTTCACTCGGAACATGCATATACGCAGAGAGAGGGAGAGAGAGCGAGAGACACCACTAAATGCGTCGTTCGAACCCTGTAAAAAAAGTTCAGTATCGTGCACTTCTTTGCACTAAAGCTCCGGGTGGGCCGAAGCCCCCTATAGTCACCCTTGTGATTGTCGTCATACATGAAACAGCTAACAGAGGCAAGAGACGAAATGGTGCTAAAATGACATCACGATTCATTCAGAACCGGATTATATATTACATATGAGGATGCCAAGGACTGGATCCATTCGGCCTGCCGCCACTTGTTAAACAAAATCCTCTGGTAAATTCAAATGGCAGGAAAGCAAGCGAACACAAGACAATGAAAGCAAAGAAAGTGAATACAGAGGCCATGAAACACATCCACACGGCTGCAACCTGTCAGCTGTCGGGCAGACGATTACTGGTGACTATGAACAATATAGACTCCGCTACTAATGATTTGCCTTTAACATCAGATGAAATCCGAACAGTATATGAAACTGAAACCCTACAAAACCAAAACTGAACAAACAATATAACAAAGAGATTCAGCTGAAATCACTTACATGCCCACAACCAGATTCTTGCTCCAAATAATACACACAATCATCACATAACCCCATAAAACGTTTAAAATCTTTTGCTTCGCATGGAAAAGGACAGTTAAATCAACATTACTCCTATCGATCTGAAAGTCAAGCTGTATCTCGATGCACAGAGTCCTTCACGATGATTTGCCTGTCCAACCCGTGGAGGGGCGACCCCTTCTCGCTGTCCTCCTTCACGTTCCCGGCAGCCACTGCCCCGCCAAAATCACTCACATTTCCGAATACTAGCATCACTGCACCAATCAATCCAACACAGAAGGCCACGCCAAAAGAAGTGCTTATGTTCTTTGGGACAGCCGAGGCAATGGCAAATCCTGCACAGGTCCCAACTGCACGGACCCATGAGAACCATGCAGCAAAAACACCTTCTTTCCCACGCGGGGCACAGTCAACCACCAAGATCCGCCCAAAGGCATAAAGAATGCCAGTTGCTGTACTCTGGATTGCTGCTAGGAAGAGCACATGCCCTTTGCTCCAGTCCCTCTTCCGGAAATAGAACCCAACTCCAGTCGTGACCATTGAGAGGAGGAACCCAAGGAGCATCATCTTGACCGAGCTTGCTTTTATGAGCTGCTGGAGAGGCTGCAGAGCTGGGAGAGTGAGCACTGGCACAAGGAAGTATACCAGCCAGAAGAAGAGCACATCCACAGGCTTCAAGCAGACCTCACCCGCCAAGTAGAGCACTGCCCCCGTGAAGATGCACATGGTCGTGAATGACGAGAGGAACACACTTACAAGACTCCCTATAGCATGGGGGTATCTTAAGATTGATAGCACATATGAGTGCGCTGATGGTGGATCACAGTCCTCCCCCGGGCGGTATGTTGTTATCACATAGAGGATTCCAGTGAGCCACATGATGCCGCTGAAGATCGAGACAACCCAAAGGCTGATGAATTTCTCCTTTTGCTCAAGCATGTGATAGGTGAAGGCAGAAATTATCGCCGAGCCAAGGCAACCTGCAGCAGCCGCATAGAGAGAGAGCCATCCAGAGATAGATCTCCTAGACTGGAACTGGTGCTTGTGGAGGGTGGGCCCAGAGAAGCCACGAATCATAAGGGCAAGGTTGCGAGTATGGAAAGCAGCAGCAACGCCAATAGCCAAAATGATTGGGGCAATGTACAGGGGGAAGATCCAGGGGGTCCGGAAGAAGCCAGCGGGCAAACAGAAAAGGGCCCCAGCAAGGGTTGCAGCCCCAGCCATGAGTTGTTGGGCATGACCATGGTCCAGGTGGACAGAAACAAAGCTGAGGAGAGGAGCAGAAAGGATCAAGCCAATGAGCCAAGAAATTGAGGTCCACTCCAGAGGCGAGATCCCAGAGCCAACCTTGAGGGATCGGTGTATCAGAGCTTGATAACTGCTTCAAACAACCATACAAATGGTCTTAGAGTCTTTCATGGGCTATGCAATGGTTGGCAAATATGCTAGTTTAAGTATAGTAAAAGGTAATTCATTCCTCCGAAAGTGTGAGAATATTGTGTCATTCAGTATAAACATTGACATTTCATTATGGAAGTAAACACACAACAATCAAAGACCATAACGACTAACACCTAAACAACTGAAGCCACAAATATTAACGGGAAACAGGCTGTACTTTCCTAACAGAAAAGCCAGACTAACCATCATCTCAGTTTTTTTTTTTACCCATCAGTAAAAGGTAAGTAGGGACTCCAATCTACCGGGTTAAATGAATTAGAGACTTTAATTACCAGGTTTAGTTAATTCGGTGGATCTTGGGGGAAACCTGTGACCGTCAATAATTCCCGTCCAGGCATCAGCGTAGTCATTATCGCCACAGAACTACCAGGTCAGTTAACCGAGTGGCAAGGGTGCCCAGTAACAGACCTTTGCCCTATTTGAAAAATCTTGGTCCCCAGCAGGGAAAGCCTTTCTAGTCCAACCTCCAAGTACAGAATTTGCTCTTAGCAAGGGACGAGAGATTCTCTAAATCTAATTATCAGGTGATTCTAAGAGGTCCAGGTTTGGAACGGGGGATGCACTTCATGGATCCAGAACCAACAACATCACTGATGCCTACCCACCGAATTTCCTTACAAAACAGACTGCGTAGTGTTATAGATAGAACCAACACTGGCTAATTAAAGCGGCGCTTCAAAAAACAAGCTCGAGAAAATCGAGCGATTAGGAGGTCTTTATCTCTCGGTGGCCCTGCCTAGCGCAACCTGGATTAGAGCAAGGTATCGAAATTGCAGATGGATTTACCAAAAATCTACAGTATTTTTTATGAATACCAAAAAACCTACATGAATGTCACAAGTGCTATAGACAAAACCACAGTAAGAGACAAAAGAAAACACGTTGTGCCGTGAACCTTGAGAGGGGGAAAAGAGAACAAGAACAATGGTTTCCCTACAGGAAAGAGAGAGGTGGGAAAGAGAAAGAACAAGGACTTGGCTTTGGCCCTTCTAAACGTTACATCCGGTTCTTGTGGCTGATTTTGACCAACCTATAACCGGGTTGCAGATGACCTTAACCCTTGACCCGACAAAGAAAAGTTGGTCAAAGAGGTTCCATGGAATGGGAAAAAGGGATCGCATGACGCTACATGAGCTTACCCCCAAAGAAATTGCAGGAGGAGACAAAATAGGAGTTGTCTCCATGGAAGGAAAATTTGCAGGAAAATGTTTCTCAGAAACACTAACTAGGACTTGGAGGCGGGGAAGAACCCTTGTTTTCCCTTGAACAAGAAAGAAACCAAGGCTGAGAAATAGAAAACTCAGAAAAGTTCCAATTTTTAACACTACATAAGGAGAGACAGAAACAGAGAGTCGAAAGACGGAGAAGAGGAAAAGCAAGAAGAAACTGTTTGGTTTCAGCGGCATGAGAAGCGGGAAAAGAAACAACTTACAGTCTCATCTCTTTTTGGCTGCAAGGCAAGCCCCGGAAGCTACGGTTCCACCCCTGAGGCGGCTCTGGGACGTCGGAGACCGTCTGGCTAATAATGAGGGGAAAGAGGACGGGGATGAGGCTGGTCTGGATAAAGTAGGTGCAGAACCCATAGAGGTGCCAGCCGAAGACCTCCGCCTTGGACGGCTTCTCCTCCACAGCGGCATAGTCCCTGTACGCATCCCTCGAGCGCTCTATTTGCTGTCCCGTGCGGTGGACATCAGTCGAAGTCGCTATCACCTTCCCTATGGACGTCGGCCCGTCATGCGTCGACGCAGCCATCTGTCTCAACGAGGCCGCCCGGAGACTCTGTTCTCCTTCTCTGGACAAGGAGGAACAAACAGGAAAATGGGCTACGGGGACGGAGAAACAGAGAGTAATAAATTGGAAAGAGCAGTAGAGAGAGAGAGAGAGAGAGAGTGTGTGTGTGTAAAGTAGTTCGAGAGAGAGAAGAGGGCAATTAATGAGTAGAAAGGTAATAATGCGATGGGGAGGCGTGCAGAGCAGTGAACCGGCTAGCTGGTTTTTGAAACTATCGAGAGGGAAAAAGAGAGAAACAGGGTAGGAGAGAGACGAGAAAAGAAACAGAGTATTACAGGGAGGGGGAGAGAGAGAGAGAGAGAGAGAGAGAAACACACACACGCACACCCACAGAGGGTACCCCGCTATATTTGTAAAATATAATTTTGTTTAATTAATATCTTAAAAAATGAAAAACAGTATAAGGGCGTGATTCTCTGTGCACTGTCCCCTTTCCCCTCACTAAAGCAAAAGAGATAAGGGTGCGAGTCGGACAGGGGCCCCCCAATTGTCCTTCATATTGCTCTCTCCTCATTTTCGGCCCCTCCCCCCTTTTCCTCCTCTTTTTTTTAAATAATTTTAATGTAATTAATTAAATCTTTTGCCATTTTTCTCCTATCACAATAAGTTCAAAGGCTATAATTAAACTTCTTTCTTAATTAAAAAATAAGATTTATTAATTTTTAATTAAAAATCTGTGCATGTACTAACTTATATATAACTTTATACTAATAATTCTATCACTAGCATCTCAAATGGATAATCTAATGATTGAATTCCGAGTTAGAAGAGTCGATGGAAAAATTTTCTATGAATCTCGGTCTGACCGTAAAATAGTTTTGATGTACATTTCGGCTAGCCTGTAATATTGCACGGTACAAAGTAAAAAAAAAAACTTTATCATGCAAGCTATTAAAAATCAAATTTCATCAAATACAGATCATGCCCACTAAAAAAAACAAGAAAAAGGAGGTTAGCCAAATACGCCTTTCATCACTAATGTTTTTATCTAATCAGCCAATTCCACCTAAACATCCGTCATTTTATCATCGCGTCAATTTTATTATTAGAAAGAAATGCCACATGCCTTTTGATGTATTAGAAGACGCATCAGATAACCATGTAGGATAAATTGGCGGACAATTTTCACATGTGGACTAAACTGATGCCGGGTGATTGGATCTTTGGGTGTCGTTATGGTGGCAAGAAAATGATATGGGCCAAAATGTTGACTCTATCAATTTTATTACAAGTACATAAATTTCTCCTTGAGGAAAAGTGAGGATATATATATAGTTGCATATTTCTTTAATGCCTGCTTTAAGACTAACACGTTGGATTAATTAATAATAATTAATGAGCACCTTCTCCTTGGCAAATTAAATATCATTAATTAATGAGCAACTGGACACACGGGCTGAGAGCGAAAACTCACTGACATTACCGTTGTACCTCTGTTCAGTAAAAAAAAAGAATGTGTTTCTTCCCAAAAAAACCATATTTTGAATTTTTTTATAATTAAATCTTTTTTACATTTTTTTGTTTATAAAATTTCCATTCTTTTTTTCTGGACATGTGATTATAAGATTTTTCAATCTATCCATCTGTCTTTGGGCACAAACGGCAAGGCACTGTCATTAGAAAATATGGATATAAAACTGCCTGCAGTATGTTTTTGTAGGAAATAAAGAGAGTTGGGTATAATTGTATTATTTAATTAAGTAAGAGATTATATGTTTATTTCTTGTTATATAACTCTTTGTATTCAATTATTTTCCTCTTCTCCTATTCTTTTACAGATTCATGAGTCTCATATATAATCAAAAAAACAGTAATAGATAAATTAACAATGGATGATAATTTTCAGAGTTATATATATTTTTTATAAATTAATTTTACTCAAAACCCGTATATTGTACAGTCAGATAATTTTTAGGATCTTTCTGTCTTTCAATTTATTTCAAGTTCATGGGGGTAGCTTTTACTTTATCCATATCGACAGGGGCTTAAATGAACTTGTATAAAAAAAAAAAACAAATCCAATATTTAACTATTTCCGTATGTGCCGAGTTGCAATGAAAATAGACTTGAGGGGTCTAAATGCAAAAAAAGGAGATAAGACTTCAAGAGGGATATCTATCGTCATATTATCGGGCATCGGTCCATGTTTTCAGGGACTCTTTTGCAATTCTCCTGTGCCCTGGTAATCTGAAATAACGACAAACTTGGCGAGTAAGTAGTACACTGATATAAATTTATCGAGCGTTTATGCCCTTCTTCTCTTTCAACGTTCGGCGTCGTTAGAGTGAGGGTACGGTAATCTGGTGATAGAGAGAGAGGGAGCAGAGGGCAATTAATGAGTGGTAGAAAGGTAATAACGCGACGTAGAAGCGTGCAGAGCAGTGAACCGCCTAGATGGTTTTCGAAACTATCGAAAGGGAGAGGAGAGAGACAGAGAGAGTGGGGGGAGAAAGAAACAAAGAGGGAGACAGAGTGTTACAGTACAGAGAGAGAGAGAGAGAGAGAGAGAGAGGGAGACAGGAGACCCCGGTTTGTTCCCGATGTCATATATTATATATCAATAGAAATAGAGAATTGATTTACAAATATTTTGTTTTACAATTGGAGTTTATTTTCCATGAATTTATGAAATTTTTTTGACAATTTCGTGTAGGGGAAATTGGACATATGATCATGTGGGCTAATTATAAAGCTTAATTAGGTAGTCTTTCATTAAGTATTTATATGTCTAGGACCGGTGGATGAAGAAAGAAACATGACTGAAGCGATTTTATCTATTAGTAGATCAGTCTAACTCGAGCATTTACCGATAAAAAAACACATTACAATTTTATATCCCAACAATTGGATGACTTAACCCCCTGCGTGCAGATAACAAAATTGCATTCCACGTCAACAAGCAATATTGTGCGGCGAGGAGGGGACTAGAAACAACCTACACCAAATCTAGCCAACAACACCTCGGCAAAATGACTTAAACACAGATGAAACTAAAAAAAAAAAAGAAAATTTATATAACAACATTATTCTTAACATAAAATCAGCATATTCAAGATGAAGTTTTGGTCCGGTGGTGATCATAAGTGGGGCATGATTCCCTTGAGCACTGTCTCCCTGTCCCTCACCAAAACGAAAATGATTATGAGGGGGAAGAGGGCCACTCCGAGTCTCTGGGGCCCGCTTCTCTTCCTTCACCATCGGCTCTCTCCATTTCCTGCGCTATCTTCTTCTTTTCCTCATTTTTCTTTTTCCATTTTCAAGTAATTAATCATATCAGTCGCCACGTTATTCTCCTACCACAATTAGTTGCGGAAAAAAGGAACCACTGAAGGTATGGAGAGGTGTTGGAGTCGGCCGGTAACCACTGTCCAAACTGGTTGGTGTTAGGAACCCCTTGATCGGCATGTGACTGGTTTATTAAATGTGGTAAAAAATATTTAACTCAAGTATGGCATGTTTAATTATTGGATTAACATGATATGGTACGACACATTCAACTCCTATAATTTAAATGTGCCTAAATGTATTGTTTAAACCACGTACGGTTGACACGGGTAACACGATAAATGTGGTACATGCACACTCAAATATGTTAAACAAGTTAATAAATTCGATGTATATTTAAACATATTTAGTTCAATATATTTAATCATGTCTTATTAGATTATACGTGTTCAACTTGCATTAACACATTTACATGAGTTCAATTCATTTAAATATAAAAATATGTTATTTATACTCAATTCAAAATTAACTAATTCTGCACCTATCATGTAATGAATTTGCGAGGGAACAAAAACGTGATAGTTAGTTTGGAAGGGAACATTTTAAATAATTTTCTTCATTGAATAATGCGATGTGAAAAAGACAAGTCAACATGAATTTGTAGTACAATTATAGTATTTGTCAAATTTACATTACTATTCTTTAGCCGTTCAAGGTAAAAATAGAATTTTAATTTAATTTTTTTAATTATAATGGATATTTTTAGAGAGATCCAGGAAAATAAAGAATGGGATGGGATAATAAAGGGGTTTTCAAATATTTTATTTAATTCTCATTGATATAATTTTTAATTTTCTTATATTTTATCACTTCATGTCTTTTTCATGTTCTAATTAGACTTTCTATTATTAGTTAATAAATTAAGAAGATAAATGTAATTTATTTTGAAAATTCGGGCGTACATATTCCTACTGTCGGTCTCTGAAAGTATTTACGTTGGATTAGTTTATTATTAATGATTTTTTTAAAAAATTAAATCATTAAATTAATGAGGACTTGGACACGGTCGCTGAGACGGAAAAATAACCGATATTACCGTTGCACTGCTGTGCTTTTCAGTAAAAAAATAAAAGAAAAAAGAGAAGAATATGTTCCTGCCAAAAAAAATATTTAAAGATTTTTGCTTTTTTTTCTTTCGTATATTTGTCTCTGGGCACAAATAGCAAGGCAGGAACTGTCATTCAAAGGAAATTGGAAAGTAAACCGCCGTGCCCGTATTATGTTTTGGTCGGAGACGAAGGCTTTACTTATTATTAAATAATTATATTAAAAAAACTCTCTAATGATTGAATTTTAATTCTACAATAGAAAAAAAGCAAAATTTAATTTAAGGCATCTCATGTTTTAATGAACAGATTCAGTCTAAATTTGGATCATATGATTTTTATGGCAATTTATTGAATTTTCTAGCCGAAAAGTTTTTTTATTAAAAACAAATAACTAGTGCGAGCCTTAATTATTATAATTAAAGCATAATCTATATTCCCCCTTTTTAATGGGAAAAGTCCTGAAAAATCCGCTCGGCTGCAATGATTACGTGGACTACAAACCCTAGTCCGACAATTTTGTGTTGATTCTGAACATGCCCCACAATTTTATGTTAAGCTGTTGTTTGCCTCTAGTAGTTTTTAGTTTATTCAATCTGCACCCCGGGATTTACTTTGCAAATTGCTGTATTTACCTACATATTAAATTTTTAATCTTTTTTTTCACACTTATGTCATGTGGGAGCCAACTTTCGGCAAATCTTACATTTTATAAAATGCAATTTTTTTTGTCCCTCTAGAGTTGCTTCATTAAACGAACTTGTCCAAAACGGAATCAAAATTTTAGTAAAACTCGAAATGCATATAGTTAGAGTGAAGGTGTCAATTATTGTCCAAACAATTTGCGTGGCGAATTGCGATGAAAATAAACTTGTTGGGCCTAATCGCAAGGACTTAGACTCTGAGAGGGACAACATCGGACATCGATCCGAGTTATCAGGGACTTCTTCGCAATTCTTCTGTGTCCTGACTCACCTGCCGCCTCTGGAAGAGTGTAAAAGAGCGGAGATATTAACTTTGCAATAACGACAAATTTGGCCAGTACGTACGAGACATGAGACTATGGTTGGTTGCCGGTAAAGGGTATTATGCATTGATTACTTGTCATGTGAGCATAATATTATATTTTTGAATTTCATTAATATTCTTTAAAGACTTATTTAATATATTTTAGTCTTTAATAATTAAATTTAAAATTTATTAATTTTTTTATTAAACAGACACACTACATCAGTATGATACATAATATAATTGTTGTATATAGTATCTTATCCTATAAGATTTATTCAGCATTTTGAAATAATGAAAATTCAACTTTTATATATTGGTGCGTCTCTCAAAGACGTCGATTCCTACGTGGGATTTCAAATTTCATATAAGGTTCGGTTCAATTATTTATCCGGAAGGTTTTCCCTAAGTTTCAGTAATAATCGCCCCTCCACCGGTCCGTATTACACAGGAATGAAGTTGTTACGTAATAATTAATATTTGTATATAATTTTTTTTTAATTTTTTAAAAATAAAAAATAAAAAATAATCCCTAAAAATATAAATATAATTCTCTTATTAATTATTATTATATAATCATACCGAATATTTACATTTTTTCCACAGCTCGATCCTGTTTTAAAATCTTGCCTTTTGCTTTCGGCCGATAAAGTACAATTGCGCATCGGTGGTCCAAATATAAAACCAAAACCCCCTATCTTTCGCTTTACACTCAATAGTAATATTTTTCCAAAGGGCATGGACCTCTTTTTTTTTTTTTACTTTTTTTAGAATTCTTTTATTTTGGTGGATAATTAGGGAACATGTGACAGCCCATAGCTAACCTCGCGGAAAAGATTGAGAATCCAACATAATGTTAAGCAGTTTTGATGGTGTAGGAATTGTGAATCTCACTCTCGTCATTGTTATTTCCATGTACCCTTTTTCCCTCCATCTACTGTACAAATGGATTTTAATTATTAATATTCGAATTATAGCGATACACTGATTGATAAATCACTTTTGATATAAATATTATCTAATACGAAATGTGAACTCGAAACCTTATTTTAGAAATTGATGTATCTAAACCACTTTACTCAATTTATATTGATTCATTCCATCTCATTCTAGATTTTGGATCTCATTTATGACTGAAAATGTTAATGAGCTTCACGTAGGCTAGTCCTACAAAGTCGGTAGCCATGAGAAATGCCGTATTGCCACCCCAGGTTCATGATATTATCAATATCATGACAATCAAATGAAAATCGAGTGTCTACCTGCGAAATAGTCGCTCCGACATTGGATGTCTTGCCTAACTTCGATAAAAGAGAGGAGCCATGGAAGGAGGTGTCGAGAATAAGCCTCCTGATGATAAGGCCGAAAATTCGAACTTTTCCTTCGCTTCAACCGCGTACCGGATAGGGCCATTCCCCGAAGCAGCGACCGGGAGACGAATGATTGATTGAAACTGCCTCGTCCTAGGGAAAAAAAAAACATGCATAAGACTTTCTAGGAAGTTGTACGACTTTCCACATAATCCGTGAATTTTCCATGGATAAGGCATATATATCTATATATAGAGACACATATATGTATACGTGCATACTCGGACAGTTTCTAGAACCAACATCTATCTTATTATTTATGGATTCGGTTGACCGATTGAGCTCACAGATGGCATGACAGCGTTCAGTACAGTACTTGAATAGTATTTTTGCATGTGTTGAGGAAAATCGAATTGGCACCAATCATCAGGTCGGTGGTAGAGAAAAATTAGAGAGATGTCTACACCAACTCCCCAACAAGAGGACGGATCACGTGCCTTGTAAAATACCAATCGCAATGAAGTTCACGAGGAGCACAGCTCCCACTATTCTAACAGCAATGAGGCTTTCCTAGGACAGTGGAATTACAGAGACTGAGCCAGTCGGCCGGTTGTAATAGGACTTCTCTATCTCGATTGATTAACTGACCTCTATTGCTAGCGCTGTAAAAAGCAATGAGACAGATAGAGCCATGGTCTCGTATGGTAGGTATATCCGCACTCTCCCTCATGATCCAAAGGAGGCCAAGAATGATAGTTTCATCTAAAGACGGCTTTCTTCCTCAGAAGGGTATATATTGTACTCAAGCGGGTCCATGACAGATTGGCGCTGCACTGTGATATGATTATACACAGTAGCACCCATCTAAGCGTCAGGAGCTTCGGTTGACGTCTACTACTTCAACTACAAGTTGCAGACGCAGAGGATTGCACCTGCATATGCATATTATACAGTGACAGATAGTGGGACGAGAGGGGAGAGAGAAGCTTGTTGGCATTTGAAGAATCAACGACAACATCTGCATCATCCCTCTCTGCTGTGTCTTGGTAAAAAAGCGAGGCTTCTGGCTAGGCATGCGCGCCCTGTCCCTTTTAATATAAAAATGAAAAGCTCAACGGCTTCGAAATCATGTCTGTCTACTCTGCTTCGTTCGGAATCCTCATCGCCCATAAAAGCATGTTTGCTTATGAATACTGAACAGGCCGCTAGCCAACTCGTCATCATTACCAAGGGCTTCTCCTCTCTTTCCAATTTCTTATCCTTAACTAACTTTAGACACATAACCAGCAGGGCAGAGAAGCTTCATTAGTTGGAAATCTAGTTAGATTTTCCACGTTGAGCAGCCATTTTGAGTAGTACTTTTAGGCCGGGGATATTTCGATTTGAAGATGAGAACCGATCGAACCATATAGTAAATTCGGTTTGAACCGACTTCGTGGAAAGACCTGTCGTTTTTCAACCGGCTTCTTAATTCGATATTAACCATAATAAATTGATTTTACTTGGTTAATATTGTAAATAAAGATTAACTTTTGTTGATTACTATTAATTTTCCAATTCTAATGATAAAATCTTCAAATGTAATTTTATTGTTTTTCTAAGGAAGCAACATTGCGTTAATTTATTACAATAAAAACCACTTAAATTTTATTTACTGATTGAATGATTTGAAAACATCTGTAGAAAATGAATTATTGCATGATATAGATTTAAAGGGTTTAATTTATGCGCCACGTTGTAATTTTTAATTTCTTATTAAGATATGAGTTCAATTGCTTACAAGTTTATTGAAAAATTAAAAGAACTAAAACATAAAAATTTAAATTTGAGCGCATAAAAACCCTGCCTATCAACAAACTTGGATGTATAGATCAACCGATCATGGACCGAAACCTGAATATATGAGTGCAATATTATTATTTTTTAGTTATATCAACGATATGATTCGATACAGTCAATCGCTATTAACCAATTGTAGATATTGATTGGAAGAAGGAAACATAATTGCAAAGAAAATTGTAGCATATGGGCACACGGATACAGCATCCCGGTGATCCGAACTGCACAGAATAAAGATAAAACTGTACCTGAATGAAGATCCGGGCAACCTCTAGTCGTGGGGTCGGTGGAGGCCAGGGGGGCTTTCATGTCCCGATGGGCCCAACAAGAGAGAATCACAACGGAAGATTTGTAGTTCTCGGAGACCTGTAATTGAGGATTTCTTCTTCTTCCTCCTTCCAGTGCCAGCCTGTAGACCCAGAGCCTCCTTCTGATGACCTTGAGTGTTGCTTCAATTGGTTGAGGTGGTTGAGACATTTCCTTACTGACGTTTCCGAGCTGCCACGAGTAACCAACCCCCACATAATTAACAGCTTGCTTAGAGAAATCCCCGCACACAAATTCTTCAGGGATACGCATGAAAGTTTCAGTGGAAGTTGTCGGTTTTATCTGATCATCATTCATGACCGCAGCATCTGCAAAACGAACGGTGAATGGTCCAACTACAGACGTTCAAGGAAAGATCGGGCCACTGAAGAGAAAGGGGCAGTGCAGAATCAAGAAGTTAGTAATCCAGGAGGAGTTTAAGACAAAAGACATATCGTGCAATCAATTGTACTAACAATTTTGTAGCAGGAATAAAAGATGGAAAAGCCTGCTTCTGTAGATGCAATCCACATTCCTACTTTAGCAGTTCTGAGATGCTCTCAAGCATCATCTGCAAGCCAAACTTAATTTATTTTCAACGGAGCCCAATCGGATGGGAAGAATAAATGACTGCTCATGTACTTCAATGGCGCAGATGCTGGGTCCGTACTTTTCCTTTTACTCTTAGGCACTTCTCAGCAGGATCAAGCTCATGATACAGACTGCCTCTAGTCCCGGAGCTTCCTCCTTGATCTTCTTAATGGTCCGGTGCATAAGTTCAGACAGAGAAATCTAATCCTGAGATAAACTTTTGAATATCTTAATCCAATCCTACCATAACCACAATGCCCGTTCCACAACTGACTCCCACACCGGAAGATCTAAATCCAAGTGAAGCATCAGGAGAATAGATGTCTCATGGAGGTCCAGAGAAGAAGGTAATTCTGGTTTTCCACTGCCAGATCCATGAACCGATGTCATCTCATCTTTGGGAAGCGGTCAGAGTGCACTGGAAAAATCATATTGAAACTCACATGAACCATTAATCCTTGGGATCCATACAATACCATAATTTTTTTTTTTGGCTGAAAAGAAGCAAGCTAGATGCTACCATTAATGACCAGAAAGTCTTTATTTTGATTTAATAGTTTATTTTTTAAAAAAGAAAGACCATCTCAAACATATAAAACTGAAGAACAATGCTACAGTTAACCCTTCCCTAAAACATGTATACTTTCTAGTGTGATGTCAACACTGGTGACAGAACATTACACGCATGTGCACTGGGACAAGGCAAAATCAGTTTGTCTTGATGCCCAGTCCTCAACTGAATCTGGATCAATTCTATTGTTCGACGCTGTATATGCTTTCAATCTCTCATGCCATCAGTTTAGTTGTTAACTATGCAAATTAAAATAATCTCAGGACTGTTCCTGGAGTTCGAGAAGACTAATGAAGCTTAGAGATATTGCTGGTCGCCATATTTCTTAGGAAGTAGGATCAGGAAGACGCATCTTATTGTCCAGCCTGTGCCATGAGGGCTCCTCTTGCTTTCCTCTTATGAGGCCTCTGGGCAAGAGCTATCCGAAGTTTATGAAGATGGCATAAGGAGTTGGCGGAGAAGCTCACATCCCAGAGCTGCTGAGATTATTAGCTCCACTGATAAGGTTCCCCTTGCAAGCTCTAGTACTCTCTGCTGGGATTCTTCCACAGACTTCTCTATCGCGAAGGTGTGGGATGGCCTTAGAGTACATAAGCATAAGGTCTCATGGCATAGACTTGTTTTGTTTCCAGGCCATAATACCCCCAGAATCACCTTCGTAGCTTGTTGGTTCGCAGTAGGAGAAAAGCTCTCAACTAAGGCCAGGCTGCATCAATGGGGGGAGAACCAATGAAGCTGCTTGTGTCTTTTGCTAGGCTATACGTGCTCAATAACTAAGATGGTCTAGGAATGGATCAACTTTCCTTTGGGCCCCCGGGATGACCCATTGCATCATACTGGTTGTATTACTGCCTTGAGGTCGAATGGTCACCCTCTGTATATATCCCCATGACAATATGTTGCGATAGAAGTTACTTGAGACCATAGGGCACGAACTAGCCACTGGCTAGTATGAACGATCATGGAGAGAGATGTCTGAGCAAAAACTGAAACTGCTCGAGATAAAACTCACACATACGGCTTTCACAAAGTACAACTTAATTAATAAGGCAACACCGCATATGATCATTTCATCTAATCCGTCGAGATGCATCCATCAATTCTTCCATGACAAACCTCGAGAATTGATAGTCGATCAGAGACGACATCCATTACGCATTAATCTCAACCTAAATTTCCAGACATCGAGACTTGGAAGGAAGTACATGACTGCGATTCTCAAACGACGTCTTATCGAGGCATGTCACGTACGCAAGAGCAACTCAATTCATGGAGACTCCACGTGGGACGGTGGGAGAGGGGTAGCTACAGAGGCAACTTGAGCACTTGGAGTGGAGCCTTGGGAGCTTCGTGATGACTGCGGTCTCTCCGATGACTGTGGCCGTGGCCGTGGCCGTGGTGCATCCACGGCTTCTTCCTACGCCAGCTGCCTCCGTGCTGCCTGTGTACAGCGTGTTTCCTCCACCACTGATGGGCGCCATGATGACCGCCCATCGAGCCGGACCGAGCCGAGACGACGGACGAGGTGAAGATGACGAGAAGGGTGAGGATCACGAGAATCGCTGTCGATCGCACCATCATTGATCGAGCTAACTTAGTCTGTGTGATTTCATATCAGGAATCCAGCCTGAGATTAAATAGGGGAGGAGCTTCAAAGGGATACACTGATGGAGGCTCCTTTACCTTCGTTTTGGACGTCAGCGCAAAGGGGAAAACAATCATTTAAATTTCGCACACTTGCAATGATGTCGTGGGAAGTATGAACGTTATATGGTTTCAGTGGGTCTGATTTCTGGTGGGTTTGGTCGCTGCCCGGCCTCTTGCTGTCATCATTCCTTTGGAGCGCACCATCATATAATAATCGACAAGACTAAAGAATAGATTTCATCTAATAATAAAGAGGCTAACAAGAGAGGATGGACTTGAAGATTCCAAACCTCTTTATTCCCTTCTTTCCTTTATCTCTTTTTTTTTTTACTAATTTGATTATCATTTCTGATAAATTCATATATCATTTTGATTTAGACATATGTGACTCGACATAATAATACACATGGCATAGTCCCTTTCCATAATGCAAACAGTGAAAAGACCATAGGAGGAGCAAAGCCTAACTCTTCTTTGGACAAACAATTTGCTCAACCACCCATAGAAGAAGAGAAGAACAAGCCCCAAAAGTAATAACATGAGGATGCAAATTGACCAAGAGAGCCCGCTAACGTGTGCTGAAGCATAGCAGCTGCAGCAGCAGAAGACTATGGCTAGACTTGTCCTGTGAGTAAGCAGAATATTTAAGTGGGCAGTGGAATTGGCAGCGAAGGCTGGAATATATCCTGGTCAAGATGAAGAAAATCTACATCTCTCTCCTGTACTAGGTATACATGCTTGGTTTTGTGCCCAGACAAGTCTCCAGATGATGATATCATCAAGGCTCTCCATCTTTTCTTTTATCTGCATCATATCCAAAAATCTAATCACTGTATACTAAATAAATTTGGCTAAATTCTCTTAAAGGATTAAAACTATCATACTATAGGATTTCCTCTATTTCTTATCCCTCTTAAATTAAGTCGATTGGGTCAAACATGTGTCGAATCTTCTATGCTACTTATCCCTGTTAGAAGATCTAATCTACTGATGTGGGTTTTAGCCCCTCAGTCACTTGAATTAGTCAATTCAGCTAAGTTTGGAGAGAATCTTATTATTTCCAATATAGATGGACTTTCTGGGTTTTAGCGGTACATGACATATCGGCACAGGACCATACCAAGGTAGCCACAGATTTGGGATACCCAGACGATAACCATCCGGAATATATGAGACATTAACAATCCATAAGTACGGAAACAAATGCGCATTTTCTCTCAAAATCATGTACATTCTTGTTGACTAAACAGCTCTGAAGACTCTGGGAAGGAACCGAAAATCATTTTCCAATACTTAGTACAACAACATTTGCAAATTGCGATCAAGTCTCATGAAAGGTTGGCCACAGAGAGAATCTTGCCTACATTTTGTCACCTCAAAGATTAAAGAGGTCCATCAGATCACCCTGCTTTGAGCAAGAGGGTCCATACTGATCCAACGGCTGAAATCTCGATGTGAAGATTGGCTCTAGACAAGATTGACTCAGATTTTATTGCACTTGCCTGACATAAGGAGAAGAGCTCATGTCAGTGCTGTAGAAAGAATCCTCCTGCCCTCCATAATAGGTCTCCTCCTTCTCCTCATCCCATTTGAGCACCTCCCTTATGTACTTGAATGCCTCATCTACAGTAATGCGATCCCTCGCCCGAGCCTGCCAGACGAAGAGCTTCCGACCCGTTATTGATGCGTAAAGGTCCTTGAACTTCATGGCAACGTAGTAGTAAGCTTGGTGAGCAAGAGACTGATTGCTGCCGTGAGGCTGGACCGGGCTAAAGTCATCAAACCACTCACACAAGCTCAGTGGAGCCCAGTTCACCTTTTCCTCGAATACATCGTACTTGTTGAGTATTAGCACAAAGGGTGTATCCTTGAAGCAAGGGTGCCTCACAATTGACTGAAAGAGCTCCTTGCTCTGCACCATCTTGTTCTGAAGAACGGCCCCGCTTCCATTAGTAGCAGGAGAAGCTGATATCTTATCATAGTCACTGAGTGCAACACAGAAGACCACTACACGAACATCTTCGAACATATCTACCCATTTGCATCCTTCATTCATCCCCTTTGCATTTACTCTTATAAGCTGATACCTGCAACCGGGAAATCAAACTAAGTCATATATCCAATAGACAAAACCTGCAATTGAGTTCGACAATTTTCCTGAAGCGAAAAACCAAAAGGGTCTATTACAAGATCGTTTTATGGGAACTATTTTGCTGATTAAACTACCAAATCCGAGTAGACGTCAATTTTCCCTCCCTGCGCCGCACCCCCCCCCCCTCCCGGCATTTTTTTTTTTCTATCCTATAAAAATGAGGAAATTGACGGGAAAGAAGAATTTCAGATTGCATCTTCATGTCTTACTTTCTCTTATCTTCTCAGACCAAGTCAGAAAACTGATTCAAATCTCATATGTAGTACAATATTGCGGATAATAATACCTGGTCAAGGACTGGGGAGGTGCTTCGAGATTGTCAACATAGGTCTCAGACATTGGACTGCGATCGTCAAACGAGAACTCCATAAAAGCCAAACTGTTCCCCTGAGTAACACCTTCTGCATACACTATATCCCTCTCTGAAGGCTCATACTCATTGCTCGACACCTCCACAGCCTGCAAAAATTGAAAGCATGAATTTTCTTTTAAATGTACGTTTTGACATGGTTCCAATTGCAATCACATTAACAATCAGGAATACATACGCGACTCAAAAAATACTCAGCAACATCCGGAAGGAAATGAAGCTCGCTCTTTCTTCGATATGTTTCCTGCAGTGCAGGATCCTTCCAGAGCTCTTCGACAAGTGGGGCATATTCCCGAGTAGCAGCTGGGAAGAAAGCATCCAAATCTCCCATGGCTATGATGTCCAATAGCCAGTCCGAGAAGTGTTTCAACCTCTGATTAATTGAATAGGGAGATTGAGAAGCTTCATTAACCCGTTCCTCACTACCTGCAAGAACAATAAAATGTACCATTGTAAATGCAGGCTACTCGTTTCCCTTCAATTTCCAGGAGAATATGACGTCACATGTCATTCTCTAATAAGGAAATTTTCCTATTTAATCGGATTCAAGAAGTAATCTATAATTAAAAATTATAATCCATGCCATCATTTGACTAGCTTCTTCCTCACAAATTCACTGAAATAAATAAGGAGGCCCTTCTCATGGAACTGAATTGAGTGGAGGGTAAATAACAGGTGCACAGATGCAAACTCCTGGTCTGATACAATGACAAGGTATACCAAGATTGAAGGGAAAGCTTCACGCATTAGGCCCTTCTCAAGATTCTTTGTCATACCAATATTTCCCTGGGTTCAGCTTCTTTGGTGGCAAAGAGCTGAATGAAATGTGCAGATTACAATTAAAAATTACAATCCATGCAATCATCTGACAAGATGCTTCCTCACAAAATCACTGAAATAAATATCGATGCCCTTCTCATGGAACTGAATTGAGTGGGGGGTAAATAACAGGTGCACAGATGCAAACTCGTGGTCTGGTACCATGACAAGGTATACCAAGATTGAGGGGAAAACTTCACATGACATTAGGTCACTTAGATGAAGTCACGTATACTGTCAGCGAGAATACTTCAGATTCACCTTTTTCACAATGTGCCCTTATAGAGTATATATACATTATAAAACAAATCCTACTCTTGACCAATTTCAACATCTGTACACTCCCTTTTAGGGATTCCATCATTTAAGACTCAAAACAACCTTCTGTAAGAGGCAAGTTAACTTCAATTAGTCAGAAAATCTGCAGATTGTTCCAGTACCTGTTTCAGAAAGTTGACCTTGGGTATTTAAAATTTTCATTCTAGAGACTGCTTCTTCCTCAAAGCGCTCTCGCCCATCAAGTAATATGCTTAGATATCTGTACATGTTGCTCTGGATCATCAACTTAATTTCCTGCAGTTCATCTGCTGTGAACTTGTTTCCATACAGAAACTTCGCCTGTGTACACATTGCATGAAAGAGGAGAAAGCCAACAGTTGGAATCAAGTATAATGAATTGCAAAAATCCAATAAGAAACAAAAGGTTTGTGAGATCTCGCAATTGTAACTCTTTGAAATCAACTCGAAAAACTATCTGAAATGAAATAACTTATATTATGGGCAGTTATTGCGTTTGATTTCTATCAAATGATTCCATTAGTTTCACAAAGCCCAAGACGATACGAACCAACTTAATATTTCACTTCTGCTTGAATAAAATAACAGACTGTCGGAGCAATATTATAACAATGATCAACTGAGAATAGACTATTTTAAATTCATACAATTATTTAATACCTGCTTAAAGATGGTGCTAGTACCAGAACCCTGAGTTCCAAGCAGAAGAAGCTTATGCATCTTCTTCTGCTCCAGATAAGTTGGAACAGCAGTAAAATTGCTAGCTTCATCTTGTGCCCCGTGAGGTTGACCTCGGGGAACAGGCAAAGAGAACAGGGTGCAGATAAACCTTATTGATGCCTGCTTTGACAAGATTGATTGATCAACAAGAGAATGTTCAAGAACAGCACCAAAATCCCAGACACTTCCTATTTCTCAAATAACATTGATAGCTCTACCTTCTCCCAAATGTTTCCTCTGATGTTGTTCTGCCCTTCTTCCTCATAACGACCATCATCGTAGACCCAGAAATGAGTGTCCCGAGGGCACTGCACGTTTGCCAACTATAAAAATCACAAAAGCAGGGTTAGAAATAATCTTGAATAGGGAACCTGACAACTGATGTTAATACATCTACTGGAACTGATTGTCGAAAACAATTTGGCTGATGGAATACACCAGATATGATGAAGCAATATCAGCTTCGAAAAGTAACAAAGAGGAAAAAGTAATTCTGTGAGAACAGGATGCATTTGGATCAGGTAACAAGCCCTGGGATTCTTTTTTTGCATGAGCATGGCACTTTACTCTTCTTTTCATGCAGACACATCATATCAGATACAATCTAAAATTTGCTTACTTTTTCTGTGTGTGCACTTTCCTTTCCTATAAAGGAGAACTGGACCACAAACCTAATGCTCTGAATAACATTTCACAATTAAGCACCAGAATTCTATGTAAGAAAAGGACATGAGAAAGAGGAGTCGTGCTTAGATATGAACGTTACCTTAAGCACCCTTAGCTCGAGCTTTGTGATTTCTCGTCCATTCATGAATACTTCTGTATTTCCCTTACTAGCATCAGGTTTGAGCTTCCCAGAGAAATTCAAGTTCGAACTGATGATCTGGTCAGGCTTTTCTCCTTCCTGCAAAATTAAACATTCAAGCTTTTCAAAGTCTGTAAGCCATAAAAGAATATGCATGCAGAGAAACATATTGAACATGAACATACCATTCCCCAAAGACCTGATTCTTTGTCATACCAATATTTCCCTGGTTTCAGCTTCTTTGGTGGCAAAAGGCATGCAAGTAATTCTGCCATTTCCTCTGGCTTCAAAGGGAAACCATTAACAATCAACTGCTCAGGCCTCAGCTGATTAGCTGCACATTCTCTCTCTGCCTTCATTATCTGCTTCACTTCCAAAGGACTGAGCAACCGCGAGAAAACTCTGGAATGCTTGCCCAACTTGTTCCGTTTTGATTCATCAATCATCTCTCCAATGCAGGTCACACATTTACGACCTTCAGGCATGGAACCCATGGCCCTGAGCACACAGTTACTGCAATACCTGGCCCCGCAGACAAGGCATGACTCCTTCATCTCCCACTTGCCCTTACGGCACCTGTAACAAACTCTTTGCATCTTTTTCTTCTCTTTTGAGACACCAACATACTGAGGAAGCACAAGATTCTCAGAAATTTCCACCTTCTTTCGCTCAGATCTCTGAACGGTGTTGAAAGTCACTATAGGAGCTCTTCTAGCAGCTTGATTGCGAACATTGCTTGGTGGGTCTGTCACCGAACCTGGAGAACCCGAAGGTGAAGCGGACGAGGAATGTTGGTGTTGCAGGACAGAGACCACTGATTCAGAACTGGCTGATGCCCTTGGGCTTTGCTCTGAGGAGCATGCTGGCCCTGCAATCTTAGAGACCGGGAAAGTGATTGGTTGGATGACAGGGGCACCAAGACCAAGATGTGCATCAGACCTTCTCGACTCTGAAAGAGGCTCAGCAATTGGAATAGAGCGAGCATTAGGGTCAACTGGCTCAACTCTAGGGACATCATAAGGCATTGGTGGGCCCTCATACTCCAATGCGATGGAGTAACCAAGATCAGCTACATCTTCATGGAAAGAACCTCCAGGTGGTAGCATTTCCATCATCAATTTCCTCCAATCCTCTCTTTGATCCATTCTTTCAATGCATCCTCAATTACGCATCTTTTCCTTGCTGAAAATAAGACAGCCAAAGAAGAATGTCTTACAGAACAAATGCTGAAGAGTAGTCCCTAATGGACAACATCTTGGGAGGCGTAACCGGTTGTCTTGTGACAAAAAGGTGGGAAAATGTGTTTTCAGCAGTTGGAGACGGAATAAGAATACCTAAGCAGCCGCAACCTGAGCAGGTCAAAATATCCACGTCCATGTCTCAGACTTTGAAAGCCTTCGAATTTGAAGAATATAAATTAATAATCTAAAAATGAGAACGAAATTTCTCTGCTAATTTTCAACCATTCAAAGTCTAACATGAATTTTCGCGAATATAGAATCAGATGCACCCAAGGAAAACTACTCGGACTGAAAATAAAATGAAAGCTAGAATCTTTCAACCAGGGGACCTCTTCCACCAAACCGGAGGGCGTTTGATAAAAATTTGCAGTCAAAAGCTCAAAGCCCAGCTCTGGAAGCAGCAGCAACAGAGCAAGCAAAGGGAACAGTGACTCATTCAAGAGCATATTTTTTGCCCAGCAGGGTGAGGGGTGAATAAACGAGTATCACACATGCCCCTTTAGGCAAAGAAAGCAACTTTCGAGCAGGATGAGAAAGAGTTTACCTCAGGGAAAGGCACACAGATAAAGGGGCGGGCCGAATCCGAGAGCTGAAAATCTGAACTTTAACAAAAACGATCTGCTTTTTGGACAATGAGCTTCCAGAGGCGCAGAAGAGAGTAAGCTTTCAACTCATGAACAGAGCAACCCACGGCACACCCCCAAAAGCTTTTAGAGCAGCTGAGCCGCAAAAAGCGCCCTGTGCCCGCACACGTTCGGACACGGAGGTGGGTTTCAACCTCTAACGGAGAGGGAAGAGAGAGAGAGAGGGGGCTGGTGAGAGAGACAGTGGATGGGTCCCACGCTTTAATGCTCCATCTGCAGAGCTCGCGATGATGGATGACCGAGCTTTTTGGCGTCTATTGAACGCCCCCAGTCCCGGTTAAGTGAGAACTATGCTGGAAAGTAAAAAACCTACTGAAATAATTTGCTAAAAAATGCTAATTTTTTAAATATTATCAAATATTGGCAAAAAAATGTATAATAAAACAATTATATATAAAATTAAGTCAATGTTGTTTGGTGAAGAAAAGTATAGGAACATTTTCATTTGGTGAATTATTTCTCCCCTTTTTTCCTCTTCTTTCATAATTTAATTTTCAATAAAAATGCATTGATAAGAGAACTGGTATATAGTAAAAAAAGATATCATAAAATTGAAATTTTAGAAGAAAAAAATGAAATAAGTAATTAATAGAGAGAAAATTTGAAGGCGATAGATAAAACAGAAGTTTTTTCGATATGCACATAAATTTTAAAATGTATGTGAAATTTTTTCATAGTAAATATATCTTTATTTCATTATTTTAAAAAACAACGTATTTCTTCTAGTTTTTTTCTTTTTCTTTGAAAATTTTTCTGGAAAAAAAAACCTAGAAATTATGTACTGAAGTGATTTTCCATTTTGTTTTTGCGCACCCAAGTGGTGCTCATGTGCCTAACTAGACCATCACCGTGGAAGGGAGCGAGAGATCACTTCGGTCAATAAATTAAACATTTACCGTGCTCATATGCCCGCCACCCATCACGATTCGTGTTCTATCCTACTTAAATACGTGGTATTTAAATTATCCGCATTAAAAGATTTTCATTCGTATTTATTTCGTTTAATTTATATAAATTAAACGTGTTAATTATTAATAAATTTAATACGCTAATGATAATAATAATAGTAGTAGTAGTAAGGTAAACATATTTATAATATTTTTTTAGATCAATAGCATTTAATATCTGACAACCGACTAATCTAGTGGATAATACATTATACAACTTGAGATCCGTTAGTATTTTCAAATACTAACCCCTAGAATTTTAAATCCTAAACCTGACATTTAATAATATGTCGTCAGCTTACCGATAGACTGGCCACTTAAAAGAAAAAAATATTTATAATTTGAATATAATAAAAAGGATATTACAATAACATGTAACAAATAAAGATAAATTAAATTAATAATACACACAATTGAATAAGTCAATTAGATTAGCATGTTCAACACACATTCAAATATATTTAATTAGATAAACTTTACCGTATCTTTTTAAGTTGTACAAGTTTTTTATGGCTCAACTCGAACCGTCTAACTCGATATCATATTATATTGTGTCAAAAATTGCCAGCCTTATCCCCTTTAAATCCCTCCATCCAAACACACCATCAATTTAAGAGAGTCGGTGGCTTTCTCTCCAAATTTGTGTTCTATAAAAAATATTAAAAATTAAAAAAAATAAAGAGATACGGTGAATATCACCATTGAGGACTTAGTATTCATTAACTCCAAGTCGGATCAAGGACCATATAAATTGGGCTGAAAACCTCCTCTCTGAATTTGTGCTACACTACACGCAGAAAGAGGACATCTGATTGTGCATGCAATTTCTTGGGGTCCCCTCTCTGACCTTTTTTTTTTCTAATTATTTTTTTCATTTTTTGGGTTCTGAAGCTCGAGAAGATAATAGATATCATTGGATTGGATAATTGGATGAGACGAGTGAGCTGCCCCACTATTTATTTTGTCTGGTTGGGTCAAATGAAGTTATTTCTTGATTGGGACACCAATTGACTGCCTGTTTCAAACTGTGACCACGCACGGTTTGAAAAAAACAATGATCCCTGTGATACCGATAAGCTAAGAGTGGCATTTTGACCTTAGGTGTTTGGTCACCCAATTTCATTTTCTCAGCCCACTTGTCGACTGGTTGGTTTGGTTGAGATCACTTCAATTGCCCCACTCAAATATAATAAAGATCATGGAAATAAAAAGGGGTGACATGGCTCTCAACTTGAAATTGAAATATATGTAAAGATTCTTAATCTAATTTTTGTTAGAGAAAAGTTTGCGCTATGCCCATCTACACCTGTCAATTCGAGCTGTCCAGGCACAGCCCACCATCTTGACCGACCCGAATCAAACAAACAATTATCCTTAAAAAATAAATTTAAATAATTTTGCACTTCAAAATAATTTTTTATTTTTTATACTTTCGACCCCGTAACCCTCAATACGTACACAATTTTTTTTTTCATACTATATCCGGACTGAGCTAATTTTTGATGGGTCTATATGCCCATCGATGGCCTGGGTTTTGGTAATGCCCACAAGTCAGCAACTAAACTCGTCGGACCCAATAACTGGCAGCCCAACTAAATGTACTGGTGGGGTGTGTGGGCCGGGCCTTATCCTCCTAGGCGGCAATCCCCCAGTAATCTCTTCTTTTTTTCCCCCATATTATAAACCAAATTCAAAGTTTCTTAATCCTGTAATGAAGTCAATGTTACCATATTAAATCATTTTTGTCCGCTTGTAATAATTACTCATTATTATATACAATTCATCATCATTTGCAAGCATTTGATTAATCGCGAGTAGTATAAATGTTTAAAAAAAAGCACTAATTTCACATAGAAAAATACTGAGTTTGACATAAATCCTACCTCTTATCACATTCCACCGCTTCCTCTGTGCGTCTTGCCGTGCAGCTCACCTCATTCCGCGTCCAGTCAGCGTACTGCTTTTACGTCTCATCCGCCGCCGCAGGTCTGTATGTTTGCCACTAGCGAGAGAGAATGGTGTTGAACAGACTAATTGCACGACAAAATGGGTTCACTATCTCGTTCATGGGCCTACTGTCAGTCTAACAAGGATTACTGGGGGATGTAACATTTTATATATATATATAATGGTAATGTAACTGTAAGCCGTGTTCCACAGTTTCATCTATCCAGTGGTCGGACGAGACATGAATAATTTTAATGCGTAATCTACAGTCCCACCCGATGGTTGATAGAAATCCGGGACTAGCGCTCTCTCTGTAGATGATTCTACGGACTCGGAGGGGTGGAATGAGGATGACATACGCTCTCGAAGGTCTTCCATGGCGACCCAGAACGGCAGTAGAGAAAGGAGGTGGGAGCAACGGGGAATTGACGTGGCAGAATGTGAGAGGTCCTATTGCAGGAGGAGGAATCTCCATGCCGCGGATCCAACCCTTCCCTCGTTCCAGACATTATCCTATCCACGAACAGTCTCGTTGTCTCCACACCCCTTTTCTTTCTCGAGTTTTCAATTTTATGGCTGCAATTAAATTACGTCCCAATCTCAAGGATTCCTCGCAAACCTCCCTCTTACGACATGTGCTCTAGAGCTCTTTCAATCTGAAAGCCATCGAAACGAGCTTATTAAACATTTGATTTTGTTCGTTTGTTCGTTTCTCTTGGTCCAGATGACGCCCGCCCACTTCAATTTTCTTTCTTCTTGTCGGCATGGCTAAGCAAAATGGCTTCTTTGGAGCAGCCTCTTGCACTCTCTTTCAGTTTGCTGGATTGCGAACCGGATGGGTCGAGCAATACGGATAACGAGTCTCTGTTTCTCGAGTTGCTTTGTTCTTATCTGCCCTGAATCTTAGCTTATGATTTTTTGGAGGAGAGGATGATTAGCACAGCAATTAATCCAACCCATGTCCTGTTGCCCCCGAAAGATCAAGTCCCAGAGTTCAATTCCAAGTCCAGCGAGCAAGAGTGCCTGGCCTTGCTGAAGAGATGCAAGAACCTGGAGGAATTTAAACTGGTCCACGCCAAGATTCTGAAGTGGGGCTTGTTGTGCAACTCATTCTGCGCGAGCAATCTCGTGGCTTCATGTGCTCTATCGGAATGGGGCAGTGTTCAGTACGCTTGCTCCGTTTTCCGGCAGATTTTGGAGCCGCAGGTCTTCGACTACAACACGATGATTAAGGCTCAGGTTAAAGATCTGAACTTTGATGAAGCTTTGACCCTCTATGTTGAAATGCTCGAGAGAGGAATTGAGCCTGATAACTTCACCTATCCTGCTGTACTCAAAGCCTGTGCCCAGTTAAGGGCACTTGAAGAAGGAATACAAATTCACAGCGATGTATTAAAGTTCGGGCTTGCATGTGATATTTATGTACAGAATAGCTTGATCAGCTTCTATGGGAAGTGTAAGAAGGTCGAGCTGGCTCGTTCAATTTTCGAGCAGATGGAGGACAACAGTGTTGCCTCTTGGAGTGCTATCATAGCAGCTCATGCTAGTGTAGGGCTGTGGAGTGACTGCTTAATGCTCTTCAGGGAGATGAATCGGTTAGGGTCTTGGAGGGCTGAGGAGAGCATTCTTGTTAGTGTTATTTCCTCATGTACCCATCTGGGTTTTCTTGATCTAGGAAGATCCACGCATGGAGCACTGTTGAGGAACATAGCTGAGCTCAATGTGATAGTGCAGACATCCTTAGTTGACATGTATGTGAAGTGTGGGTGCTTGGAGAAGGGTCTCTCTCTATTCAGAAACATGAAGAGGAAGAACCGTTTATCTTACTCGGTCATGATCTCGGGCCTGGCAATGCATGGACAAGGCCGAGAAGCTCTGAGAGTCTTCTTGGAGATGCTCGAAGAAAGGCTGAAGCCGGATGAAGCTGTCTACGTGGGGATCCTGAATGCCTGCAATCATGCTGGGCTCGTCGAGGAGGGTCTCCGTCTCTTCAAGGAGATGAGAACCGAGCACAATGTTGAGCCAGCAGTTCAGCATTATGGGTGCATGGTGGACCTCCTGGGGCGGGCTGGTAAGGTTCATGAGGCCCTAGAGCTAGCCAGAAGCATGGCCATCATGCCGAATGAAATAATATGGCGGAGCCTGCTCAGCGCTTGCAAGGTTCACGGGCAGCTGGAAATCGGGGAGATTGCGGCTAATGAGATATTCAAGCTCGACAGAGTATGCCATAGTCCAGGGGACTATCTAGCACTCTTGAGCTTGTATGCGCAAGCGCAGAGATGGGATGATGTTGCCAGGATTTGGTCGGTAATGGCCAAAAAGGGGATTTCCCAGAATCCCGGGTTTTGCTCCATCGAGGTGAACAGAAGAGTCTATACATTCGTGTCACAGGACATGAACCCATCACAATGTCAAGGAGTTTATGAGATGATTCACCAAATGGAGTGGCAACTGAAGTTTGAGGGCTACTTGCCCGATACGTCACCGGTGCTGATCGATGCGGGTGAAGAAGAGAAGAGGGAGAGACTGAAAGGTCACTCTCAGAAACTTGCAATAGCTTTTGCACTCATTCACACATCGCAGGGGTCTCCCATTAGGATCGCTAGGAATTTGAGAATGTGCGTCGACTGTCACACTTACACGAAGTACATATCTGTGATTTACAAAAGAGAAATTACTGTACGAGATCGAAACCGGTGCCACCATTTTAGAGATGGGACTTGCTCTTGTAGAGATTACTGGTGAATACAAGAATTCGCTCCATTTCCCAGGCTCCTAATGTAAGGATGAATGGTTGATTTTGTTCCTCATTTGTAACACAGAGAAGCTCTACTTAAACATGCACCGTTGGGAGCAACAACATCCTTTTACAAGTGCTAATGGTGAAATTCAGATTACAAAGAAACAGTATCAAATTTCAAGATACAGAGAGGGAGGGAATGAGACCTGAGCATGCGGAAATGAACCTGTGGTGAGGACCGGACGCACCTCTTGATTCACATATACCGCTGAAACTGACATCCGACCCGCTTCCGAGTTTCCCCTCTGCAATGCAGCGAGCTGTTTGAGCGATCAGTATCGAGGTCTATGGTGTCCTTGTTTTCTTGGGATTGTAGATACAGATTGACAACCTCAAGGCAATCAAGCAGAGCTGCAACTACAGCTGTAGCCATCGCTGCGGGTGAAACCAGCCCAGTTGTCGCATCCCCAGGTTTCCAGTTTTCTCCATTTGATTCCTAGTTGTTGAAGGTGATTGATGCGAAAGCAGGAAGGGCCATCTTGAAGTAGATCTACTTCTAAGTTGAATTTTTTCCCAATTATCCGCTTGAGTTGGATCCAAGTCGAATCTTTTAGTAAAGATTAAGATTTTAAAATTATAAAATTTTCATGTTTTATGAAATTAAATATATTATGTAAAGAACTTCTCGGCTGGATCGCCGACGGGATTCTCTGTTCCGGTCAGGTTCCTCGCTCGCTCTCTGTCTCTCAACATGTCTATCCTTTTTCTCCATTGAGAGAGAGACAGAGAGAGAGCTCTTCTTTATCGCCACAGCATTGCCATCAATCTGTCGACAGATAATGACGGCGGAGTTACCTGAAGGGACGGTGCAGAACGTCCTGGAGTAGGATACCCTCAAGTGGGTGTTCGTCAGGGGTAAAGGCGGTTTTGGCAAGACAACCTGCAGCTCGATACTCGCGGCCCTCCTCGCTAGGGTTCGTTCCTCCGTCCTTATCATCTCCACCGACCCCGCCCACAACCTCAATGACGCCTTCCAGCAGCGGTTCGCCAAGACCCTTACCCTCGTCAATGGATTCACCAATCTCTACGCAATGGTACGTTGCCCCTCACTCTTAGTTCTGCTTCCGCGCTCCTGCGCGTCTTGGAATTGTTTCGTGGGTTGGTAAACCGATTTGTCAATTCAGCGTTGATCTCAACTATTCTCTCCCAATCCAATTGTTCCCGCGGGTATATTTAATTTACTGATCTTAATATTAAAGCTTGAGCTTTTAAATTACTTCCTCTCCTAATGTGGTCTGTTTCTCTGTTTCCCTTTTGAGCTTGGTTATTTTATGCATCTGCATGACGGATCTTGTTGAATTTTAGGTGGTTTTTTTGGGGAAAAAAAATCCCTGCATATGTCCTTTGTTCGCTTTATGAAATTGGATATGGCGTCGCAAACTTTTAGCTGCTCCTTGCATGGAAGAAGAGTGACGTGTTATGATTGAGGACTAAGAATTAATGGCAGTTGAGAATGTTTGATGGGATTTGAAAAAGCATTTTTTGCCTAGTATTTTCTTGGTGGTTCATCTGCACTAGCCATGAGGATTTATTGTTTGAAATTTCTGGATAATTAGGAGAAATCCTTTCAACTCTTTCTGTAGATACATGCCTGTGTCTGTATATTGTGTACATATACTGGCTTGATTCAAGTTTGTGGCATTCTGTTGTTGCAGAGCATTGTGGAGAATTCCACCGTAATGTGAAATTTGTAGTATAAAGAGCAATTGTGTATATGTTATGTTTCTAGATTCATTAGATACAATCTACAACACCTGTTGACTGTCAGGTTTAAATCTTAGTAGACTTTTCATTGCCAAAAAAAGTAAGATGTTGTTTTATGAGATCTTACAATATACAAGTTCCTAATTTTGGTTTGTTTGCAAGGATGTCTTTTTCTTTGTTTAATCTTGAGGAATTAGTATGAGCCTATGTTTGAGTTCATATTCTTCCTGTTATGAAGAGCTCATACTTCTTGTGGTGGTCTTTGGCAGAGGTGGATCCTAACGTTGAACATGAAGATATGGGTGGTCCTGAAGGAATGGATAGCTTAGTCTCCGAGCTGGCAAATGCAATTCCTGGAATTGACGAGGCAATGAGCTTCACTGAGATGCTGAAGTGAGAACTATGGATCTTTATCAATGAAAAGTATAGAGGATCCGGAGTAGTATTGCCTACTGGACCAGCTAAAATTTTTAACTTCGATTCTGCAGATTGGTGCAAACAATGGATTATTCTGTTATAGTATTTGATACTTCTCCAACTGGCCATACACTTCAGTTATTGCAGTTTCCATCAACTCTGGATAAGGCGTTGGCAAAGATGATGACTCTGAAGAATAGATTTGGTGGTCTGCTGACTCAGGTATGCATTATGTGCCAGATGGTTTTGTTACTCTTACTCATTTTGTCATCAACATTTCTTGGAGAGTAATTCTATCTGGAGTTAATAGGCCATAATATGTATTGTGGAGTTGATTCTTGGGAAACATATTGGTTCAAAATCTGAAGTCTGACCTTTATTAAGGAAATGCAAGACATATAATTTGTTGGCCCTCTTATATTCATTTGGAAGACATGCAAAGTTTTATAATTTAATATTTACTGATCTTTAATTCCAAAGGCATGACTAAGCTCATAGCTTTCATTTGTTATTTGGGGCAATTCTTTTCTTTCATTTTCTTGCCAATTCCTGCAGTTATTTTATCTAAAAGTCTCATAACCTCAACTTGTATTGTTTCAGTTGCCTAACTTTGGCTAGTTAGTCATTCTTTATTGCATTTAATGAAGAATAGCGATCCATTTAGCTGTCTCTATCAATGTCCATTCTGCAAATTCAACAGGCATCCCTTCTCTGGGTGTTTTCACTTACAACATGTATGCAATGGAGCCTGCTGACATTTGTTACCTGAAACTATTAAGTAACTGAAAGAACTATGTCGGCCAAAAAGGCATCTGTTACTTATAATTTTGATTGTCTTGACAATGACAGTATGACAGGCAACTCATCTTTTTGGTCTTGATGATGAGTTTGGTGAAGATGCTCTCTTGGGAAGGCTTGAGGGCATGAAGGATGTGATTGAACAAGTAAATAAGCAGTTTAGAGACCCGGTGACTGTTCACTGGCTTTCTGGGTGTTCTTTCATCTTTTTAGTTTATTTCCTTTCTATGAAAGGTAGCCTCTGTCAATATCTTATTGTTCTATGCTTCCTGTCAGGACTTGACTACCTTTGTGTTTGCATCCCCGAGTTCCTCTCCCCTTATGAAATGGAGAGGCTGGTACAAGAACTCACCAAGTTTGAGATAGATACCCACAACATTATCTTAAACCAGGTACTTTTCGATGAAGAAGGTAAGCATCCCTTATGCTTGCAGCTCCACAATTATGCTTTGCCTTTAGCAGACGTTGGGAGTTGAGTTGTTTGTCGATGCCGAGTCAAAGTTACTCAAAGCTAGAATGAAGATGCAGCAAAAGTACCTCGACCAGTTTTATATGTTGTATGATGACTTTCACATCACGAAGTTCCCCTTGCTACCAGAAGAGGTAATCAGTAATTATGCAAAACCTTCTGAAGGGTCCTTGCATATACTGAGCTCATGTAGATTAAAGTTTTACTTTTGGATATTTGATATTAACAGAGACTTGAACAAAAGAATGTAAATATCTTTAATCTGCTAAATCCATGGCACTTATCCTGCTGAATCTGTAGCCAATGTCTTCAATTTTAAGAGGTTACCCCCTGCCGTGGGCCACAAAATGAAAATTACCAATTACAAGTCGGAGGAGCATTTTATATCTGTGATTAACTGATGATTGTATTCCATGATCTGTTGAGTAACACACAGCTACTTGCGTCTTCTAACAGATAACTGGTATAGAAGCGCTAAAGGCATTTTCGAGGCATTTTCTCGAGCCTTATCAAGCTTCTACCAGCAGAGGCACAGTCGAAGTTCTCGAGTGGAGACTCTCTTCTCTGAGGCAGCAGCTGAAGGGTGCTGAAGAGGAGCTACGGAGGCTCGGGAGAGGGAAACAAAAGGCCTAAAGCCTTTTCCTAATGGATGCCCCTAACCTACTCTCCATTCTTGGCCCCCTTTTTTCTCCTCGCTTCTCTTTCTAAACTTGAGTGAAAGTAAATAGCAGGGCACGTAGGACAAAGCCTTCTTTCTGTAGTTAAGTTGGACAGTTTTTGCAAATTTTGATGTCTAATGCATTTTTGCGATACTTATATTTTCACCTTCAAGATTCAGCTATTGTGTTGATGTAACTTTGTTACATAATGCAATGATTTTGATCTTTTGGTTTCTTACAAAAACTCCTGCTCCAATATCTTGTGGTCCATCCATGTCATTAGCCACCGTTGGACGTACATCTACCCAGTCATGCATATATACTGTGATGTTATATCGTATCACAAATTTTATTTTTTACAAGGAGTTTGTTCTACTCAAACTCATAAACACTTTATTTAATTCTTGTCTTAGATGAGATGCAAGGCATAGACCATGTAGTAATCCTGACAATGGGATGAAGAGAGTTTCATGGTTCAATCTACATCAGGTACGGGATCCAAAAACACGTTAAAAGGCATAGATTTTACATAAGCCAACAGTAGAAATGGCTGAGTAGGTCGAAGACATCAATCATATCAAGGTTCTGGTTTGAAAGGCCGTGGGTTCTAATCGCAGGACCGCACTTCTTGGGTCAGCTGCTACCAAGTGCAAAATAAGTTTCAAAGTTGACTCAGATACTAGAGGCCAAATATGTCTTAGAATGCCACAAGCAATTATGGGTGAGCTGAGACCGGAGTTTCTTGGCACAACTAATAACAATAGCATCTCCATCTTCAGTAGCGAGACCACCTAGCGAGAAGCACAAGGGATAAAGCTATCCACCATGTAATGTCTAGATAAAAAAAACTGACATCCTTTTCCTCAAAGTGTGGTTTCTAGCTGTCCGCTGAGCCCCCAGTCACAATCATTCACAGGGACCAGGACACCAGGTCTCCTACACAATCAGACATTTAACGCTCGGAGTTAGAATGACATTATCAAAGATGTGTTCAGTTGCTATTTGGGTAGCTTCATTTAGGATTATTGTCAACTATTCCCATACTGTTAAAAAAAAAAACCCTGCTGCAAGTTCACAACTTACACAGTATCTATCACCTTTGATGAACATTTCTGGTCTCTCCTTGATCAAGTTCTTGTGTACTCACACGAGAAAATCTCTCATGGTTAACTGGAGGAAGAAATAGTGAGCTGTAAATGCACGCTGAAATATACGGTATGCCTCCTGTAATTTGATTATGAGAATCACCAGATGCTCACCTTTTCAGCTCCGTTTGGCACATCTACACTCACGCTATGAACTTTGACCGAGTCACAGAGAAGCTCTAATCCACCGCTGCATTAGAAAATGAATGTTGAAGCGACAGCACCAACAAATTTATTATTAAAGCGACACTAGCGGGCAGAGGCAGAGGTCCTCTATCGATAATTAACTCAGGTTTACATGTCCAGAGCAGAAACTAATGGCAAACTCTTCACAGTGACCGTAACGAAGAAAAAAAGAAAAGCTTTAGTCATTTACAGAAACTCGAGGAAACAGAAATTGTAACATCACTCACATAGGAGAAAGCATAACAAAATGCAGACATGCTGCGTTTTATCACATAGAAAAACGTCAATTAAACGGGAGAGGAACCCACGTAGATGGTCAGGAAAACTGGATGGAAAAACATGCAGAGAAGTTCCAGGTGCGAATTGCAACTCAAAAAGGATCAAATAATCAATGATAACAAGTATAGTTTACACCAAGAAAAAAAACCCGTGAATGTGCCACAGGGTTGTAACTTGTGTTGGGTTTGAGCAAACAATAAACGAATGTCAGATTTGAGGAACAAAACTCATGCAAAAGGTCGGTACATTCACGAAAATCTGGAGAGTTGGAGCCAAGTCTGATCCCTTGCTAGTGCTGCGCGGAAAAGCCGGAAGATTTTCCCATCTAATATGATAGCCCAATCCCAACCGTTCATTCAAACCTCAGTCAGTGGCAACTTCAGAGATACAAAACATTTCCAGAAAGTCGTCAGTCAACGTATCTAAGTTCCTGCAACTAAATTCATCAAGCTGCACGCACGTAAACAGCTAAAAAATGGATCGGAGAAACCTCACCCAAACTCAACGGTCAGTTGCACGGTCGATTACTTCGAAGAAGAATTGCGGGACAGCCCTCAAACCCCTTGACAGATATTCCGAGGGAAGGGGAAGGGAGGGACTGGTGCTCCTCTTGCAGATGGAAGCATATAGTTCTTCGCTAAACTGCCGCGTTTCTCAGGGGTGAAAAGGGAATAAAATGAAAGTGCGAGAAGTGTCCAATTCTTGGGGTTAATTACCAATATGCCCACAATTTCTAATCCTTTCACATAAGACCAGAAGTTTTGTTCTTGATGAAACGGAACCCGTAATCTATCCACCTCTTAAATGTTTGCCCTTGATGCATATTAAGCCTGCCAATCCATGTCATGTCACGTTTAGTTCGTACTAGAAAATCCTTGACTCATTTTTTAAATAGATTAGAAATGCCCAACCTAAACATGATCCATCTGAATTACGAATTCACACTACTGTACTACCTATTTAATTCATATAATTTAAATGTATATAAACACATCACTTATAGTATAAATGTGTACTTGAACATATTAAATCGATTGATGAGTTCAATACGTGTTTACACTCAATTAATTAAACGAGTCTAATCACATCTCGTCGAGTTAGATGTGTTCGACCCGCCTTACCATGTTTATTTACACATGTTACATAAACTCGACCCGTTTATATACTAAACAAGTTTATGCTCAACCGACCCATCTACCACTCTATCGTGTCATGGATCCATAGGATTAGTATAGACTAACCTCAGCTATAACGTTGAAAACAAGAAAGCAGCTTGATCACAAAAAAACTGGCTATATTTTCTCTATCGGTGCTCCTACAATTTCATCACCCTGAAGAAAATGTTATTTTTTATTACAAATTCTTCCGATATATAACGAAAGTTGGACCTATGAAAAATAGATTAAATGAGAAAAAAGAAAAGAAAAGAAAAAGAACTATATAGCATCAAACCGCGTCCTTGGCTTCCTACTTGGCCCTCGGAAAGGAGCAACTCCATAGCCGCCGGTACCTCATCAGATGGTCAGGTTTTCTTGGATGGCAACGAACGACCCGGTAATGTTCCCTCCGACATCAGGGAAGCTTTCGCATCCCGGAAGGGGCTTGACCTTGCCCTTCCGGTCAACTTCGACTGGGTACTTCAGTAGGTGGCCTCTCATCTCTGTGACTTCGTCTGCTGCAAACTGCTTCCAGTTCATCTCCCCGATGGATCGGACTCTCCTCACACATTCGAGGCTCTCTGGCGATGTGAAGCAGTCTTCGATCGTCCCGATGTGCTCTGCCCACAGCGACATCCTGTACCCATAGACCTATGTGGCACAAGCAAAGAGAAAATGTAACACGGATGTTAGGCAAGGAGAAGAGGATCTCGAAGGAGACATAAGAAGCTCGTTTGGAGAAAAAAGGATCTCGCAATGGGACATTCTTTTCGAGAGAGAAACCAGTGCAACGTTCTGAGATCAGATGTCACCTGTCCGCACGGTTTTGATGCTTTTCTCGCCCATGTATGTTGAGGTTGGTAGGCCCCCATGGCGATCTCGGTGTCCCTCGTCCCCTCCATAGATCGCTGGTTGATGTTTGCTGACCCCAAGATCACGTATTCATCATCGACTATCATCCCTTTCGAGTGAACATAGATCATAAAGCGATGATTTTTCCAACACAGAGACTGAGATTTCAGCAAAAACATCATCAGTTAAAACTTCATCAGACCACTGAATCTCTGTAACGAGGCTGAAGTAATCAATTATTAAGGAAGGAAAAACTAAGTAGCTTCAGCATTAAGGGATGTACTTGTGGAGAATTTGAAGAAGCGGCACCGGGGCTGGCAGTCGGAGCGTCATACGCCTCAACAGGCTCGCGGTTCCCAAGGCAGAAGAAGTTCAAGAAGTCCTGCGGAACGAACGTATTCTCCAGCCCGACTTCCACCAGGGCCTTGTAAATCGTCTCGTACATCATTTGCATCGTCTTATGCTGCACATGTGCCCAGTTTTCAGATCAAACAAGTCATACAGAGCAAAACCAACAGAGATAGCTTGAAAGGTGGTCGGTCCTCTGTCATAGTACGACAACCAGAACGACCAACTGTGACCCCGGACTCATTCTAATAGTATCTGAAAATGATTACATCGAAAATTATGGTTCTTAGTGGCAGTCACATTGGCTGTAAATTTATCAGCCTCTGGATAGGACTCATTCTAATTAGAGGACTTTTCACCAGAAATCTGGTCGGATCCACTGAACAACGTCATCCATAGTTCCCATGTTTGCCGATCAGCCCAATCTGAAAACCATGGTCGGACGAATAGGTCGGGGGACCTTACCTGCCAAAACAAAATCCTCTGCACGGCATTTCCAGTTGGGACACCTTCTGGCCACATAGGGATAACTATGTAGGCAGCAAATCTTTCATGTGCTCTGATTTTCTCAGCTATCTTGAGAGCGATTTCCATTGGAATCAGATTGTTGGCACCTGCACGGGAGGAAAACATCCGGAAAAACACCTTTATGTTCGCATCTAATTGTATTCATTGATCCCTGAAGGAAGATGTGCATTTTTTTTAAAAAGAAAGATCCATCATTCTGTTTGAGCTGACGAGAATTCAGATACTGAGTCAATTCTTTCTCGAGAAAAGCTTATCAAACTTGTCAGCCAAAAATTCGCCCTACCCAGGTCTTTATACTGACTCCAATTGTAGGAGGAGCCAATGAAGTACTGATTTTCAATATAAATGAAGTGCTGCGCAGCTCGGATTGCCTCTACATATGCTGTATGTATGCTCATGTCAATCAGCACATTCTTCCCACAAACCAGATTCTGTTTCACCAAAAAGTAAAGATGAAAACTGTGAAAAGCCAGAAATTCTGCAGAAAAATTATTTCGAGTATCACAGTACATAAAAAATACGAGAAGACAGTGAGACTCTAAATTCCTCTCACCATTCTAGTCCCATCTACTGGATCCTCTGGGAAGCCTTTCACGGAGCTTGAATCAATTGAACGAAAGATCTGCACATGAAGTCTCTCGCATGAGAAATCTAAACAAAAAATTCTCCATTTAAATTGAACACCGACAGACGTTTAGCCATGTCTATCCACATTGCAATGAAATTTTTGCAGCTTTCTGTTTTCTTACGTCAAAGATTCGTTTAGTTGTTTTTTGTCAGTCTCCTTTTTCCCAGAAACCAATGACATATTCACGTGTTTTGACTGAATTAGCTTTCAAGGTCCAAAGCAAAAGTGGTTATCTTAATTCCTTTAGAATGCAAGCTAAACTGCAGGACATTTTCAAAAGCAGATGCACCATAAAAAGGCTCAGCTGGAAAAAATGAAATACATGACTGCACTTCCATTGGAAACCAATCATAAAGGTAAACTGCTTATTTAGATTGTACCTGAACGTGCCAAGACTCAGGATCATTTTCACTGAGGAATGGAGCATCAGATATTCCAAGAATTTCTTGGATTCGGTCTATGCTGAGCAGAGCATCATCGTATGACATCTTCATTTTCTTGATACCATGGGGCTTAGAAGCACTGCGCCATCGCTCCTGAAAGTTTGTAAGAACATCGTATGCTGCAGGACCATCAATTCTGCAGTGAAGGTCATGCCATGGTTCCCTCGGGCAGCCAGCAGTGCTTCCCTGTTGTTAGTTATAAAAACTCTTTAACCAAGTGTCCACCAATTCCCAAGAATCAAAAGTCAGTTACATGTGACTCTTGCATAGTTCCACATCCTACTTAACAGAAGTCACTCATGACAAACCTTGCTGGAAGTGAGATTATAATAATGAAATAACAAATGTAGATGCTATTCACTAGCAGTACTAATAGCAAACATCATAACTGAAAATAAAAAAACATCCTTTCAACTTGTTTGGAATGAATTATACCATTCTACAGCACTCAAAACAGAATTAAGATAAATAACAAGTTCACCATTCTCAACAGGGCTCATTTGCAACGTTATCTAGAGATTGAAAAACCGGACACATGAAGGACTATGAGATTACCGAGAATGAAGGGTTGTGGTAGTCATCTTTATGGGTTGTTTGTAGTGTTCGAAACAGGTCATGCCGCGGAGTATCATACCTCCCATCACATAGATCAAGTCCCCCAACAAAAGCTGTGATCTTCCTTTTACCATTCCCAGCATCAGAATCAACTATAACAGTTTTCTGATGGTGCGTGTAGATCGCTCCAACTTCCTAGTATGCATTGTTAAATCATTATGAGAATTAGCACTAAAAGTCATATTATAATTCAATTTGTATGATAAAGAAGGGAGAGGGGCAAAGAGAAAAGGGAAGAAGGATACAAAATTATATTGAACCTTTTGCTTGATCCAACTATGGCGCTTTCCTGCAACTCGAGGGCAGAGAAGCACATGTACAGAAGAATGCTTGAAAAAGTGGCGAGTTTCTTCATCATGGGTCTGCATGATTCCGTCCTGAATGAAGCAATCCAAACTTCAGATCAGATAATTGACATCAGAAGTACCGACAAGCTTCTACGCCACAATTCTCTATTCCATCGGTCAAGTAATACTAGGCATAATTTAAGGTTTGCCGGGAGTAATCAATGCATATTCATATAAGCACACAAAGGCCTCAAAGTACGCGCATTCAAGAATCCCTGGATAGGAAATCATCGATTGATCTTTTCAGAAGTACTTCTTTTCAAGTATAATGCAACTTTTGTCAAACGATTTATACCTTCACGAGCAAGAACAAAACATGCAATAAAAAGCTACTGATATTTGGCCTAAACTTCCCCTCATGCATAATTATGCATAAGTTTCATAGTAATTAGTTAGCTACTCACCGTCTTATAACCCAAAATGCTCCTCGAAGTAGGGTCATCCCAAACAAGTAGCAGAACCCGAACACCTTCCTGAGATTTTGACCTGAGAAGCTCCCCAAGGGAGTAATCCGACCCCAGGCTTCCATCTCTCACGAGCCTCACCTTGTGCCACACAGACCATCCAGTTATATAAATCAAGCGCTGAGCCTGTCTTATCGCTTTACAGATGTCATTCCAGCACTTCCCATGCGTATAATTCATTCCATTTTCAAGGTTTATATTGGGAAGATATCCATCGGGAACGTGAGCATCCTGATAAAGGGTCACAGTCCCACCTTTCCGTAGGGGAAAGTACGTTCCAGGAACCCCGTAATAATCTGGTCCTGCCCCAACTCCGTGACGGTAAACGCTGAGCCTCTCCGTAGGGATGTACTGAATCGAGAGTGTCAAAACAGCCCCAGGCTTACAGGGCTTCCCACTTCCAGTCAGTATCGGATAAGTCCCTTCAATCTTTGTCCCTGTGTAAAGCTGCTCCACTGGAATAGCAACGGTGCCCATGAGCTGGGAACCCACCACATCGCTGTCCTTGACTAGAAAGTGAACGTCCGCAGCATAATGAGCCACTGGGACGCGAAAATGCTGCATCCAAACAGGATTTTCGCAATTACTGATCACATAAGTCCGACCAATTGCTGCACTTGTGATTGTTATTGATACATACGGATCGCTGGTGATCTTATTATTAGGCAATCTACCAAACATGTCCCCCAGAGTCTTGTGGAACATGTCCATGTTTGGAAGATTCTTTGCCTCATGGACCCAAATGTCCAAGATACCATGCAGAAGCAGGACCTTCAGGGACACCTTGGAGGGCTGAAGTGACGCATTTTGCATGTTCTGACTATTATGGCTCGAACCGTCAACGAAGGAGCTTGAGTGGGCATAAACAGGTTGACCCAAGGAATCAACCCGAACCTTGTAATTCTCCTCCCAGTTGCCAGAGAATGAATCATTTGGGTGCCCATAGAAGTGGCCTGGACTGTTATCGAAACTTGAATTTGGAGGGGAGCTCTGCAATGGTGGTACAGAGGGTACTGGGGTGGACGCTGGGGCGCTTGCCTGGAGATGGGAGATGTGCAGGCTGTTCATCACATCTTCCAACGGAGGATAAATCGAGTGGTGAGAAGCAGAGGAATCGTTATCATTCTGCTTGTCTTGGTTTGGGACAGGATCAACTCGAAAACTGCCGGTCCGAGATGAGGCCTCAGAGTGGCTTTCACTATGGTGATGGAATGAACCGTACTGAAAGCTGCCGTGGTGGTGGATGTTCTGCTGATGAGACTGCGGGGCTGGGTAGGGATAAGGTTGAGAATTAGGCAGTCCGTATTGGTGGTGGTAATGCAGGGGACCAGAGTAAGAGGTTGCAGGGGGCTGAGGTTCAGAAGAGTGGTGGTATTCTAAGGGGCCAGAGTGGGATGTTGCGAGGGGAGGTGGCCGGGAAGGATACTGCGGCGGATATCCATACGCTGGTGGATTGTACGGGTAGGGATAAGGAGGGGGGTGTCCATGATTTGGTGGAGGAGGTGGGTATGCGTAAGGATCGTGATATGGGTACTGTGAGGAACCATAATTATCCATAACCAGCAGAAACTACTCTTCTGTTCAATCCTAGACTCTTTAATGTACGCAATCACAAATCAAGAACTGCAGGATGAAGGGCAAAAGATCAAAGAGTTATCACAGTTCAGCGGTTCTTGATTTCAGTCCAGATCAGAGGAAACGAGGCAGAGTTCTGATGGAGTTTGGGAGAGATGAACTGTTCACGGAAACTCAGGGCCCTACAGTTGAATATTCTCACCCGGCAAGAAGAAATGGGGGAATTTCCAATATGGAGATCGAGAAATTCAACGCGGATGGAGCTCGGATATGGGCAGAGCAGAAACGGTCGGGCGAACTGCAAAGGGGACAGAAGAAGAGGAAGAAGTAAATGATGAAAGGCGTTACCTTTACTAGGAGGATTCGCACATTCGATGACGACGACGAGGACTGACGATCGACAAAAGAACGCTTCTTGGAAGCTTCAAAGAGAAATAATAAAGAAAGAGAGATGTTCCGAAGGCTGCAGGCGTGGGGAGTTGAACAACCGGAGTCTTTAGAGAGAGAGAGAGATAGGGAGGGAGGCTGCTCCAGTTGACAGATGATCAGAATCTTCAAACTACAAAATCAGATTTTGACCAGTTGACATGAAAGGCACGAACCGCACGGCGATAACCTATTGGCTACCTCCATAGTATCGATGAATCAGACAAACTATGTCATGCACTTTGACTAGATCAGGCATCTACACAGCATCGGACGGACAGAACACCATCCTCGTGCCATTTTTGGTCAGCAGAAACGTCCCTTTCCACTCCGGCCTGATTACATATGGAATGCTTATTTCTTGGTAGGTTATCACGTAGAGTAAACATGTGAGTTTTTTAAAATTATATATGAGTTATATGGGAATTAACAGAGATAAGAAAAAAAATAAATAAGTATAAATTTTATAATTTCTTAATTATTAAGAAAAATATTATTACTATAATAAACTCAATTTCTTGTGGGTAATTAAATTAAATACAGTAATATCTGGTTGAGTCTTTATTTACTCACAGCCCAATTAAGACTTGCGGCTACCAAGCAACTATCTGGATTGGCCTCGTCTCCTTCACTACGAGGTTTCTTCGGCTTGTAATGATGCGGAGAAGTCAAATTCGACAGCCTCACGGTGGGATTCGGTCGTTTCTGTGAGGCCCATCCCTTCAAAGAATGGTGATCTCGGCAAGGCCCATCCCTTCAACCTGAGCCTTGCCAGAAGAGGCTAAGCCTCCCGACGAGCCTGGGAGTCTTGCCGATGGCTCAGAACTTGATGGCGACGGCTGAATATCACCGTGAGCTCGGACATCAGAGGGATGATCGATCCTCGTCGACCAGGCCAAATCTAACTTCATTGGCATAGTAACTAATGGTTAGAATATGCTCGAATGGCATGTAATCCAATATTAGAGACATGAAATACTCTGAATGATATTGCCCTACTATAATTACATTGTAGAATATGCTGTAACCATATTTAGCGCGTTTGCAATAATTAACATGAATGGACCGCACCACATCGCAATCGCAATTAGGTGCGGTGACAATTCTCCACAACTCTTTAGGTACCATCAAGGGATGGCTCTCGGACAGCGGGTGGCGGTACGGTGGACATGGCCTTACGTGGTGGTCCTCATATTCCTGATTTTTAGGTAACTTCTGGGTTGTTGCACTATGAAATGATTTTAAACAGGATTTCCTGAATTTATAGTTTTAAAAATTGGACCGGACTGGTTGATTTGACTGGTTTATCTGGGAATCGATCACACACCATGTTCGATTCTCATAAATAATCTAATTAAATTCAGTACTAATTGGTTTCCAATCAAACCGGTGAACCTAATTGAACCGATAAGAAAATTGACTAACTTAAAATTAAAAATAAAAAATTTATTATAATACACTTATTTTATTTTATTAAATTTATATTCATTTTTATATTAAATTTAAAATTAATATAATAAAAATATAAATTAATTTTATTATAAATTATAGTAAAATTATAATATTATCTCAATTTATTACTAATATTATATTATTAATATTATTTATTAAACATATGATTCAACTCATTGAACCTCTAATCTAACTTATAAACCAATGAACTCATACCTTAACTGATTCTCGATCCAGTCCAATTTTAAAAACTATTTCCGGATCAAGCACCTGCAAGATGGCACTGGCAATTTCGATGGACCTCCTCCAGGACACTGAGCTAGATAAATTGTCGTGCCGTGGGGAACAAGGGAGCGCGTGGAATAATTAATGACGATATGACCATTGCCCGACCAACATGCAAGGGGCAGACATGGCATTTCACGGTATGATGGTGATGCGCTCCAACTTACAAATTAGAATAGAGATGCATTAGTTCTATGGGTTGAAAAAAAAAAACCTGTTTTCTCCTTATTTTAGTTTATTTTATCTTATATTTAATTGAAGGGAAGGGATTACATGTCAGCTTTCAAACTCTTATAGTCTTACATGAATTTCTTTCGATAGATAAATAAATAAACATTATATCATACTTATCAAAAAATAAATATTATATATATCATGTTTGAATTAATGAATCCTCTACACCTATCACAGGCTAAAATTTAAGAAAAAAAGAAAGTACAAATAAATCATGTATGAATTGGAGTTTTCAGGTCACTTGAAATATCGAATTATGTCAGTTCAAAGTATAAAAATCATATTTTATAATAAAAAATTATGAAAAAAAAAATTAAAGTTAATTTATTGTATAAAAAATTATATTTTAAATCTATTTTTAAAAATAATTACTTTATTTAATTTGAATAAAAAGTCTCTAAATACAAAAATATTCATGTTTTTGCTGAAATTTTTAGACCAATAACATGACTTGTTATAATGGCACGGCCCTGAAATGGATTTGGGCCGTGCTAGCCGGTTATACCACAGACTTTTGGCTGTGAATCTTTATATTATTAAAGTTAAAAGCTTTATTGAGCAACCAAAAAGTTCACTCCATAATTTAGCAGCGGAAAAAAAGAAAAAAGAAAAAAAAAACAATCTCTCCATGTGTCCGGTCATGGAAGGAGCTCAACACAAATTTCTGAATAAAAAAATAAAAAACAAAACAAAATTTTCAATATAATTTAGTCCCAAGTGACTGCAATTGGGCTCCTAACAAAGTATCTCCCCGAAGACCAACTTACTGAACCGAACGTTGAGTCAGTCGACTTGGATGGCTTCTTTGCTGCAGCAAAAGTCACCTTATAGCTCAGTTTCTCTCCCAACTCCTTGAACACCAGAGTCCGAGGCTTGACGGTCACCAACACTCCATCAGGCTCGACCACTTGTGCTCGGTACGTGCTCGGAGCCGCCCCTACATTCGTCACCGTCCTCTTGTACGTGAAAGAGAGCCTCCGGGAAGTTCTGTCGAATGGCACTGCAAAGGAAGGATAGTTCAGATCGCCGGGTTGGGTGGCTGCTTTACTTGGGCAAGTGTGGCTCTTCCTGGCAAAGATAGCCACTTGTGAAGCGGTGTAGTTCAGGCTGCACAGATATTTCAAGTAGTCCTCGGTCGAGATATCGTAGACTAAGCCAGGATCTGAGGCTCTCTCAGGATCCACATGGCCCGAGCCGTACGCAAAAGGGTCTGCAAGGCCAGAGCGGGATCCGAGATCGGCCATCGGAGCCCGTTTACTGTCTAGGGTATAAGCTGTTGTCATGAGTGCAGATTTTATTGCTGCAGCCGACCAGTTCGCCCGAGCCGACTTGAGAAGCCCAGCGAGCCCGCTAACGTGAGGGCAAGACATTGAAGTGCCGGAGATTATGTTGAAGGGAACGGTTCGATTATCAGTCTTCAAGAGGGAAGGTCCGGCTACCGGTGGCCATGCTGCCAGTATATTGACGCCCGGTGCTGTGACATCAGGCTTGATAACATCAGGTCCAATGGTACTCGGGCCTCTCGATGAGAATGCTGCCATGACCGGCGCTGGATTTCCATACACAGTGCCGTGAAAGTTGATGGAGGCCTTCGGGTTCTTGCTCGAGTTCACGTACTTCCTCACAGCATCGGCTGCTGTGGCTCTGAGAGAAGTAGCTGGTAATACATGTGCATCAGCGAAGAGCTCTTCCCCTTCTTTGTCCGAGTTCAGCAGAAGCATTCCTTCGCCTCCCGCTAACTTCACTTGCTCACCCTTTGCCGTTCGGGAATTCACTCCTCGTTCGCAGATCACAATCTTACCCTTCACAAGGTTTGGATCGAGAGAGCTGGAGAGGCAATACCTGGCTTCTTTGACCCGGCCAGCACTGGTGTTGTACACAAGGGGGAGTTGCTTTGTTCCCTTACCTGAATATAGAGATGCACCTTCGAAGATTTGCCCATCACCAAGCTTGACTTTTGTCGGGAAACTCCGGTCCATGTAGCTTGCTGCAACGGTCATAATCCACGGTGCTGCATTGCTGACTGTTGAAGGAACTGGACCCGAGTTGCCCGCTGAGCAGGAGACGAAGACTCCATTCTGGGTTGCCCCAAAGGAGGCTATTGCAATGTTATCAGCATAGAAAGGCTTCGATGAGCCTCCTAGAGAAAGCGATAGCACGTCGACCCCATCCACTACTGCCTGATCTATCGCTGCTAGTATGTCGGAGCTCGCGCATCCAAATCGCCAGCAAACTTTGTAGACAGCAATCCTTGAAGTGTACTTCATCCCCACGGCCGAACCCTTTGCAAAACCGAACATGCTCGCCTTCTTCACAAAATTACCTGCTGCTGTGGAAGCTGTGTGGCTCCCATGGCCTTGCCCGTCCCGGGGTGACCGGAATTCCACCGACTCATTCACTCTCCCTGCGATTGCCTCGTAGCCTTTCAAGTAGGACCGTGCTCCAATGATCTTCTTGTTACAAGTGGTGGCAGAGAAGTTTGTGCCCGCTTCGCACACTCCATTCCATCGGGAAGGTACTGGTGGCATTCCCGAATCGTGGAAACTGACATGCTCGGGCCAGATACCCGTGTCAAGGACACCGATAATCACATCCAAAGCCAAATTAGAAGCACTCCACAGACCTTCCCCAAACTTCAGGCCGAGAAAGCCGGGTGAGTGCGTGGTGTGAAGGCTGAGCAATTCATCATCAGTCGCCGACAGGAAACCGTCGACTTTGTTCAAGGACTCCAGCTGTCTGCTCGACAACTTCACCGCGAAACCAGAGAGTGCAGTTTCATAGACATACATGAGCTTGGGCCTAGTCGCTTCTTGTGTGTCTGCTGCATCGCTGGAAGATGATAGTTCCGAGATTGAGTCGATTATTTCTTCGTGCCATCGTTCGGACTCTGTCTTGGCCTTGTCTATGTGAACTATGTAAGTCCGTTGGTCTGCAAACGAGCCGGAAATCACCCAGAAACTGACCAGCAGATGAAAGAGTGCTCGAGCAACCATGGTGGTCGCTGCAGGGAGGGAAGGAATTAAAAGAGAACACAGAATTCAAAACGTGAAGATGATTGTAAGGACACCGCATTTAATGGTTTCAACACCTAACTATAATCTTACATATATACACAAGAACATTTTCAGTGACCATATCAAGTGTTACTATCAATGCCCTTCATTGATGGAAATCTATCGATGTCAACTGGTTATAAGATTGCTAAACATAGTGAGCCTTCCTCAAAGTAAACAGGCGTCGAGTTTCGTCATTATGGATGTCTAGAAGGATCCCATCCATCATCCACTCAATCATCAAGAGACCGGACACTGTCGAGTGACTAATCCACGGCTGCTAAATGACGCAATCACACGTTCTTGTGTTCACTCGAAACAGTACTTGAAGACCGGACTCGTAAGCATAGTGATGACAATGAAGAGGCATACCTTGACGGTTGCGCCGCACCCGATGCAAGTACCCGACAGAGCTAATGAAATTGAGGGAGCATGGGGTATAAAAAGGCAATTTAGTATTAGCTACGTACTTATACAAGGGTTGAGGGTGTGGGCCGGCTAGAAAATGCAGAGCACGCCTCTTACCAAGATGCATAATGATGCATGCATGGATGGGACGCTTGCTTCACTCTCACTCGAAGCACTTACATTTTTTTGCTGTAGCCACGCTTGATGATGATGATAGCCCATGTATTATCATCCAAGAGCGAGCACATGAGAAATTCTATCTCTATGAATCTTAAATCTTTAGTAAAAAGATAATATTATTATATTAAATTTTTTTATTTAAAAAAGTGGTCGGTAAAGGAGAGGAGGAGATTACATATTTTAGGATTTGGGCAGAGCAGTTTGATTTCTTCTTCTTGGTGTCGTTGGATTTCTGGACAAAGGCCTGGGGACGCTTAAAGTGGCTGGCATGATTCACACTCCATGGGTTAAATTATTACTTGGGATAATCTTAACATTGATAGTAACCAACGTGAATATCTATCTAAACGGGTATTTTTCTACGGCAATCCTGGGGACAGTTTTTCTTTGCAACAATTTCCTGCCGATTTCGACCGGCTGGAAGGAAATTAATGAACCAGGATTTGATTTATGTTACTCATATTTATGCCATTTTTTCCCTTGTTTAATAAATCATAACTAATTCAAGTTAAGTTAAATTAACTCATTAAATAATAAATTTCAATGGACTATGTGTATTCTTTATTTACATAAATCGAGTCAAGATAATACCTTATATAAATTAAAAATGTATCAAATTATCCGAGCATGGATCATCATTCTAATCTTGCCACATAAGACTTCCCGATTCGATAGTCTCTAGCAGTTAAACCACGTGGAGCCGAACGGGACGTGCGGATAGCCGTTTGAAGAGGCTTCTTGAAGACGCTGACTAAAGCTTTGATATATATATATATATATATTTGTCAGTAATAACAATCCATTTATTCTCATTTAAAGGAAAAATTAAAGCTTTTATGTGAATCTTGACTAATGAGATTCATGTATATCCTATGTCAAGTAGTCTATGTGTTAGGCTCCTGAAAAATGGCCGGAATATCGAACACTTTAGACCATGAGAGCCATTTGGGTAAACCTTAATCTAGGAGATCATGATCTCAAGCAATAAATAAATAAATATATATATATATATATAGACATACACGTATTCTCACTCAGAGATTAATGAAATCATTCTCCTCTTAGCTTCCTGTCTAAGTTTTAGAATTGCCCATATTGCTTCAAAGCAATCACAAGTTGTCGTGGACCGACAGCAACACCAGGCATACATCATAATGCTTCTCTTGTTAATATTATTCTTTTGGGTAAAAGGGGGAAGGTCCACATCTATCGATTGATCACTAGCTGCGGTGCAGTCAGCCCGCATCCATAGCCACATTAGATCGGAAGTACCAATTTTTTTTAATGAGCAATTAATGCATTAATCTAAAGTATAAGAAGCAAATACATCGTACTGTCCGCCACAAATTCAAGGACAATGGCATTCTTCTGCAGAGTAAGGCAACAAGGCTGCAATCTCGAATGCTGTTTCTCCTAGAATTTTTAGACCCTATCAGGAATCTCTTTCTCGACAAGAACTTCTCCAGTTTGCTGGGCACATCCCGAGGTCAATTATCCATGCATCTGTTGTTTGGTTGGCAACAGAGAGAAGGCTTGCTGCAAGAGATCGAATGCAAAGACGGGACAGACAAAATCTCATCATGCTATGAGCTATGCAAGCAGGCTGAGGGATCGAGGTTTTATCTCTTCTTCATGTCCTTATGCAAAGCAAATATAGAATGGCAGCCTTCGGTCGTAGACCGTCATTGGATGGATTAGAATATGAGATTGGGTGAGTGAGCTGCGACTTAGGCATTGTTTTGGGGGAAGGAAAGGAAACTAAATTCTACCATCTCCTTCTGTCTTTGTGTTCCTTTCCAGTCACCGTACCAGCCCGACCCATTAGTTTTATTGGGTAGTGTCAAACCGGCCGATAAGACTGGACTAACACTGATATAGACTCCACACTCGACATGGATGATCGACCCGACTAGGAAGTAAGTCGCCTCCACAAGTTGTCCTTCCAGGATGACCACACAAAGTCGAAACCCACCAAGGCCTCTGCAATTTGTCCTCTCGTAGACAACCACTGAATCGGTCCCTATGGAGATCCCTCGGAGTAGGTCATGGCCTAGGGCCATGTGACTCTTGCCCTTCACACCATCTCATGTCTTGCTCCTAAGGCCAGTTGGATAAGTCACATCAACCCATGCAAATCATATCATGTACACATCAAATATCCTTTATTAAAATTTACACCTTATGTCTAAATAAGTTTTCTACTCCATCTTTAAATACCAGCGCCTTCTATTATTCATACTCTCTCTACCACTCATCTAAGTTCTTGGAGAGGAGAGTCATCCCCGTTAACATAGCCTGACATTGGCTTCGTATAGGTCTCCGGGAGCTAGTAGGTGACCATTACAGTGCCTGAGTTCCAGTCACCCGAAGTCCGGTATTCGATGGGTGACCCGAAAAACCCATCAAATACGAATTGGCACGTCTACCCAAGTGCTCCTGGGTGTAAATGTCGACAAGCCACTTTTCCCATTGCCCCGATTATCCTCTCGATAGGGCACAGTTTTTCCTATGTGGGTAATTGAATTTCCATCCATACATATTCAAATATATTAGTTCACTATATTATAAAAATTTATCAATCATATCAGATGAGGCTCTCAATAATATTAACCAGATCTCGTAATCTCCAACACCTGCAGAGTCGAATGGGGATCTACACGTGAACGTGCCACGTGCATGGAATCAGTGAGGCATGTTGCCGCGCATCACGGTCCACTTAAAATGCCAGAAGCGAGCCCACATGTTGCGTTTGATTTGATTGGCCGACCGACCCGCCCCCCCTTTTTTTTTTTTTCAAAAACCTCATCTTTTATTATTATTATTATTATAACTGTGTCATCAAAAGAAGAGGACTGTGAAATTATATATATATTTATTGTGTGATTTAAGATATTATATTAAATAATTTATTTATTTATATGTTTGAAATAATAATAAAATTTAAAAATAAATATTATAAAAATATTATAAAAATATATAAAATAAAATTTAATATATTTTAAAAATCTAGATTATATAATTTATTTGATCTTTAACGTATCTGTATAAAAAATGTTAATGATATGAAATGCCACATGTGCATCACATGCCCTAGAATATAGGCGATCGTAGTTTCCACATTTATTGAGACCATCCTTTTCCCACTAGCAAAGGAAAAGAGCAAATTGGACGGCGAAGATGAAGGGGACCCACAGGATGTCGTGCTCGACGACAACTCCGCTCGGCTGCTTTCCAGATGTGCAGTAGTCGCTGAAATATTTCTTAATTTCTCTTAGACTTTTTTCCAAAAAGAAATTTCTAGATGAATTTCGTATTTTTCTCTACCATATGCCATCGATTCTGACCCTCCGGCTCGCACCGCCGAATTACAGGGACGTCTGGCCTTCATCATGCTTGACCGCACGGTTTATCTTCCCTTTGGATCCAACTTCAAAAACCTTTGATTAAAGAGTTGAATAAATTCTATTAATTTTAGTATAAAATATTTCATAATAAAATAAAAATTATATAAAAATAAATTTCATTTCATTTCATCCTATTTTACCAGTATAACAAGATAATTTATCAAGACAAGGCTTAAGTACCATGATATATTCCGTGTGAGTCATCTTTTTGAACATTTCTTATGTGGGCATTAAGTGTCAATTATTATATTCCGTGTGAGTCATCTTTTTGAACATTTCTTATGTGGGCATTAAGTGTCAATTATTAATTGTTCTGCATCGAAGTACAGAGCCGACACCACCGGACACCACAACACAGAGCTCGAACCGACAATCACCAAGGCTACACCCCACCGACTCACTATACATGAGAATTCAGTCAAACAGTCACCCCCAAAACCCCGCCCCCCCCCCCCCCCCATCGAGCAGGAGGCGGCTGATGCTCAGCAGCGGCAGAGGTGACTCTTCTGCCCAACCAAGCTCTTGACCCGCCATTAGCCGGTATCGCACCCAGCTTGGTACTCCACTCAATGTAACCTCTGCTCCTACTGGCTGCTGTCGATGATGCTGTTTTTTTTTTTTTGAAAATTCTAGTACGATATTTTATCTAAAGAAAAAGATGATGTTAAATAACTTTAATTAACCATATTTAGTTTTTTTTTAATTTTTGGCATGGAACGCAGAACAAACGGGAGAGAATCAGTAGAGAGAGGAAAAAGAGAATCTTCGGCCTCTACCTTCCATTCAGCTTGTCCATCTCTCTCCCTCTCCCTTGTCCTTAGACCCGTACTCTCTCTCTCTCTCTCTCTAGCCAGGCATTTTACTTCCTTTGAAAGCTCGAGCCCCTCCCACCAATGGCGCACCCCGATCTCACCTCCCCACTCCTAGCGGTCTCAGTTCGTCGGCCCCAACACTCCGTCATCACAATCGACGAGAGCCCACAAACCACCAATGGTAAAACCCACCCCCAAAATCACAGCCATCATGCTCACCTCCACAACAACTGGGGGGCGGCGGCCGCCGCCGCCGCCCACGGTAACCCCTACGAGTTCCTGGGCGGCCGTCCCTTCTCCGTCCCGCCCACCACTGTGGACCCGTTCAAAAACAAGACTGAGAGAATTGACGGGTTCTACGAGTTCCTGAAGATTGTTATTTGCCTGCCCATCGCAGCTTTCAGGCTTCTGATCTTCGGAGCTGCGCTGTGCGTGGGATATGCATCCACGAGGTTGGCCCTAGAAGGCTGGAAGGATAAGCAGAATCCGATGCCCGTCTGGCGGTGTCGTATAATGTGGGTCACCCGAATTTGCGCCAGATGCATCCTTTTCTCTTTCGGGTGAGTCTGATTGAATCTCTTGATTCTGTGGTCATTGGAGTTCCGGCTAAATTTTGAAAATTTCAGGTTTCTTTCTTTTTGAACGAGAGCGGAGGTGCTTTGGCTTTGTTAATGGACCTCAGTTGGGCCTTTTCCTTTTTATCTCAAGTTTTTGATTGACTTTGCATATGATAGTTCTTGTGCTATGGTAACTTTTTTTTTTTTATAATAATCAGTCATGTCAGTTTGTGGGTATTTATTTGTGCTACTTGTATCTTCTGGATTTCACTCAAACTTCGTAAGTTTTGCTGCTTTGTTGAATGTTGACAGTTCAAGTGTCAACTGTGGTTTTGACTTTGGTGATGAATTTGGGATTACGTGTATGTTAAATAGATATGAAATCTGTTCAAATCAAACAAAGGAGTCAGTCGAGCATTCAGAAGTCCATGGAAAATTACAGAGCCAATGGTAACAGAAGTTGAGAAGTTTAGCTGGCTGTGCCCAGCGGCCCTTTTCTGCTGTTGCTGAATTTTCAAAATTTGTGATCCCTTTCAATGAGTAAAATTAGGATTTCAGTTTAAAGATGGCAATAACTTTCAGTAGAGAAAAGATTGAACTTGGAATGGACCAATGCTTCTTTCATTTTTTTTTATCTGAAAATTTATTTTTATTTTTTCCCCGGACATTTTATAAAGGTATGATTTGGTCACTACTACTAGACCAATGGTGTCTTAATCTCTTGAATCCCTACTTGAAAGTTGAGAGGCAATGGATGCTAAAAAGAAATGAATAGTCTTTCTTGAAGTTTTATCTATTGATAGTGCACGATGAATATCTCGGAGCATAACTTGGTTGTGTTTCATCATGCAGCTATCAGTGGATTAGACGAAAAGGAAAACCTGTTCCAAGGGAGATTGCTCCAATTGTTGTGGCAAACCATGTATCATATATAGAGCCTATCTTTTACTTTTATGAACTTTTCCCTACCATGGTTGCATCTGAATCCCATGATTCTATGCCTTTTGTCGGAACTATAATCAGGGCAATGCAGGTATTTACTGATCTTTTCCTGCAATTTCAGGTATGAGTTTTCACTGCTTTTTCATGAGCTTAAAGTTGGTTTCTTATATTGTAGGTAATATATGTAAATCGGTTCTCACAATCATCGAGGAAGAATGCAGTTAACGAAATAAAGGTAGAAAGCTTCTGTTACTTGCTTTCAGAATAATGGTTTAGACAATGTGGTTGCTACTAATTTCAATTATATTCTGGAAGTAACAGTACAAAATTCATGATGATCACATTTTTGCCAAAAATGGCCTTCCTGCTTGCCTTTTCAATTATTTTCTAGGTAAACATTATAAAATTCACATTGCTTGCAGTTTCGTCGGAAACGCCCTTGTCATTTACTATTTTATAAAAAGCATTGATATGTTACATCTTTATCTTTGCAATTGTCATGGACGAAGTAGATGTACAGTTATTTCCTTTCAATTTTCAATGTAGCAATTCAATTATTTTGAAGACTACATTCTGAGCTGACCCAAGTAGATTTTAGTTATTTTGTTGCATTATTGGAAGAAAAGTTAAATGTTCTTCATCAATTTATTAGCTATTTGATACAGAAATCTGGTTTCAAGGATAATTGAATACAGAGAAAGGCCTCTTGTGATAGATTTCCTCGTGTGCTGTTATTTCCCGAGGGAACAACTACTAATGGACGATTTATAATCTCATTCCAACTTGGAGCATTCATCCCTGGCTATGCTATTCAACCAATTATTGTTCGATATCCCCATGTGCACTTTGATCAATCTTGGTAAGTCTCTACTATATTTCATATTTCATTGTTCAGCATGGTCTCCAATCTTTTTTTTTTATTAACATCGCTTTGTTTTGGTTATAGGGGAAATATCTCCTTGGGAAAGCTAATGTTCAGGATGTTCACGCAATTTCACAATTTTATGGAGGTAATGCTCATCTTAAAGGGAAATATAAGCATAACTTAGATTTGGTCTAATGGAGATTTTTCATTTTGATGTTTGGATGGAGGATGTGTAGGACGGAGAGGGTTTGGAGGCAAAGGGTTATCCTTACACATCCCTCCACTCAAAGTGGCATTTGCTTGATGTGGAATGAATCCTTTTATCTTCAATTCTTAAAGAAAAATCCCAATTGAATGGAGGGATTTGGAGGAATAATAATACCCTACAGTTGAATTCTCTTCCTTTGAATTACTCCATCCAAAAACTAATGTTATTATTGTTCATAATTGTTGATTGTCATAGGTTATATGTTGATTTCTAATTTTCTACAGTACTAATTCTTTAGGCATGTACTCAGAAATTCCTTATTTTTAGTTTGTTGTCGTTAAAGGATGATTCTCTGTGATAATAATTCTCTGTCAAAGAACTCAATAACCGGTTCTTATTATTTTTGGTTGTATGATTACTTGATCAATACTTGAGGCTTGATTTATGTGTGATAGATGACCTTACATGGCAACGTGAGCTATCTTTCAGTGCTCCTTTCTTCTGAGATTTACCAAATCTCATTTCATCTTCCTCTTGTTTGAACAGGTGGAGTACCTTCCTGTTATTTTCCCTCTGGAGACCCAAAAAGAGACTCCAGTGCATTTTGCAAAGAGGGTGAGCTTATGTTTCCTTTGACTTGTTGCAAAGATTCGCTATTCTGATTTTTCTTTTAATGTGAAAGCACTCTCCATATTTAGCTCTCTCAGATCAAGATAATAAAATGATTGTTAGATGAACCATGGTCTATTTCTTTTATCGTGTTCTAGAAAGAAATATCTACTTCTAGTTAATGATTATTCAGAGTTTGACTTTTCTGCAGACTAGAGATGCTGTTGCAAGGGCTCTTAATGTTGCCCAAACATCTCATTCCTTCGGAGATATATTGCTTCTCACAAAAGCATCTGAATCACAGCAGGTACCCTTTTTAACCTGTGCTTAGAAATGGACAATATAAAAGGTCCTGAGAAGGCTCATATCTATCTATAATAAGGGCCCTATTGCATTTTCTTTTTGTTTCTTGAGGATGTTTATTCACCCTTTGTTTTAAAAGCTCAATAGTTGCAATCGAATGGTGATTTTAAAAATCATCAGATTATACTTTATATGTCTGATTTTTTAGTTAAAAAAGTAGGTACTTATTGGAATGGCCACATTTAATTCTTCTGTTCAACTTTCTTTTATCTAAATTTCATATATGCTACAGGAGAATCCATCAAGTTACATGGTTGAAATGGCTCAGGTGGAATCTGTGAGTTCTCAAATGCCACTATCTTTCCATTTTCCCCCGAAATCTGAATTTGCAAATGCATTTCTTCTTTATCAAGGAAAAACTCGTACACGAGCCTAGCAGCTGTTGGTTTTGTTTCTTTGGGCAATGTTGGGAATCAAGAAATTTTAGTATTGTTAGCCATGACAATTTATGAGTTTCTATTCTTGAAATATCTAAATCCATGTTGACTTCTTCTGCAAGTTGTTTTAAGATTGACGAGAGTCTGTACAGCTACACGGTCAATGATTAGTGCATTAGATTATGGCTCACTTAATCATGCTGGACTTTTTAGTAGCTGTCTTTCCTTTTTCAGCTATTTCATGTCAACAGCTTGGAAGCTGTTGATTTTCTTGACAAGTTTCTCTCCATGAAGCCAGATGCCAGGTATTGTTGCCATTTCTTTTTCCTCTATATTTTCAAATGTATTATTATTGTTCAAATTATTATGCAACATTTACGAAATCTTTAGATGAGCTGAAGTGGAGAAAATTTGTTGGTTGCAATTGTAATAACTAACAGTTGCTTGAATTAGGTCTATGTTAACCTGCCAGGTTCTCTGTTTGAAATTAGTTATTAATGAGATATAAAGAAAAAAGAAATGAGGTATAAGAGAAGCCAAGTCAAAAACCACTTTAAGATTGTGGACATGAATTGTTGAAACAAGCGACTTTTACATTAATTCTTAACTCTCTTCAATACTTGCACATTCCTTCTCTTCCTCATTTTCTCACTTTCACTTCTTTTTCTCATTGTACATTATATGAACTCCCTATTAGATTTTAAGCACTTAACTAAACAAAACTCATATATCTATATCTACATCATTCAAATCTTCGGGATTATGAGATAAAAAAGACGGATTGTAAGCTGTAGTTTGTTTCTCTGTGCAGCGGTCATGTTAACTTTCATGGTTTCTCGAGTGCCTTAAGATTGGAAGTTTCTAATCTCACCAATGAGGTCAGTTTTTCTTTAATCTCTAGCAGATGCCGGTGAACCTTTATCGAGTTTTCTTCTTTTCATTCAATTAAATATATTTAATTTTTCCCTGAAGACCATGACTATTGATGATGACAGATATTCCACTTCATTGACATCGAGAATAATGGCTACATTACATTCAAGCAGGTAGTTATTTGGGTTGGCTCCATTATTTTTGTTTTCGGAAGTTTGCCTGAAACCAACTGTAATATAAAACTTATATGATTTCCTGATGACCTAGTGATCGCATGATGACTACAAGCTGGTTGATGGCATTGTCCTTTTTCGCAGTTCTTATTTGCATCAGCACATGTTATGAGGCTACCGCTTTTCAAGCATGCCTGCGAGCAAGCATTTCTGGAATGTGATGTTGGAGGGAATGATTACATTTCTGAAGAGCAGGTCAGTGAATTTATGTTTTCATCTACTTCCAAAAAAAAAAATCCATATGCTAACTGGAGGTTCATTATTTTTTGGTCTTGCATTAGTTTGCTGACAGCATTGGACCAGCCATTGCTGAGATGACCAAGGATGAGGTAATGGGATTAACTCACCTATTTAATTTTTTAGAAAACCATGCACAATCAATGATAGTCTCTCTGGTCATAGCCGTCTGCAGTTTGTACGTGATTATATTTTTTTCGCTAAATATCCCTGGTAAATATAGTGATTCCCCTATTTTTCAATTCCTTCCCCACCACCCCCCCCCCCCACCCCGGCAGTTTCAGAGAGCAAAGAAAAGAGAGACAAAGTATTACTTAGCTTGCACCTTCTCAGGAATTGCATATGGCTTCTTCCAGGAATTGAACAAGCCATATGCCTTCGTTCAAACATCCTTATATGATATGAACCCTGCAATTTGTTTGTTACGTATTTCATTCCCCCAAAAGCCTATTGTTCGTTCTCGCTTTCTGGAGCATAAGTTATCCTGACAAACACCATCCCGGCGGTTCTTATTTTGCAGGTTCATCAGCTGTTTGGTCTGTTTGATGCAGATGGTGACGCAAGATCCAGCAAGGAGGAGTTCCTTACCTGCTTGAGAAAGAATCCCCTTCTGATAGCACTCTTCTCACACTGTTTAGGAGAAGCGCACACATCAGAAGATGAAGAAATGACACCCGACCAGATTGTATAATTACAAGACATGCATATGTTCATTTCTCTTGCTTTTGGTCTTCCTTGATTTGATTTCTTGAGTGTAATCTTAATCTTTGTGTGCTTAGTTTGTAACCCATTATAACCGACCTCTTTCTGTTCTGAGTTAGAATAGAGAGGCAAAAAAAAAATGAGAGAGGTGGGGGCTCAGTTACTGTCCTTGTTTTTTTACACAAGCAGGGGTCCCCCTTTCATGAGGTCCTCCAATTTTTAGGGTATTGAACAATTAAACATCATTATGACAGATGATATTTGTGGGAACATTTAATTCGCAAGATCTCTGTTACCACTCAACAGTTCACCAATCTGCTCTCGATTGACTCCGGCTAACACATCTGAAGCTGATAGAATGGTGTACTTTTTGCCCGACTTGATTGAGCCACAGCCCCATCAGCCCTAACAGCAACAGGTGAGACATCGCCGACACTGACTGCGTTCTCACTGATGCATGTACTGTTTCTTCTGATGGAGTTTCAGGATGAAGTTGGTAGTATTTTTCTCCCTCTAGTTCTTACTTAAGCATGAAATACAGTTGACAAAGCTTTGCATCTGGGTGTTTTATAGCCCATCCAGTTCATTGGACCAGTGATATAGCCCATGCAATATTATATAATATATATATATATATACTGGCTGGATCGCGATATAATTAATGACGAGGAGCGCATGTCCAAACAGCTGCTGTCTGCCGACAGCCTATCGCGGCATGAAACGACGACGTCGCTTGCATCATCATCTTCTTCTGTTCTATTAAGCAATCAGAGCCAGCCTGTAAGAGTAAGGGAAGATAACAGATCGCAGTTTGAGTGTAGAGAGAGAAAGAGAAGATACAAATTGAAGATCACCCCCCCTGTCTCTCTCTCTCTCTCTCTCTCTCTCCAATCTTCCTTCTTCGTCACTCCCTGTCCCCCTTGTGGCTGCTTCCCTCTGCCTGCCTTCATTTTTCCGATCCTTTCAGCAATGGACTCGATATAGCTGCAATCTTCGTCAGGGCTTTTCAATTCCTCTAGATCTCTGCATGATTTGACCAGTAAGTAACCTCCGCCTCTTTCCCAAAGTCTCCGTCCTCCGTTTGCTCTGTCGCTGATTTTGTGCACTCTCTCCGGTGTCAGATCCTAGTTCGGCAATGGCGTTGAAGCGGGGGCACTCAAATGTGGGCGTTCACAGGAGCATAATCAGTGGATCTTGGCTGCCTCTGGCTGTCCTCGTCTTCTTCTGTGTGATCTCTCCCTTTGTCTTCTTCTTTGGTCCTGGCATCCGACTAGGTCAGTGCCATGCAGTTGTCTCTACTGATTCCTCTTATTGCTTAGATGCTGATGCGAATCGCTAAAGATGGGTTCACAATTTCCTCCGTAGTTATCATTTTACTTTGAAATTTACTGGGTGGTCTTCCTCTGAGCAGTCGACAGTTGTCACCTCGTAAGGATTTAATGGAGTTGCCAAATGGTCAACTCCTGATTGTGCATGTGTTGAACGTAACCCAAGCATCCTAACTTTAAAGGAGTATAGCTTGGGTCATTGCATCCACAGCATCTATTGTGTCCTGTGATGAACATCATCATCATTTGTACCGTCCGCACTCCTTAATACTTACCTTTTTCCACCAAGTGCAAAAGAAATAACAGAATGCTGCTTGTTTTACCATTTTTTTTACATGTAAAAAATGCATAAGCGTATTTCACCTTGATTTATCACTGTAAGTAATTATTGTTGAATTGCAGGTGTAAATGAAAATTCAAATGGGTTAGGAAATGAGGTAATGTGTTTCAATATGGCCCTGTATTCCTTCTGGTTCCTTCAATAATAGTTTCTGCTGTTCAATTTACTCATGGGAAAGATCTTCTGGAAATGCAGAATATTGATTGGAGAGAAAGAATGGCAGCACAACATCTTAAATCTCTTTTCTCTACAGAGGTGAGGTTATATTGAAGGATTTTCTCCAAGATAATAAGGCGTTCTCTAAAAATCCATGAGTCAATAGATGACAGGCGTTGTATGATCCCAAGTTTTGCTTCCATCCAGGTGATCGATATAATTAGTGCTGCCACAGATGATTCAAATCCCCTAAATCTCGATGCTTTCAGAAAATCCAATTTGTCTTCTTCATGGAGAATAACTGGAGCCGATGCATCGACTGTGAACAACTCAATTTTTGGGGTTAGTATAGTATAATACAACAGCTGGTTATGCTTTTAATATCTTCTATATCCTCTCTCTTCAAAATTTCTTGAATTATGTCTATTTAATCAAATTCTCACCTACTTGTCATTTTTCAGACAAGCCGAGGAGATGGAGATAGCAAACTAAAGCTACCAAAGAGCAGAAATACTGATTCTTCAGGTTAATTTCTTCGTTGACTGTCCCCTCATGGTTTTGCCAGTGCATTCCTGTGGTTGACTTTTGATTTGATGTCCATGTGCAGATGACCGATCGGATTTTCTTGATAACCCTGCGAAGCTTACTCGTCGGGTATTTTCTTTTTCCTATTTTGCCCTCTCTTACAATTACTTTACTTCATATTAAATCCATATCTACGTTAAAAATTGTGATGTGACTTGAGGAAAGAGACTGATGCACTCTCTTGTTCATAATTTTACTGTTTTTGCTTTCTGCTTTTGTAGAGTCCTTTTTTTTTGGTTGGTGCCTATACTTGTTCAGGAATTCACTCAGTTCTCAATCTTGTCTTTCATGAATTTGCAGCAACTGAGAGAGAAGAGACGTGAAAAGCGTGTGGCTGACTTGGTGCGGCATGATGATGAAGCAACAATTAAACTGGAAAATGCTGCCATTGAACGCTCTAAATCAGTTGACTCAGCTGTTCTGGGGAAGTATAGTATTTGGAGGAGAGATAATGAAAATGAGAACCCTGATACAACAGTAAGGTTTATGAGGGACCAAATGATAATGGCAAGGGTGTATCTAACCATAGCAAAGATGAAAAGCAAACTGAACTTGTTCCAAGAGTTGCAAACTCGACTGAAAGAGAGTCAACGTGCCTTGGGAGAGGCCACAGCTGATGCTGATCTTCCTCACAGGTAGTCATATTTTTCTTTGACAATACTATGACCTTCATATTAGATGTCAATATCTGTTCATTGCACTGAAGGTTCTATCAACTTATTGTTTTTCGCCAATTTGTAGTGCGCATGAGAAAATGAAAGCAATGGGGCAAGTTTTGTCAAAAGCGAGAGAGCAGTTGTATGATTGTAAGCTAGTCACCGGAAAGCTGAGAGCAATGCTGCAAACAGCAGATGAGCAAGTGCGGAGTCTGAAAAGGCAGAGCACATTTTTGAGTCAACTAGCAGCCAAGACTATTCCTGATGGAATCCACTGTTTGTCCATGCGCCTGACAATTGATTATTATCTCCTACCTCCAGAGAAGAGGAAGTTTCCAAAGAGTGAGAATCTGGAAAATCGCAATCTTTACCACTATGCGCTTTTCTCAGATAATGTATTGGCTGCATCAGTGGTTGTCAACTCAACAATCATGAATGCAAAGGTAATTATGCATCATCTTTCTAGGTGCAGTAGTTTACAAATTATAATATTGATTGTTCTATTTTTAGTTATTTATTCATGTACTTATTAAAAAAATTCATTATTCATATTCTTCAAATACTTCTTTTCAAACTTTGCATTCCCTCTGCACTTACACATTTCGTTTGTGGGATGTTTTTTCCTTGGTACAAGAATGATCCATGAGCCTTTAAGGGTTTAGGGGAATGTACCAAAGGGGGTATGATGGTGATAATTGTGGGATCGAATTAGAATGTCTTACTTCGAGTTGGCAAATGTACATCAATGCTGAACCACTTCATTGTATTTTGGAAATTTAATGAATATAGTTTTATGTATATAAGTGCCTTTAGCATTGGCGTGCTCACTTGCCCTTCCCCGCCTCTTCTTGACTACAATATTTAGTTGGGTAATGATCAAAGTTTCTTACTGAAGAAGGTTCTGATATGGCAGCATCTTTGGTTACTTGCCATGTGTTTATTAGACTGTTATTATCTTTGCAGGATATTTTAGGATCTGTTTTCTTTTCTGAACTGCAGGATCCCTCAAAACATGTGTTTCATCTTGTTACTGATAAACTGAACTTTGGAGCAATGAACATGTGGTTTCTATTGAACCCTCCGGGAGAAGCCACGATCCATGTTGAGAATGTTGATGAATTTAAGTGGCTCAATTCATCATATTGTCCAGTTTTACGGCAGCTTGAATCCGCTTCCATGAAAGAGTTCTATTTCAAGGCAGATCATCCGACCACACTTTCATCTGGGTCTTCCAACCTCAAGTATAGGAACCCAAAGTATCTATCGATGCTTAACCACTTGCGGTTCTATCTCCCGGAAGTCTATCCCAAGCTGGATAAGATTCTATTTCTTGATGATGACATTGTTGTCCAAAAGGACTTGACTGGATTGTGGGCAGTGGATCTGCATGGAAAGGTGAATGGTGCTGTTGAAACTTGTGGGGAGAGCTTTCACCGTTTTGACAAGTATCTTAACTTCTCCAATCCTCATATAGCAAGGAACTTCAATCCTAATGCTTGTGGGTGGGCGTATGGGATGAACATCTTTGATCTTAAAGAGTGGAAAAGGAAGGATATTACAGGAATTTACCACAAGTGGCAAAACATGGTAAGTCGCAGCTCAATTTCTTCTATTTTTGTTTCTTGTATTTTTCTTGAGCCATAAGAAGTTAAATTGAGTGCATTTTCATAACCTATCACCATTAGACTTTTGGTTCTGCCTTGAGTGCACTTTTGATTCATGTGCTAGGCCATGCTTCCTAGGCAACTTAGTTTGGTTTAGGCTTACAAGTTATACTCCCCCTTGTGGTCATCTTTTATGAAAACTGATGCATCACAATCATGTTGTATTCAGAATGATCTAATTGGCTGGCAACTCTTTTTTTTACTCCCTAAGTTTTGTTTGGATATGGAGAATGGCCTCTGCAGTTATGTTTTCCTGCATAAAGATGCGTTCAATATGCTCCATATTTTTAAAGGGAAAAAGTATAGAGGCAAGTTCTCGTTTCTTGATTAGAAAACATTATCTTAGGAGCTACAGTTGATACTTTCAATTCCTAGAAGCAAAAGAGGGAGATAATGTTGTTTGAAAGTTACAATGCTATAACTTACCTCTCTTGCTCTGGTTGATAGAATGAGGACCGGGTGCTCTGGAAGCTAGGGACGTTGCCTCCAGGGTTGATGACTTTTTACGGGCTAACTCATCCTCTCAACAAGTCGTGGCATGTACTTGGTCTAGGTTACAATCCAAGCATTGACCGCACAGAGATTGAGAATGCAGCAGTTATCCACTACAATGGGAACATGAAGCCTTGGCTTGAGATTGCCATGACAAAGTACCGACCATACTGGACAAAGTATATCAAGTACAATCATCCCTATCTCCGTAGCTGCAAACTTAGTGAATGAAGAAGGTCAACTTGAAATGCTCCCTCTTTTTTCCCTCCAGAGAAATGAAGAGCTTTGGTAACAGGTTCCTATCCATCTGATAACTATTGAGGGAATGACATTATTGGGTTTTCTTTAGTCTTCCAACATAATCATTGGTTATTCTTCATAACAATTCAATTGATTTCATTAGTACCTCAACTCAGACCTCATGTTTGACCCTGTGAACCTCCTGCCGACATAAGATCCGATTTCTATGTAACCTGCGGGCGGAATAGAGCATAGGGATATTCTTCAGGCAGGTAGTTTGTATTTATTTTCTTCTATGAGACTCGGATCTGTCAAAAGATTGCTATTTGTAAATGGCATGCGGCTGCTGCGGCTTTTGATGGTACTCAGTTCCACCTCTTCGTGTGGATTGTTTATCTGAATCTTCTCCTGTATTGGCATTTTGTATCCATCCCCACAGGAGATTGGATTTGCTCATAGGCAATTTCCATCTAGGGCTGAGCCGCTATTGTGTGATCGGTCAGAAATTACCCCCATCGTGGTCTTTGTTGAAGATTGTACGATTTACTTCCTACCTACCCTTCATTCGATGAAAGAATGTGTAAGATTCCACGAGATGTAGCTTGTGGGACTCTTAAGCAAAGGTGAAACGGGATTGCACACCCGATTTGAGTTTTGTGCACTTTTCTTAGGGACCAATGTTCACGAGCTATGATCCACTCGTTGTTTCTTAGCGCAACCAGTGGAGACCCACGGTTGAAGGTGAGTGGGCACGTATCTCTATCCAAGGATGGATATGTCAACTCTTGGAATGAGTGGGAAATTTGATTTCCAGAATGTCCTGAACTAGGAGGAACAAAAGCGTGCAACCATTGAGCAATGTGGACCTAAGGAAGATGCAATGCATGCGTACTTCCAATTTTAGTGCATGTATGACAGTCGACTTTGGTCGACCACTTGAATTGTGCAAGACCTTTGCAGACAGAGAGTCCCGTGGTGTGCATGATTTGGGACATATTCAATAAAAATGGCCCCTTCCAAGACCCATCTCACCTCAAGGGTGGAGATGATCGTTTTCAAGCGTGTGTGAGGCTGAACTCTCCCTCAAAAAGCAGCGAAGCTTCCCACCAATGTTACTTCTGCATAATATTATTGTGTTGTTCAGTCCATTGGCAAGTTGGGGTAAATGAAACTTATAATGACCCACCCAGTGATCCGTATTCGATCCTTGTGAGGCCGAAGTGTCCCAATCAAGATTGAAAGTTAATTGACAACACCTTCTTTCCCAACTTGGAGATCCCAAAAACAGTATTAAAATCCATCTGATCACTCCCTTCGCCGGCACTCTCAACACATCCCACAGCCAACCGTGTTACTCTCCTCCCTCCCCTCTTCCCTTGATCTACAATCCGTCGAGACCACGGCTCCATCCCAATCCTGTCTATACAATCCACCCAATGTCCATTTCCTAAACTTGCATGCCCGATGCCTTCTCGGTCGTCACCCCTTCCCATCGATGAGCAACCCAAAGATCCTTGACAAGGAACCGGCACCGCAACGACTTTCTGGTGTCAATGACCTGTCATTCGATGCCTCAGTTCTTCGAAACCAACACGAGATACCACCGCAGTTTGTGTGGCCCGAAGGAGAGAGGCCAGGCATGTCTCCGGAAGCGCCAGAACTTGGGGTCCCCGTGATCGACTTGGCAGCATTCCTCTCGGAAGACTCCACTTCTGTGTCCAGAGAAACTTCCCTGGTCAGTGAAGCCTGCAAGAAACATGGCTTCTTCTTCTTTGTAGTGAATCACGGAATCAACCCTAGCCTCCTAGCGAGGGCTCAGGAGTTGATGGACGTCTTCTTTGGCATGGAGCTCTCTGAGAAGCAGAGAGCCCAGAGAAAGATAGGAGATCACTGTGGGTATGCCAGCAGCTTCACCGGGAGGTTCTCCTCGAAGCTCCCATGGAAGGAGACCCTTTCTTTCAGGTACTCCGCAAATGACAGCCGGCCCTGGAAGACTGTCGAGGAGTACTTCTTGAGTGTTATGGGGGAAGAATTCAGGCACCTTGGGTAAGAGCACTAACATGCTAAAACACCTTCAGTACTGAAACCTCTGTGCTCCTGAAAGGTGCAATTAAGGTCCGCCATGGAAACCGTAAATATCATCTTGTCCAACCATCACGATCAATAGATTAACAGCACATACCGACATTTGCTAGCTCGGTTTCTTATGAAATTGGTGGTGAGCTGACAATGATGTACCGGTCTCTTTGGTACTGTTCATGGGGAGGTGTATCAGTAGTACTGTGAAGCAGTGAGCAACCTCTCGCTGAGGATAATGGAGCTGTTGGGAATGAGCTTAGGAGTCGGGAGGGAACGTTTCAGGGAATTTTTCCAGGAGAACGACTCCATAATGAGATTGAACTACTATCCACCGTGCCAGCAGCCTGATCTAACTCTCGGGACTGGCCCTCACTGTGATCCCACTTCCCTCACGATCCTTCACCAGGACCAAGTCGGCGGCCTCCAAGTCCTTGTCGATGACAAATGGCAAAACGTTGGTCCGAACCACAACGCATTTGTTGTCAAAATCGGCGACACTTTTATGGTATGACGGTGACCATCATCAAGCTCTGCTATGCTCAGTCACCGAGGATGCTTTCTTTGCAATTAACATGTTGAATTATTTCTCCCTTCGAATAGTAAGTGTCATTTTGGTCCCGGAAAGATTTTGCAGCAAATATCTTAAGTCTCCGAAAGATATTCACCACCTAAAATGATCCTCAAATGTTCATTTCCATCTATCAAGATATTCCACCACTAATGGACCATTATGTCCGTTCACTTTCCTGCAATTTTCAATTACGTGATACCGACACAATTAGCAAAGTGGGCAAGTACCAAGTCCTACTTAAAACAGAATAGAGTTTCTCTCATTTCTATGTTCTTGGTGTATCGTGATTATAATTGACTGGCTGCATTGAAGCCACTTTCATAATATCTGAAAGCCGTATATGTCAACGCGATCCTGCAGGCCCTGTCAAACGGAATGCACAAGAGCTGCATGCACCGGGCGGTGGTGAATAGCCGAGCAGCGAGGAGATCCCTGGCCTTCTTCCTGTGTCCAAGAATGGACAAGACTGTGGCCCCTCCAGCCGACCTGCTGATAAGCTCGAGTCATAGAAGGTACCCAGATTTCACGTGGCGCGCTCTCCTCGAGTTCACCCAGAAACACTACAGATCCGACACGAGGACCCTCGATGCCTTCTCGAACTGGCTTCGACAGAAGAACCCTTAATTAGCTACTCAAGGGAACAGAAAAAAAAAGGGGGGGCGATCTCATATACTGAGATGCTTTATATGTTTATCATGGATGGCTGATTAGACGCGCAAGTTTCTCTAATCAAACTGATCCCCTCTTTTCTTGCTAAATTTACATTGTAATTAAACACATCAATTCTAAGGTAAATCTCATCATATTGGACCAAATATAAAGTGCATCTTTAAAATATATAAAATTAAGTACTCCCATTTGCAACTAGTTCACAATATTCTAATATATCAAGGCCACGCAGGACACATATGTATAGCCTATATGTAAATATCATTAAGTAAAATATCGAAAAATCCAAAGGCAAATTCTCGTTCACCATGCTCTCTTTCCCTTGGTCAGTCTCCGGGAACAGGGAGCATCACTCGGATGAAGGCAAATGCAGTCGCTACTGAGCTTGCAGCGTTTCGATGTCCCAATGGTCAAAATGAAGATACCTTTTCAAGCAATGAGTTGACTCTCACCTTTTGTCAATCTGGCTGCCGGCCCAATTGACTTTCACTTTGACTTTGACTTCCCCCCTCACTCCCACGCCGGATTCTGGGCCCTTCAGCAACGTTTTTAATTCCATTCTATAGAATCATCACTGTAATATCCCCGATTCATGGTCAGCTAGTTGCTCGATGTCTAGATCTATGAATGCTTTTGTTCCACATTCGAATGTCACCTCCGGAAATCTCGACAACAAATTAAGTTCCTAGTAATTAACCGAATTGCCACACTCTGCAGCAACAACACCTTTCATCTTCTTGGCATGTAATGACTTTCCTACTATTTTCAGAGTTTATGTAAGAATTGCTCGTGCTTAAAAACGAGTCTAACGCTGACACTGCAAAGAGGAGAGCCCAGAGACCAGGGCTCCGACCGTACAGTATGGGCCACAAAGAGCCATTGATTGCACTGCTGCAAGCCATTCTCTGAACATCCCTGCCAGCACAGGGTCAGACCGGCAATCCCCGAGCACTCCAACTTCTTCTCGATGACTTCCATACTCAAGTAAGGGAGACTCTACATGAAAGCACAGACGAGTGCTTCAGAACACAGGCTGTACAGCTGCTCTGAACAGGATGCCAATCGTCTCAGGCCAGAATCTTCAAGTGGACACGGCTTGTTTATAGAGAGAGCAGAAAAGGTTCATTTTACAGATCTAGAGGAAAACCAAATATTTTACTCTTCTCCATCACTTGGAGCTTAATACAGCACTTATTTTTAAAATTTTCTTTTAGCTTCTGCAGCAATATACCAGGATTGAAGGTTTAAATTACGAGCATAGAATCCCATGAAGAGTATGAAATGGTGAATGCACCGCAATTTCTCCACATACGCAGATAGGTAGATCATACAAACAATGGAAATCCCAGTTGACGAGTGATGCTATCCAGGCAGCACTTATGATGAAGCATATATACGATGGAGTTTTACCTCCCCTCCATATTATTGTTTAAGGGAAGCCTCCACGAGGCAGAACCTGCAAGAAAGCATCAAAATCAATATCATGACGAGCATTCTTGTCTCATGTCAGTGTGTTTCTTTGGCCCGAGGGAAGACAAGATTCTTTCTCAGGTCACTTTGTCATGCTCAAAGCCAGAGCATGAGTGATCATATAAGCAGGGACTCTTAGCTCTAAGTTTTCTCTGTAGTACAGCTATATCAAAAGTTATGGTTAAAGAGATCTTCATCTATAGGTACTGTTTATTGGACATTTTAACAGAAATTCCAGACCTTGTTATGCCACTCACTAACTAGCCACCTGACTTGATATGGCAGCATAGATTCAGGGGAGAATGAGCGGTAGTGCCAAATCACACCTTAGTAAAATGTCAGGCTTCTTCTAGCGAAACTGGAGAAAGCAAAGGCCTATCTGAGAAGAAAGCTTCCAAGTTCCCCACCACAAGCTGGCACAGATCCAAGAAAGACTCCGGGGTGAAGACAGCACAATGTGGAGTCATCACAATGTTGTCTAGCCCAAGCAGCTCCATTGGAACGTGAGGCTCACTCTCAAATACGTCCAACCCTGCACCCCCAAGCTCTCCCTTCACCAGAAGCTGGACCATCTCCTTCTCATCAATGATGGGCCCTCGCCCAATATTTACCACCACTCCATCCTTCCCCAGGGCTGTCATCACGTCCTTATTGATCATGTGACAGGTTTCATGTGTCAACCCACAGCATATTACAAGGGCATCGCTGTTGGATGCTAGATCAAGAACATCAGAATAAAAGGGATAGGAAACGGATGGTTTCTCCTTTCTTGAGTTGTACGATATGATGCAGCCAAAAGCCTCGAGCCTGTTTGCTACCTTCATGCCAATCCTTCCCAACCCAACAATTCCTACGCGCTTGCCACGGAGCTGCAATTAAATCCAATTGCAAAAGCTACATTAGGAAACAGTTTCCACAATCAATATTCATCCAGTGATAATCAACAGATTGATTTTACGGTAACGAGTCCTCCAATCTCCCTGACATTGGCTCTTAAAACAGCCAGACATATACTTAGAGAATATGGGATCCCTCGTACCAAACACAAGCAAGTATCATGTCCAAGTTCGACCACAAAAGATTTGCCTTTTTGAGTCAGACAACGAAAGATTTGCCCCCATTAAATGAGAGATTTATCGGTGATGATACTTTCACCAGGTGGTATGAAGAAATGCCTCATATTTGTTACTGATTATATGAATGTCATTGGTTCTTCCTCATTATGCCAATATGAGACAGAAACGTTTAAAATTTTCTTTCATGAAATGGAGATACACGCATGCCGAATAAGAGATCTAGGCATATGAAGCTCTCTGTGAATATTATGACAATGAAATTTCCAGCTAGAATTCATTGGGATGAAATCGGCGGCAATTACAGCAAAAGAACCTAATTTCCTCGAGTAAGCAGAAGGTAGGCAGTCAGCCAATCATTAACATCTCAGAAATACGAGCAAAACAGAGAAAGAGAACCTTGGACCCGAGAGGGAAATCCCCGTCTTGGACCCACCGCCCGGCCCTGACGTACCGGTCAGCAGCCGAAACCTTCCTCCAGACATCGAGGAGAAGCCCCACTGCCAGATCGGCAACATCCTCGGAGTAAACGTCGCCGGAGGTGGCCACTGCGATCCCGCGGCGGCGGCACTCGGCGAGGTCAATGTGGTTGAGGCCGGCGCTGGTGGTGACAACGAGGCGGAGATCCGGCAGCATGCTCATCAGATCGGCGGTGACGGGGATGCCGCCGGAGGTGAGGACGGCACGAGCAGACTGGGCATGAGCGAGGACGAACTGGTCGAGGGGGAGCGGGGATTCCCAGGGCTTGAGTAAATGGAAGAGGTGGTCGGGTAGGGGGTGGTTGATGAGGGCAAAGTGTGCCGGGTGGCGGAGGAGGAGAACCTGCGGGAGAGGGTTCACTTTTCCGTGGGGGTTCTCTTGAGGGGCCGCCATTGAAGGTCCCCGATGGCAGATGGAGAGGGACGGAGAGGAATCAGCAGCTGAGTGGGCACCTCAGATGGCTGCACAGTGGAGGAGGCGTAAAGTAGCCATCTTGATGTGGCTGCCACCACGGGAAAATTTCCCGGTAAGCTTCATTGGTCAACAAGTCATTCTCTTGTACTCGGACGAATTTCGGCTCTAATCTTCCGCACCACCGTAGAATTTTTTCCAAAGAACAGAGAAAGGGAATTTGTTCAGCACTGTGACCGTGACTACGGGGACAGTCCTCTTCTTCATCAGACACAGACGTAGGCTGCCACATTCTCGGAGGAAGGCATGTCTTCCATTATTTAATGGAAAAAAAAAAGCCAAAAAAAAGGGACACTTTTGGCTGTCGGTCATGTGACCATTTTCATTCTAAATTTCTAACCTCCTTATTTTTTTTTATGATATGTCGCGAGTCGTAGTATGAAATGTGTCTAGCTAGCTCGTAAGTTGTTTGATCATGGCTTCCATTCAATTTATAATTCAACCAACGTGCGAGCGTGATCGGTACATGAAAATTCCTTAACGGCTCCTGTCACAGGATCGATCCTCCAAGTGTCAATGTAGTCGGTTGACTTGATTCCCTTCTTTCTTATCACACTCCATCTCAACAATTTCCATTTCTATTTCCATTTGAAGAGATGGTATTGATACAAAATCGTGTCAAATATTACATTCTTATTTATTTTCGGTATAATTCAAAAAACTTACCAAACACATCATCAGTTCACAGTACAATCTGTATTCCACGAAAGATGACAACCTTTCGTATAATACAGATTATTGCCCCCCTAAATCTATTAGCACTCAAACCAAACACATTCTCATTAGAATAGATAAGAAAATGCACGCACGTTATGCATGTGGAAAAAGATGAGCTCAGAAGGGTGTTATAAGAATGTCATTATTATGCTACTTGAACCCACCAGAAAAAAAAAGTCCAGAGATAATTGCCCTATTTGCAGGATTGTGGTGATTGAAATATACTATTAGATGTGGACTAAATGTCAACAAAATAAAAATAATAAATCTATAAGAAAATTATGTATGACTCATTATTTATTAGACTAAATTTTTATATGAAGATAGATTCTATTACTTATAAACCAAACGACCAATTCATGTGTTATATGCCGGGCCAGCTATGAAATTGTGTATCAAAAGACAATTTGAAATCGAGAAGCCAATGATAAGTACGTATTGAGCTGACCAATTTATCAGAAAGAGAGGGAACCGAGCATTTGCAGTGATCATTATTCCGCATGGCGTTTCGACCCGCCATTGTCACTGTTCACCGGAGTTGCTGGCCCGCTTTTCCTGCCCGAGTGCCCCGTGATCGTCCGGCCCATGAACTTCCCTGCCTTGCTGAGGCCACTCCCTACGGCTCCTAGCCCGCTACCGACAAACCCGACACCAGCACCTATTCCAGTACCTACCATTCCCACTCCGGAGCCAACAAGTGACGCGGCGCCGTCAAGCGCGTCCATCGTGCTTCCGATGACTCCTGCTTCCTTCAGCTTCTTCCTCTCTTCCAGGATCCTCTTCTCTTCCTCCAGAGCAGCTAATTGCTCGTCTTTGTTGAACGGGTGATATGAGACCTAGAGAACCAAAGAAAACAAAGCAATAATATCAGCCATGAACATTGTCAAAAAGAGAATGCAACTCAAGTGCAAGCACGTTATATAAGCCTTTTTCAGCCGTGAAATTAACGAGAGATGCTGGATGGTGAAACTAAAGATGCAGAACTAGCTAATATATCATGAAATGATATAGCTGGTCCAAGACCAAAGAAAACTAGGACGAGCAGCTCTTAGAGAAAAAATGGTAAGACCTTGAGCGTAATAGTTCCTCTATCTTTCTTATCTTTTATTTTCATCATATCAAGTGATGGAAGTAGCCGCAGATTGAACTCTTTCTGAACCTCATCCTCAAGGTCAATCAGGGGCAGCTTGGCTGTTCCCAACTTCTTGTCTTGCCCGATGTCCTTATCAAAAACCTGTTCTTTGGAAATTGATCAGTTGGTCACGGCTAATGAAAAATAGTCTTAGTAGTAATAGAAGAAAAATAATAGATCGTGCGCAGGAGAGTGGCATTTGACGAATAAAACTGCAGATTGAAGCTCAACGTTTGAGGGAAAGGACAAGTAAAAATATAAAAGAAGAACATAAAGAGTAACAAGACCTCAATGATTATTGACTGTGTCTCCTTGTCTTCTGCGATCAAATTGTAAGTTTGATTCCAAACTGGATTCAAGTTGTTTTCTATAACCTTTGTTTTCACCTTGAATAGTGGCCGTATGTACAGGACCACATAGGGATCTGATTTTCCAATCATTTCCATGTTTTTCAAGTCATTTGCCCTTACCACTGTCACGGTAAGCTTTCCCTGTGGCTTAAGTTCTAGGTCGCTGCATCATAAACAAATAAGATCATCCCATGAGACCATTAGGAAGGCAAAACAAATAGAGTTCATACCCCTTACGATATTTGTCAAAATTTATAACTTCCTGTCACATATTAGCTCTTTTTTACCATGAAAGCAGCAACTAGTAGACACTTTATATAGCTACTGCATAGCGGTGAAATTATGTGTCGAATACTTCAGTGAAGAAATGAAGCAAAAAGAAGCAGGTTTTCCAAGTGCACTTTACATACTTTATCATTTGTTAATACTCCTAATATCTCATTCGTCATATTGGCAAAATATAGAAAGAACCATTGCTGTGGAATTCTCATATTTATTGTCATTGAACCTTAAATTTTTAACAGTATCCCTAGGCCCTAGAACTATCAGAGAAAATCTTGCTGTGAGAATTAAAAGCATATAGTTTTATTGATCTCAAAATTCAAATCCTGTCCAAAATAATAGCCAGCATTACGGAGCTTTCTGATATAGAGAAGGCATCATAGAAAAGAGATAAAATAAATGAAGATTTAATGAAATCCTCACCTTGTATCTACAGGTATACCACCAAGGGGAACAACAATTCTGTGCGGCCACAGAAGCATATCTGTGACAATTGCATTTACAGTATCCTGCACATTTATGAAAAGAGCAATAAACGAATTTCTCATCTACGGAAAAAAGCTTAAGATCAGAAGTTGCATTAGAAAACTTACTTCAATCATGTCAGAAAGCCCAGGAATCGCTGTTAGGCTTCCACCAACAGCCTTGATCGTATAATCAATCTTAGGCTTTGGCTGATCAAGTACAATTGGAAATTGTAAGTAATTAACAGTTGTCAAATAATTTATCCAGTACCTTACGCATGAAATAAGCTCGATGATTTCAAAAATAAGTTTAAAAAAAATGTTTACCTCTGAAAGTAATGACACAACAACAGCAGAAATGCAGGGGATCTCATCAGCAAGTTGAAAGACAACACGAATAACAGTGAAAACTTGGAGATCTTTCAACTGCAGCATGAATTCAGCTCTCTAATTAGCAGCTTCCATGCTGATATGCCTCTCTTAATAGGTTTCATATGCTACAACAGATTGTAAATCATAACTTTCATATTGCAATTATTTAAGCAGCAACAGTCACCTGAATTGGCAAGGGAGCAACTAGTGCAGCTTGAACTCCTAATATAATGTTGGGGTTGCCTCCCCATCGGAAGTCAATATCCATTATTATTTGACCCTTTATATGACTCTGAACACGAATCCCTAGGTTTTAAAAGATTAATGAGAAAGTGAATATGTCAGGAAAATCAAGTGATTGAAACTTCAGAGGGGGTTACAATAAATTATATTCTATCATAAGAGAGGCACACACCAATTTGTCTTGCAAGAAAGGATTCAATAAGTCTCACAAACCGAGGAAGAAAACATGCGAGAAGTGTTTATAGATATTAATTGAATATAAAGCTTTTTGGTGCAGGTACAGACTAGACATCTCACAAACCAAGGAAGAAACTGATAACACAGGCCCAAGCTAATTGAGCTCATTTTTCAAACATTATGTAACAAATGAGTAATAGTTCACTTTGACAGGAAAGGAACAAAAACAAATGCAGTAATTCTTGGAAGGATAAAAAAGAAATATGAAGAGAGAGATAAAATAATGGTGTGGATTCAGACCTTCAATTTTTGGTGCCACAGTTCCAAGTGACAGCTTGCTAAACTTCAATGATGTAATTCCTGGAGGTCGGTATTCTTCCAGTAATGGTTCAACAGATTCTCTTATCACCATGGTTGCTGCCTGGAAGTAATTATGCCAATAGATTTCTCTTGAGAACTAAAATCCTCAGTAAGCATGAAACTGAGAAGAGAAAAGCTGTGTCGATGTATACTCTATGGAAAATGCAACATGTGATTCACACTAAGTATCATTAAATATAAGTTTCTAACAAAATTTGTTATCAGTCAAAACAACAATTTAAGATGGAGATAAAGCACTTCCAAGCAAGCAGCAGAACTTGCATAATTTATGAGATACAACTTATAGCGAGCTTAAATAATTTAAGCCAAGACAATTATGGTATTTGCCACTTTTCCAAAATGAAACTAACTCAAACTTTTTGGTCTCACTGCTCACTCTACTGACTACATTTCCCTCTTCCCTTTATCCCGCCATCCTGCTTGATCTCCAAGCAGATTTAGGGAGCTGGTGGTCAGCTATATAAAAGAAGTTAGAAAGAGAAACCAAGAATTACTTCTCCCACAAATGGCCACAGTTTGCTCAGTTGCTTGTTCATCCATTTCACCTGTCATAAGAGACATGAAACCATCTTCAGAAAAGAGAAAATTGACATATAACCACGCGAAATGAAATTACATGAAGTTCCCTTGACATCATCACTGAAACAGCTTCATCTCAGCTTTGCAATTCAAAGACGCATATTTCCACAAATTCTTATCAGTTGCTGAAGAGTTCACACAACACAGAAATACAACCTCTGAAAATAGTGGAACATTCAAGAAGCGCTTAGTTAGAGTGTTGCTTCTCGGCCTTACTTAAACTAAAAGAGCAATCTCTTGTCATCTATCCAATGCTCTCATACTTAAACTACTTTTTAAGTCACAGTTGGATCAAACAGAAAGTGATTATGCAACAGCAAATAAGGGGAAAAGGAAACTACAGAAAAGAATGTTCTGGTCATTTTCCAGTCTGAAGTACAAATAGAAACAGTAGAAGATATAGAAAACGACCTGTTCAAATACAGGGAAAGATATCCATTCAGGAAAGCTGTCGCCACAAATTTTCCTCAGGTCATCTCTGTTAAGTGATGCTAGTTGTTTGATAACTGCAGCCTGTGAAAGAAACAACAAACAAAGAGCACCAAATGAAACTAGGAGAAGTCAATCATAATGGGACAAAATGAAAAGTAAATGAGACTTGACTATGCTTCAAGATTTGCAGCAACATATAAAACGCACAGATATTGATTTGCTTCTCAATAAAAAAATTCATATCCAGTAGTCCATTCTGTGGCATTGAGAAGCTGATCAATTAGAACATAGCAAGTTTTCCATCCACCAAATGCATGAAGCGTAATCCAAAAAACCATTATACAGGAGAGAAGGCACTTCTGGTGAATCAAAAAGAAGCTCAATTGGAAATGTGGCACAATAATACCATTGATCTAAGTGATTACTTTTTCTCCATATTTCAAAAAAGGCAGTTTGTTTGTAATTTACATGAACGTTGACTACCAAAGACCACAGGCAACAGTAAGATATTCCAGATGGCCCAAAATCAAATCATGTTCGTAGCAGCACCTTGTTCTCAAGAGTAATTGCAGTTCATAACTCTTATCAATCAAGCTAGTTTAACAATTTTGAAGCTTGGACGTAAGGACATTCTCAGACACTATAAATTTCTCCAAAATTGAACAATTTCTTTATTTATAAGAAATTTAATTATTTTTCTTGAAGGTCCATACTTTAGGGTCTTCTAGGAGATAGTAATGTCAAATGAAAACGCACATATCAATTTCTGTGACTTGCAATACTTCAAGTACATCTGAGATTTCGTCCAAAATGCAACACAAAATGATAGTACATTCTCCCTTCCTCTTGATAGTGATGCAAAATGCAACGGATAAACACATGGATTATTCATCAACCTAGAACAATCTGAGCAGTTCATCAGATTCACCTTAGTGATGCGCTTAGTCCGACGATAGCTCATCATATAACTCCATCCGAACATCACCACGATCCCAAAGATCGCTCCCATGACGATTCCCGAAGTGAACCCCATCCTCTGCTCTCCTTGACTAGAGATCCTCACAAAAACCGAAGCAAATATAAGGCACGAATGTATTTCCGCCAAAGTCAACGCGTCCGATCAAATCGCCTTTGAACAAGAGTCCAACTCCTCACGCAAACAGTCAAATTGCAAGCAGAGTAGGACGATATTATGGGAGCAATGCCTCACTCAGACAAGAGAAACAACAAAGAATCAACGCAGAAACAAACGCAAAGCCATCGGTTACACAGAGAAACAGAAACGCATTCAATATTCAATCTTCTCTCTCCATAAAAGCTCCGATGCTTTCTCCCTCTATGGAAGATCAGATCAGAGAGAATCTCCTCCTCCTCCTCCTCCTTCTCCTCCTATTCCTCCCGGCGAGAAAAGAGAACACATTGAAGGACGGACAGTTCATGGGGAAGGCACTGGCAGAGGAACGACGCACCCCGTTGCAGTGAGACCGGAAAGGAAATGGTGGGTCCCACCAGATTGGGCCTACGTGCACCGGGGCGTATGATTGGATCTCCCGGAGGCCGGGGAGACGTTTCGGCTGTGACTCTTGCCCGTGACTTCAATGAGTTAGCCAAACTGTCCGTTGATTTTGAAAGTTTTATTTACAGAAAAGTGCTCCACAAATAGCATTCTCCAAGATTCGTCCCCTTACTTTGAAATGTTTCGCTGTGGCACAAATAGGTTGGTAAAAGCTAATTTTCATTTTTTTTTCCATTTCGAGAATCTAATACCCAATAAGGGGAGTGGAGAGCAAATAATTGATTATTTCTTTTTTTAGTTGCCAAAGTCACGGTATCCAAGCAAGTTCCACTAGCGGTGATATGACATCTTTCAGTCAACTATATTTGATTAATCCATTGGTCACCTTGGATCGCACACCTAGCATAGCGGGTGAAACTCCAAAGGGGAATATTTGCGTACATGAGATCTCGAACTCAAAACCTCCTTAAGCGGTACCGAGTTACTTACCACTCGGCGCAACCCCTTGGTAATAATTGATTATTTCTACAACTTTACGGAGTTGGTAAATAAGAGCACTTGAGCCGAACCAAATTCCAAGACCCGATGGGTTAGTGCGGGCCTTCGAGGGCCGAGTCCAACCCAAGAAATAGACCAATTGCACGAACCTCAAGGTTGGCACCTATGGACATTGTGTAGCTTCGCTCGACCAAACCTACGAATTCGGCCGGAAACAGGCTCGGGAAAAGAAGATAGATCCGATAAACGACCAATCTTTTTTCCTTTTGCGTGTACCCGAAGAAGAAGGGTGCCGACCGGCCGTCGGAATTCGACTGGAAAAGGATGCCGCTGAGAAGGTTCAAAGGAGGACACTGTCCAAATTCTTATACCAATCCCCGGCCAAATATCACTTACTTCGATCTACCGAACACGACCTGAGAGACAACGAGGCCATAGACGGGAAGCATCATATGATACGTCCATAGATTGTACTTGCTCGATAATCAGATGAGTTAAAACTGTTGTGATCCGAATTAGCAAAGACGCTGCACAATTCGACGACTCCAACGTTGATCTTCCATATATGATATATCAACTTATTTATTTAGAAACATGAGCAGACATATATAATTATACGACAGAGAACAGACAACTGCCATCAGCTAGGAACGAAGACCGGTTCAATTCTCGATATTCGGGGATCCGACTTGATCAACTAACTAATTACATAGGAATAGCACGGAGGGGCTTCGCCTTCTGCAGGGTGAACCCGAGCTTCTCGCTCATGTCCATGGTCTCAGGCGTCTCACCGGCAAGCTTCCAGTCGAAGGAATGGAGCAGCGATCCCAGGACCAGGTGCACTACCCTGTGTCCCAGCGGCAGCCCGGGGCAGATCCTCCTCCCAGCGCCGAAAGGGATGAGCTCGAAGTCGGTCCCCTTGTAGTCGATCTCCACGCCGCCGCCCAGGAACCGCTCGGGCTCGAAGCTGGTCGGGTTCGGCCACACCGCAGGGTCCCGGGCAATGGCCCACACATTGACCATGACCTGCGCGTCCCTCGGGAGCTCGAACCCGGAGATGCTCACCGGGGTCTCCACCTTGTGGGGGAGCAGGAGCGGGGTCGGCGGGTGGAGCCGGAAGGTCTCCTTCACCACCGCCTGAAAGTAGGGTAGCCTCGAGACATCGGATTCCCTCACGGCCACGCCCTCTCCGATGACTTCCCTGAGCTCGGCACAGGCTTTCGCCATCTTGGCGGGGCTCCTGAGGAGCTCGGCCATTGCCCACTCTACTGTGTCCTGGCTTGTGTCGATCCCTGCGACGAATAAGTCCTGATGCAAGGGATGGGAGGCGTAATTAATTTTCGAATAAGCGTCTTCATTAAAAAACACACACACACACACATCTTAGTTTATCAATCTGAGAAAAAAATTTAAGTTATAGACTTTGTGATATATGAGAAATTTGACTAATCCAAATATTATTAGAGCCTCATATTAGCTACTAAATGGACCGTAGGAATTAAATTCGTTGGGGGCATGGATATATTTCCTCAAATAAAGGACAGACCCAGGAGGCCTAAATACACATTCCGAAAATTCCATCCATCTAAAAAAAATTTTAACCAGGAATTTATTATACCTTAATTAATTTAATTTTAAATCAAAATAATCTATTTAAATAATAAAATATCTCAAATTAAATTATAATATTAACTCAGAATATTCAAATCCCACCGCCTTACTTATAAAAATGACACTCTAAACCATTCCAACAAATAGATTTTGACAAAAAAAAAAACCTCCACGAAATGGACATATGGCTTTAATAAAGTTCTCATACCACATGGCCCGCAAATGTCATTTTCCTAGTGAAGGGGTAGGTAAATTGCACTAATTTAGAGTTGAGCTAATTATTTTTCACGAGATCTTTAAATAAGTTATTTACAAATTGAATTTCAAGATAGAATGATATAAGAATTTTTCTATGAATTACGATCTAACTATACATTAGTCTCAATGTGCATTTCAACTAATACTGAAATATTATACGATAAAAAAAAAAGTAAGTAGGTTGCGGGTCATAGGTCCCGAAACTCACCGCCCCAATTCTTTAACGAAAATTATTTCACTAGTATTTATTATTTTCCCCCTATTATTAGTAAGTAGCTTACTCTCTCCGTATTATATATAGGTATATATATATATATAATTATCTCTATGGAAGGTAAACTCGTGCATAAATGAACCCACTGGCAAGTGACTCGCTGAGAACCATGAACCATTGTCATCTTTAAGACAGTACAAGTTGTTGAAATATCGATCCGACTGCAGCACATATGCGGTGAGCGTGAATAGAATAAATGGAATCGAGGACTATTATATCTTGTATAAGTCAATTCCAATAAATTTTCTTGCATGTTTTAGGCTAGACGTGGGGACTGGGACCCAGGACCCGTGTGGGTTGGTTCCAACGTAGTAAATGTGACCCCCTCGTTGGACTGAATATGCCAAAGATTATCGATGTATGGTTTGATTAGTGGTTCACTCACAGATCCCTTAATGAATGATCTACAGATCAAATTCTATATTAAGAGGGTCGACATAAATTTTTTCAGAAATTCCGACCCGACCATAAGTTAGTCTTAGGTGTACTTTAGTTGACCGATTGGTGAAAAAAAGCCAAAGATATAGTAATAAATGAGGTAGGGCCAGACAGGGAAATAGCTAGGAATGGTTGGAAGAACCGGAATTGTTGGTCAAGCGATAAAATCAGAACAGAATGGAGCAGAGCAAAATACATACACCTCATATGGGTGATCAAATAATCGAATTCTAAGTTGGAAGAGTCGACGAGAATTTTTTCAGAGATCCTAACCCGACCAGAGACTAGTTTCGAGGTGCGTTTCGACTGGCCGGAGATAGTGCGTGATAAAAACATATATATATATATAAGAACAATTGGACCCGCCGTGAAGTGACGCGTACGCGATGGACAAATTCCTTAATTGACGGTCTTAAAATTTGAGATTATTTTGATGTGATTTTCCTATTCTTTTCTCTGTGGGTTAGAGCCGGACATTGATTGAAAGGAATCTTAATGTTGGAATAATTATCGAGGACTCGAATCCCAACTCGCCCACAGTTAGGGATGCCTGTGGTGCAGCTCATTGAACCGAATTGAATCTTACTGAACCGTTAAAATTATTTGGTTCAGTTTGGATACTACACCATTGAATCATAACAATTACAAATATATCAAATTAAATTATTTTAAATCCGTTCTATTATTAAGTTATCTAATTTGAACAGTTTTTTCTTTAAAAGATAAAAAATTTAATCAAATAAATATAAGTAAAATCAAAACCAAATAAAACTGCATTGAAACACGAGAAAATAAATTATATGTAAAAATAACAAAAGAAAAATTATTGAAATAATAGGAATTTTAATTAAATATAAATTAAAATATACAAAATTAATATTAAACAATCTATTTACGATGAAATATAACATGAACTTATAGGAAATATGCTCTACAATAATAAAGGAATCTACATTTAATAGTTTTAAAATATTTATAATATATTTATACTTTTATTTTTGATATATTTATAATATATTATTTATTTATTTTAAAAAATCAACTATTTAAATAATTAACTAAACCGTTTTAATCTAATTTTTTTTTACCTTAAAACAAACTCCATATAATGACTAGTTTATATCGAACCAAGTTTTTTAATTATGATTCGATCCAGTGTTTTAGTTTTCTTTTTTGGTGCATCCTGACGCACAATCCTGCTTAAAAAAACGAAGGATTCTCTACATGATACGAAAATCGTGCCCTGGATATAGAGGACCCATGGCCATAGAATTCTCGGGTGTGGAAAAAAAAAGTAGAGCTTTTATATTTATTTATTTAAATCTATGAGTCATTAAATACCAGAATAAATGGTCTACCTACCGTGCTTTCGAGGGTATCAGTTCAGGAGTGAGCTGACAACACGCAATAAATCAAGTTGAGAGTTTGAAATTATTAATAATTTATAGTAGATTTTAAATTATATAATATACTGTCCGATAGATTATTAAATTATTACGATATAGATTAGTCGAATATATATATATATATATATATATATAAAGAACCGTACTTTAATTAGCGGTGGGGGTGGGGGCGTCGGCCGAGGGCACCTAATTAACTATACCGTAGGGAAGTCTTTTATTGTATCATTGGGAGGAAGGTTCCTGAGGTCATTTATGGGACGTTATGGGACACGTGTCCTAGAATTATGGAGGATTGGATGCACCCGAAAACGGCAATTATTTTTTTTTCAATTATTTATATCATAGCTGTTCCGTATTTCCCAAAGTGGGGAATTTTCCTCTCTTTCCATCATGCAAATGTTTTCCCAAAAAATCAGAGTATCATTAATTTTAAAAAAAACTATAATGCTTCATTTTAGCATATTTATACTTAATGTGTTAATTTTCCCATGTAAGTCCAACTGAAATCGTGTACCTACCACTACATAATAATCTTGATCCTGTCCCTCCCCATATACAGCGCTGGGTGATAAACTATAAATGTGCATTATGAAAAATCTTATGTAGATGACCTGACTAGGTTTATACTCCAAGCTGAGGCGAATTAATTAATTAGACAACAGTAATGTAAGAAAGAAAGAATAAATAAATAAATGGGTGAAAAATAAATAGAAACTGAACGTTTGATGAGCAAGTATTTATGTAATTAATTTGGTAAAATGATTGAATCGTGTAATATACTTTCCTTGTATATAAGGAATTTTACTGGAAATAAAGTCATAATTTTAGTAAATAGTTAAGTAAGGGTATGGTATGACGAGGAATGAGAGGAGCTCACCAGGAGTAAGCTGTTGATGTCTTTCCTGCTCAGCTCGGAGCTGTCTTCGAGATCAAGCAGGGAATCCAGCACGTCGTTGCACGGCGAAGAACCCGGCGAGGAACGCCTCGCTCGGACCCGTCCTGAGATGATCCGGTCGAATATACGGAACAGCCGGTCAAAGTACTCGGTGGTCCTCCGGCGGGCTCTCTGGGGGTCGAAGAACCGAAGTGCCGGGAAGAAATCCGAGATGTTCGGGCCCCCGCCTGCTTCCATTATACCCCAGACGATCTCCTTAAATTCCTGCCCCGACGTCTCATCGTACTGCGCTATGTCTATGGAGAAGATCGTTCGAGATAGCATGTTCAGCACGGTCGTGAAAGCCGTTTGCGCGATGTCGACGGCCTGTCCCTCGGACGACCTCCCCCGGACGTAGTCCAGGAGTTCGTCGGCCTTCTTCCGGCGAAGGTGCTCGGTGACGTCCAGCTTGCTCCGGGAGAACACTTGCACTGTGCACACCTTTCTGAGGGCCTTCCACTTGGCCGAAGCCGGCAGCCAGACCACCGAGTGCATGTAGTGGTCCCGCGACCTCATCGTGTCGGGCACCATCCTGCTGGACAGCGCCTGGTCGTTTTTCTGGAGAGCCTCCTTGGCCGCGTCGCACGAGGAGATCACAACCGCCGTCACCGCCCCGAGCTTAAGAGTCATCACCGGGCCGTGGACTTTGGCTAGGCGAGCAAGTATCTGGTGGAGCTGCGGCCCCATTTCCAGTATGTTGCCGATCAACGGGAGCGGTCGAGGGCCGGGAGGGAGCCTGCCCTTGCGGCCAGCGGTAAGCTGGAGAAGAAGACGAGTGCACAGCCATAGAGAGAGAAGTAGAAGGAAGCCAGAAAAGTAATCCATGCAGGGAAACCACAACCTCCCCCTCAGGCTCTCCCTCGCCTCTTTTTTTGGGAATTCAATCATCTAGTACCCTCTGCTGCTGAGTGAGATGGAGGTCCTTTTAAAGGGATAGTAGTAGCTCAGTGTACCTAATCGTCTGAAAATATCAATCATGTTAGATAGAGGGGTAGCTTATTTTTGTGGTAAGTTAGACGTCTGATTATATATATATATATATTAGATGTTGAACCATAGTCCGTATGATTTTTTTAAAAAAATATTATATGTTTTTTAAAATCTTTATATAATATTTTATATTATTTTTCCACAATTTTTTATATAGATATAATGATTAAATAAGAATAAAATGTATAATTAGGGGAAAATGAAATTTGAGTGAATGGGGGAGAAATTAGATTTTTTTTTCCAAATGATAAATAGCGATTTTACAATTTAAAAACTGGTGCTTGATTATGGGGATTTGTTTTTTGAAGTTTAAAAGTGATACAATATACTTTCTCCTCCTTTAATATAATAATTTAACAAATATGAGAACAATAAATCGGGATTAACCATACATAATTAAGGAAAGCCACGAATTGGGCTATGCAACTCTTGCTTTTCCAAGTGGCTTTCATCGCATTAATTGCGATGCCATCAATCTTACTCATGATTAGTGTGATCCCGTCGTGCTTGCTCCTCCCGATAATGTTGTGTTGGTCAATAAAAATGTTTGTATTTCTTGATACCTCACTGTGGATTGGATTAGTCTTCCCGGTGGGCGTCCTCAATCCTCGGATCCCTTGAACGCCTATTCGTCTCGGATCCAAAGATGTCTCGGCATATAATAAGATGATCATGTCAAATGTATCGAAATGACATGCACGTACATTTTGCATGGCCAATGTTAGTAAGTGGGAAGATGTAAGATGTAATTATATGTATCCAAGCGCTAACGCGGCTTTCAAGCCACTCTCTTGCTCGTTCCGTTCTAGCCTCCACTTGCTTGGTTGCCCCTTGATCCTTTCTCTAAGTTGTTGGTAAGCGAGAAAACTGCAACCGCTAACGCTTACGGTAGTTATACCTATAGAAAAGATCATGAAAGAGGTGATCAGAATGGTACTCGAATCCATTTACGATCCTGAGTTTCCAGACACATCGCATTCAACAAGATCCGTTCGGATCAAACCAGCAAGCTACGGCTAGACCGGAGCGAGCAAGAAAGCAAGTAGAGGCTCGACCGGGAGTAACAATTTTTTTTCATTATATATAAAATTTATAAGTTTATAAGGAGATGGGATAAGAAGGGGGATGAGGGGGTGCGAGAGTTGTACGACGAGAATAAAATATATAACATTTTGGTTATTATAGCGAGAATGATACTACTGCATTAAATTCTATTTCTTTATTAAATAATATTTAATTAAAATAAAAAGGAGATTAATAAGGATTTTAGAGTTTAAAAACTTATGGTCACCTCAAATATATGAGTATATATTATATATTAATTATTGAATTCATTATAAATTCGAAAGGAATCGAATCCATTTACATCTAACAATGTAAGCGGATAAGTGGTGCTATACAGCTTTATTATGTGCATACAGCTTATTTCTTAATCGATCGATATTGAATCGTATTCTCTACACCTAACCTCACGTAGCAGCATAATTCACTTTACCACGTGTTATTAAACGACTAACCACAAATCAGGCTTCTCGCTCGGGTGAGGTGCGGGCTCGTTTACTTTGATGTTATGTTAAATTCGTTATAGGTTTATAAGAGATTGAACTCATTCTCATCTAAATGTCCAATCTACTTATAATACTATAAATTTATTCCTACAATAATATTAATATAAATTGCATTACATTAATGTAAAAATCAGGATATAAATGAAGAATAAATACAGTGATCGAGATGGGGGCCGCTGCCCGCTGGTACCTTAATTTCCATGGACCAGGACTGATGACCCCAGCAATAATAATAGTGCAGTCATGCAACACAACGACCGAGAAAATTCGATCCAAAATGGATTTTAAGGTACAGGAACATATCTTGTTGGTCTTACCGAACGAAGATCATTAGTGTTGCGATATCCTGTGGATGATCTGCATCTACGTACTCGTGCATGAATGCATCGGTAGTTGTACCAGTCCCTGCAGGGAGTGATAGTGGTAAGATTTATGGCTTAGAGTTGTGGTCCTAGCCGGGCAATAATTGCTAGCTGGTGGTGGGTCTGACCCAATAGGCAGGCGAGAGAGTCATCACTATTCGGTCACGGCGGTGTCGTTTAATATATGACTCTTGTCGGGTCGGTCAGGGGCAATCGTGTTGGTCAGTGCTGGGCCAGATCGAGGTCTTAATAACGTCAACTCTTTTTTGGTTAAATGCATTTAAAAAAACTATACTTTCTTCGGATTATATATATATATATATATATTTTCCGGTCCCTCGTCTTTTGTTTTATTTATTATAGGGAAAATATATTTTTTTATTACAGAAAAATGATACTTTTAATTCTTAATATTTTATAATTTTACTATTTTATCATAAATCTCTATTTTTTCAATCATTCTCATTATCAACATTCATACTTTTTGCCGCTTCAGTATTGTCATGAGAATTTTTGTTGGGTGTTGTTGATGTGACTTTTAAAAAATTAAAAAAATATATTTTAAAAATCTCAATGAATAAATAACGTGATAAAAAAAATTAAAAACAAATGGAAAAAGCATAACATCAAAAAATGAAAAATAAAACAAGAGAAAGAAAGAAATAGCTGGTCTCATCCGCAAGTTTCCATTCCAGACCCAATCAGGGCTCCACCAAATATCCGTGGCCTTGATTTTCGATAATTCTTTAAATTATATTTTTTTCATTGAGAAAATTTTAAAATCTTAATTAATTTTAACTTTGATTAATTAAGTTCTTTTGGAATATTTTAAAATTTTAAAATGTTATATCAACGTCACTAGTAGAAATTCTAATAATAAGACTAAAGTAATAAAAATTGAGAAGGTTGACAATAAGAATGATAAAAAAAAATAAAGGCATATAATGAAACCACTAAAACTACAAAAGGTTGAGAATCAACAGTACATTTTTAATATGTATTATATGAGTACTTAGTGTTCGAGTAAATACAACAGTTGATTGAGAAATATGATTTGATATAATAGCATCATTCTTACCGTAATAAATAAGAAATTATAAATTTGATTTTTATTATAAATTTTTTTTATTTTTTATTATTTTTCACTTTTATCATCTTATTTTAACTTTATCGAATTTGTATGTAATCAAAAAATAAAACATATCTATTTGATTCCTCCATTTGAATGATTCAAATAGTTGAATAAGCTCTCTGTCTACAACATGTCTCTGTATCACTGGTTCTGTGCCCGTACCCTTTGATCACATCGCCCACTTGGTAGGTTCTCCGTCGAGCCTGCGCGAGCCAACGGTCTCCACTGTCTACTCAACTCAACTACTGGTATATACCTCCACCGCCGACACCGATGGCTCTTGCCCAGGCGGCTCTGTCGACACGTAACCTTCCCCCGCCACGATTTCCATCGCTTCTTCTTTCGCATATGCATAGTGTGAAGGTCGGGCTCTCTGGGTGCCGCGGGAGCGTTTGTCGGCGCCACAGTTGTGCCCTCGTTCTAGGTTTCGCACCCAAAAGCTTATTAATTTAAGAATGTCACTTACAAAGAATACAAAGGGGGGAAATTATAAAATGAGAGTGGAACAGGGAATAGCTTAATAGAAAACCGATCGTGCTCGGTCATTTACATTTGAAAATCAACTCCGAGACCTTAAATTGATGAAACATATAAGGAGAGCCACCCGTCGGTTTTAGATTTAGGTCACCAAAATTGGTTCGGATTATTCGATATATTCTCTCTTTCAATAAGTGTTGGGTTCAAATCTTATCAATTGAGTGAAGTTATAATTTTCAGTATGGTTGAAGCGTAAGTAAGTAATGGTTCACTTGATTTCATGATAATAGGTGCACATGCACGATGAACAATTTGTTAGACTAGACCACACAGTAGACCCATCAACTTATTCAAAAGTTATTTGGCCCTAATGGATAAATATTTGAGTCAAAATCTATTGGAATAAAATTTTATAAATATAAATTCAATCTAATCACAAGATTCAAATATGATATAAATAATTTTAACTAAAAAGATTATCAATTAACTGTGCAACCCAACAAAATGTCAAAACCAAAATTGTCCAATATGAAAACTGATGGTGATGGCAGTCAGCCGAGGGTATCAATCCCATTCAACAACCGCTGTCAGTTCTATTAATGATGGTTAGAAGACTGTTTGCAATAAGTACCCGGGTAAATTAACTATGTCATAATCACGACAAAGTTACACAACAACGAGTTATTAATTCAGAGTACCCATGAATCTAATCAAGCTTATATGCAAAATAAATGTAGTTAGTGGACCTTAGAATCGACCTAGCTACTTTTTTTTTCTTCATTAAGTATTCATAAAGTGCAAACACGACACACCCTATTCAAAATTTCACTGGAATTATCCCATTGGAGTTTAAAAGATTACAATATAATTAGTCTATGGAGTAATTATCTAGTGAATATGCTGTGTTTTCTATTTAAATTTAATTATAATTGCACTACTTAGACCAATTCTTCTGCAATGGTATTGTCTAATCCATATCTACATTATTACGCCCATAGATTTTCAGTTCTTTAAACTAAAAAAAAAATTATATAGTTGTGCTATGGAGATTACAGGGAAAGTGACGTTCACATGTGCATCTGAGCTTTGACTTGTAGATTTGATAGAATGAGTCTTAAGAGTATTAATCTTATATTAGAAATACATAAGCATTAATTCATATATTGGTACCATATGAATAAGGTTTGATTTATATAAATAAATAATTTATACTTAACCGATTCAAATTATATAGCAATGGAGAGTAATGGAGACCTGATTAGACGAATTAAAATTAATTATTGCAAGGGAGCTGAATTTACACATGTAAATAAAAAAATTTCTTAAAAAAAAAGAATTTCACAAATTAAATAATAATTTCAATTTCATAGTTGCATTGTATGTGTGTGTGGGTATGTTTTGGTACGTATGATGAAACGGATGGGTGGTTTTGACCGAGAGAGAATGAGAAGCCCCGGCCCGTGTTTTGGCCTTGGCCTGTTAATAAAGTTTCTTCCTTCACCTTCACCTTCTCTCTCCCGCTTGATTCGCCTTCCCCCCTTGGACCTCCGATCCACCCCCACCCTCCATCTCTCTCTCTCTCTCTCGCTCGCTCGTTCGTGCCCTGCATTTCTGATTCGTCACCATATCCACCATAATCGTGACCGTCTCTTCTTCCTCGTCTCTGCGATTCCTCCAACACCCGTCCCAGATTCACGTCCACAGCTCGGAGGAGATCGAATCGTGCAAATTCATCACCATCGGTAAGTTGAGATTCAGCTTTCTAATTGCATTCTCCGGCGAATCTTAATCCCGCGGCCAGCTCTCGTTCCGATTTCCCAGTCTCTGGCATTTCTCCAGCTCACAATGTTCTGTTTTTGGCTCCGATCCACGTCCCGCTGAGAATGCGCATCAAAAGTCCGTTTTCTTCATTGGTTGCTATTACATGTTTTTGATTATATGTGCGCCATCACATTTTGACTCTCCGTGCTGATCCGACTGGCTGATCCGTAATAGTCTGTTGGTGACACAGGGTGGTCTGAAAATGCGTGGCTTGCATTGATCCTTGACTTGAATGTCTTCTATGTGTAATTGTTTCTTGCCTCAGTTATATTGCACTTGGGGCATCTGGTGGAAGTCCTCTGAAATTATCTTGTCCCTTTTTTTTTCATTGCACGCAAAGACACGGAAGGGAGGACTAAAATAGGATGGCAACTAACTTACTGTACGTTAACTCTTCCTCAATCTTGTGGAAGTTGTTAACATACCTGGGATTTGCGGTTCTCAACTTTCATTGAGATTCAATGTAGACACTGTTGGAATGCAATAGGGTTCATTCTCTTTGTTCTTTTATATATAATAATTTCTATTATAAAGGAGGTCACAATACATTTGCTTGCACGTGCACTTCCTTGGATCTATGGCTTGTGGGTGTTCATGGGCCCCGGGAAAATAAACCCTTGTTACCCCCAAAAAAAAAAAAATCTTGTCACAGAGGAGGCTTGTTATAAGGATTGGGGAGGAAGAGGGAATGAAAGGGCACGATGAGCTCCACTTGTGAGAAATAAAACACAGGTCCTTTTGGTGCTGATGGTTATGCCATTGCATTTGACCTGCTTTCTCTTCTTTCTTGGATATTTAATAAGTCCGTATGCCATCTACACAAAGATATTTCTTAGACAAAAAAAAAAAAATCCCGATAATGCTTCTGAACTCAATATTCTCATAACTTGTCTAGAAGTTTCATTCAATGATAATGTTACACCTGCGCTATTGTCAAATTATTTATATCACTGATCAGGAAATGTTCCCAAGTTGAATATCTAAATATCAAGGTGCTGTTCTATTTTCAGGTGACATGATAGCATGAGGGTTCCCTTGTGATTCAGGTAACTTTATAATGGAAGAAGGAGAAACTAAGGAGCTCTCCGAGCCTTCTGTAAACAATTCTGTTGTTGAACGAGTTATTGGGATAGAGAATGTAGGAGGTACAACTCCTCGAGAAGATTTTGAGGCTGATAACGGTGATGAAGCTGGAATAGTGAACAAGAATGTAATCTTGGAAGAGATTGATGCTGAACATGTGGTGATGGATGATGACCATTTTGAGCAGGTCTGCCTGAAAGATCAGGATAAAAGTTCTGGTCAAGCTCATGGCAGTTCAATAGAGTCAAATTGGTCGTCAATTTCAGACAACGTGGAAGTCCATTCTGGCTCTCTTTCAGCAGTGATTAATTCGTCTTTTGAGGAAATGCACCATGGTCGCTCTAATTCAAGCCCTGGCCCTGAGAAACAGATGGGCTATACCATGAAGCAGTCATCATCAGCAACTAGTCTTGATGCTATCGTATATACAGATTCTGGATATTCACCTGTTGATTCACCGCAAAAAGTCAAGCCTAGAGCTGCTATGCCAAATGTATCTCCAGAACTCTTGCATTTAGTGGATTCTGCCATCATGGGGAAGCCTGAAAGCTTAGACAAACTAAAAAATATTGTGAGTGGTGATGAGAATTTTGGGTCTGGGGACGAAATGGATAGTATTGCTTACTTGGTGGTTGATTCGCTTATTGCCACAATGGGTGGAGTAGAGAGCTTTGAAGAGGATGAGGAGAATAATCCTCCTAGTGTGATGCTTAACTCCCGCGCAGCCATTGTGGCGGGTGAGCTCATCACCTGGCTTCCATGGGCTGGAGATAGTGCTAGATTCATGTCTCCTAGAACACGGATGGTTAGGGGGTTACTTGCCATATTGAGGGCTTGCACCAGAAATAGAGCAATGTGCTCAATGGCAGGCTTGTTGGGGGTCCTGCTGGTATCAGCTGAGAGGATTTTCCTTCAGGAAGTTGCATCATCTGAGTCAATAAGATGGGATGAAACTCCTCTGTGTCACTGCATCCAATACTTAGCGGGGCATTCAGTTACTGTCAGTGATTTGCATAGATGGTTTCAGGTCATAACCAGGACACTTACCACGGTATGGGCAAGTCAGTTAATGCTTGCTTTGGAGAAGGCAATCGTTGGAAAGGAGTCCAGGGGACCGGCATGCACATTTGAATTTGATGGTGAAAGCTCTGGCTTGCTTGGTCCTGGGGAGAGCCGTTGGCCATTTACCAATGGTTATGCCTTTGCCACATGGATATATATTGAATCATTTGCAGATACATTAAATGCAGCGACTGCTGCAGCTGCAATCGCAGCGGCTGCAGCAGCTAAGTCTGGAAAATCATCAGCAATGTCTGCTGCTGCTGCTGCCAGTGCACTTGCTGGTGAAGGCACTGCACATATGCCAAGACTTTTCAGTTTCTTATCTGCTGATAGTCAGGGGATAGAGGCATATTTTCATGCTCAATTTTTAGTTGTTGAATGTGGTAGTGGAAAAGGGAAGAAGGCCTCTCTGCATTTCACTCATGCATTTAAACCTCAATGCTGGTACTTTATTGGACTTGAGCATATTTGTAAGCCAGGAATAATTGGCAAAGCAGAGAGTGAGCTGAGGCTTTACATTGATGGATCACTCTATGAAAGTCGCCACTTTGAATTCCCTCGAATCAGCAAGCCTCTAGCTTTTTGCTGCATTGGGACAAATCCTCCTCCCACTTTGGCTGGCTTACAACGTCGTCGGCGACAGTGCCCTTTGTTTGCTGAGATGGGCCCTATTTATATCTTCAAGGAACCAATTGGCCCTGAAAAGATGGTGCGTTTGGCTTCTAGAGGGGGGGATGTGCTGCCTACCTTTGGTAATGGGGCTGGGTTGCCTTGGTTGGCGACTAATGATTATGTGAAAAGTATGGCTGAAGAAAGCTCATTGCTTGATGCTGAAATTGGAGGATGTGTGCATCTTCTGTATCATCCCAGTCTGCTAAGTGGGCGATTTTGTCCAGATGCTTCCCCAATTGGTGCTTCTGGTATGTTGGTCATACTTTGCTTGTTGATACATTGATCTGGCTACAAATTACATCTGCATTATGAATGATATCATAGCATTTTCTAGAAGTTTTGACCATGCATTATTGGTGGCTGCCTGTTTGTGCAGTTTCCAAAGTCTCTATTGTAAGCTATAAATGGGCATTTCAAATAGAAGTCATTACATGGTTCAAATAGCAGTTTCTAGAAGTTTTGACTATGCATTGTTGGTAGCTGCCTGTTTGTGCAGTTTCCAAAGTCTCTATTGTAACCTGTAAGTGGGCATTTCAAATAGAAGTTGTTGCATGTTTCAATTAGCCTCTCATGAAGGCTTGGTTGAACTCTTTGACAGCATCTTGAGCTTTCCTTGGGAATTGATAAAGACAATTAAAAATTCAAAAATTTTCTGATGAGTAATCTGTTTCATGACCTGTCCTAGATTGGTTTTGCTCTTGATATTATAATATTTGTTTGATGGTTCAGGTGTACTCAGACGACCGGCAGAGGTTCTTGGGCAAGTTCACGTTGCTACAAGAATGCGACCAGTGGAGGCTTTGTGGGCCTTAGCCTATGGAGGCCCTATGTCTTTACTTCCTTTGGCAGTAAGCAATGTGGATAGGGACAGCATAGGACCTCAACAAGGACAACTGTCATTGACTTTGGCAACAACTACTCTGGCTGCTCCTATATTCCGGATAATTGCTGTGGCTATTCAATATGCTAGGAACAATGAAGAGTTGTCTCGCTCCAGGGGACCTGAGGTTCTGTCAAGAATATTAGATTATCTTTTGCAGTCCCTGTCATCAATCAATACTGGAAAGAATGATGGAGTAGAAAATGAGGAACTTGTTGTTGCCATTGTCTCTTTATGTCAGTCTCAAAAGATCAATAGTGTTCTTAAAGTGCAGCTTTTTAGCAGATTGTTGTTGGACTTGAAAGTGTGGAGCTTGTGCAACTACGGATTACAAAAGAAACTGCTTTCATCACTAGCAGATATGGTTTTCACAGAGTCATCTGTGATGCGGGATGCGAATGCTATTCAGGCACTTCTTGATGGATGCAGAAGATGCTATTGGACTATTCATGAAAAGGATTCAGTTGATAACTTTTCACAAAATGTGGAAGTTCGCCCAGTTGGGGAAATCAATGCTTTGGTTGACGAACTATTGGTAATTATTGAGCTTTTAATTGGGGCAGCAGCACCGTCATTTGCAGCAGATGATGTCCGCTGTCTGCTTGGTTTCTTGGTTGATTGTCCTCAACCCAATCAGGTATTCTTTCAGTTTATTTGCTAATTCATTAAAAATAATGCATCTATTGGTTTGGTCAGTCAATAATTAGTTATAGAGGGAAAGCATGCAATGAAAAAAATGGTATATTGTTTGGGGGGATATTGCAATGCTCAATCCTTATGGATGAGCTGAGCAAGTGAAACATGAGCTGTACTTAGCAGAGAGAGAAAAAGTGAGCATATAACTCTCATGTAAAACCATAGTTGATTAGCTCTCCCTTCAGCTAACTGATATGCTTGGCATTCTCCAAGGTTTTGTCTTCTCACGTATATTCCAATAATCAAACAAGATTATCTCTTTAGGCTATGCATCTTATGGTTTCTTCAATCTTACATATGTAGTGCAAGATACCATGCTTATTATATCTTAATACATTGTAAAGGATTCATTTACTAGAGAATAAGATGTATGAAATAATTAGATTTCTCCTGTATCAGTTCTGCATGAGTGGACTTAGAACTTGTGCACATTGGGGGTGAAATAATTAAAATTACCTATCAAAGCTATAATTCATGTACTTACTGTATCTATTATTTGTTCTTTTCTGCCTTGAAAAAAAAATATGCTTTTCTGTATGGGGAGGAAAAATTATTGTTAACTACAGCAATGCATTATACCTCCCAAGATTAGCCAAGTGGACAAAGCATGCGTACAATTCATGACTAGTTCAAGGGTTTGTGGGTTTGATTCTCTTCTTGAGCATGTAATCCTTGGTGAGGTTACCCACACGTGTGTGGACTTACCTGGATCATAGGCTTATGGGGGTGTTAATGGGTCCGGGGAGAATAAGTTTCACTATAAAAAAACTAGAGTAATGCATTATACTGTTAATTGCAGCATGTTCAATTTGATCATTAAAGCCACCGGACTCCATTATTTTGTATATCTGAGGGGCTGATTTTTTTTTGGTTAGATTGCAAGGGTGTTGCATCTGATCTACAGGCTGGTGGTACAACCTAATAACTCACGAGCTCACTTGTTTGCGGAGGCATTTATAACAAATGGAGGCATTGAAACACTTCTTGTTTTACTGCAACGGGAAGCTAAAGCAGGTGATGAAAGTGTCTCGGAAAATTCAATTGAGAATAAGGTAGCTGCGTCTGATCAGGAAAATGGATTCAAGAATGAAAATGCTGTTTCAGAGGAAAGCCAGATTGAGGAGCTAGGTTCCCCAGAGGTAAAGGAGTCAGTGCTAGATGAGAAGAATTCTGATCCAGCAGCAATGGATAATTTCAGCAGCCCAAGTGCTGTTTCAACAGGGTCCAAAATTGAAAGAAAAATTTCTGCTTCTGAAAATCCTCTAATGAAGAATTTAGGGGGTATAACCCTCTCAATCAGTGCAGAAAATGCAAGAAATAATGTCTATAATGTTGATAAACTAGACGGGATTTTTGTTGCGATTATTGGCCTAGTAGGTGCTTTGGTTGCAATGGGGCTGCTGAGAGTTGGTTCCCACGCGCCTGCTCCACTAGATATGACAAGCAACTTACTTGGTGCTGGGTTGAATGAAGGAGGTGGTACGATGTTTGATGACAAAGTTTCTCTTCTATTCTTTGCTCTGCAAAAGGCCATCCAAGCCGTACCAAATAGACTCATGTCAAACAACGTTTACATGGCTCTACTGGGAGCATCGGTATGTCATGATTCTTTCTTACATATCAATGACTAAGCTTAGTTTTTTACAAACAGCAAGTAATTTTGGCTTCTGTACTTGGCAATCTGTAGGTTTATCTAAATGTCATAGCATTATGCTTAACTTACTATGTAAAGCTATGTTGTCTGTTCAAAAAATAAGTCAAAAGCTTAACTTTTGTACATATTTTCACTCACCTTCTTGGTGTGGAGTTAAATGAAATTTCTTCATTGAATGTTTAAAACTAATAATAATAATAATGCGAAAAGGTAGATAGGGTTTAGAATCCTGGAGATTTGAGATGAATGTATAGAATAAATGAAGTGTAGAATCAATTGCAGATGCATGTGCTCCTATCCAAGCAATGGGTTTTGTTCTTTCTTTTGTCATTCACATTATCCTATAAATTAATAAATTCAGAAAAGTATGCAAATGAATTGCAAACTTGTCATTTTTACAAGCGCATCAAATAGTCACGCAGTTTGCAATTCTATATTAATTCAAAATTATGTTTTATTACTATGTTGAACTTTTACGAACCTTAAAGAATGGAAAGTTCTTAAATGATCTGCCAGTTTATATTACTTTGAAATAATTTGTCATACAGAAGCATAATTTACAATTTAGAGACAATTTAGATTAATTGCAATTTTCCTTCATTGTGATATTTTTGGTGTACTTTAGCTATAATCAACAAGTTTCTGGCACTGCCTTTTGATAATGATACAAACAGTTGCATCTCATTAGAATCCCAAAGAGCAATATTAGGCTTTTGAACCATCTGTTGCATTGGGATGCTAATTTGCTTCTTGATTTGATTGACTTTTGCAATCTCGCAGATCTTCATTTTCATTTTGTATATTTAGATGCTTTTCTCATAATATTTTTCACCCCATGGGGCTCCTAGTAGTAGTATTGAAGACTTACTGATATATATTCACAGAAATCTACAAGAGCAAGATTGTGCAGAACATTTTGAGCTTCCTTTTGTTACCTTTTTTTTCTTTTTCGTGAATTTCTTTCCTTTTTTATTTTCTATCAGTCATTTTTCCTTTTCATGTCTGAAGTATTTGTGCTCAGATCTGAAGACTTTCTTTTCTTTCAGATTAATGCATCTTCAACAGATAATGGACTTAACTTCTATGATTCTGGCCATCGTTTCGAGCACTTGCAACTGCTCTTAGTTCTTTTGAGATCACTTCCATATGCATCAAGGGCTTTGCAGAGCAGGGCACTGCAGGTATTTATTTTGATGCTCTAGCCAAGCTTACCTTATGTAGAACTATTTCCAACATCATTTAGGTAAGAGACTTATCTGTACTCATTTTCTAAATGCTGAAGGAAATCCTTTGAATAATTTACTTAAGAAAAGTATATTATGGAGGGCCGGCACAGATGCAAGCATAGAAGCTAGAGACATGTAGTGAGCATGCTTGTTGATGAGAGTTTTTCCTAGATAATGATAATTTTTAAATAGAAATGATGGAGCTGCTTGTATGTAAGGCTTAATTGTGTATATAAGTTGCTTGATCCATTGTTCTTGAATTATTATCATCCTCAGCTCCATCAGTCATATCCTGTCATTCCTTAAGATAAATAAATAGATATCTGTAGAGCTCTGCACTAAGAGTTACACATCTAAGAGCAAAATTTTGTCTGTGAAGTTGATAATTGGATTCTCTTCCTATTTTGAAACTCCTAGTAGTTGTCTTTCATGGTAGCAACTTCTGGATAAAATAATGCTCACTGTTTTGAATACATCACTTCATATTCCATTTTCTATTTCCATCTGAAGTTCTTTGATTTTTCTAAATCTTCTGAGCACTCTTTTTCTATATGATTTCAGGATCTTCTGTTTTTGGCTTGCAGTCACCCAGAAAATAGAAACAGTTTGACAAAGATGGAAGAATGGCCTGAATGGATCCTGGAAATTTTAATTTCAAATTATGAGGTACTATTTATTACTTTAAGACAATCTGCTAGACATGTAGGAAAGTAAGTTAATTGGCTGCTATACTGCACAACTATTAATCCATAGGAGTAAAGGAAGCAAGTGGTCCTTCACCTTGGTATTATGGTGAGTGATAAAAGTTTGTCAACTGTTGCACTGAATAACTTGAGTTTGTCCAAATGAACAACTGGAATTAGAAGATTTCTAGATGAAGTGAGAAATTTCTAGAACCTGAGGAATTATATGTTTGACGCTATTTTTGTTTTATGCCCAAAGTATTTTTGGAGAATACTTATTCCTCTCACATTAAATCATCAATGTGGAAAATATCTTCTCATATTTTCAAGGAATTTAGGCATCAATGAAGTTCCCTTTCCACTGCTTTCGCTATTCCATTCTTGCCACCGTTGATAGTGGCAGCCAGCAGAGCCCTGATGTCCGTGGTGAACACTAACAGCCTCATTTTTGTTCCACCAACTTCGTTGGAACTTTTGCCTACTTTGGCCGTAGTGTTTAGAGACTTGCCAGAGTCGTGCTGGAGATCCACTATTTCTAGCTAATGAAAAGTAGTTATTCATTGTAATTTCCAGTTTTTTGTCAACTAGACAGCCTGGGAGATGTTTGTCTGTAAAATAAATGGATGCTAAACCTAGATGTAGTATTTTTGTCAGTGAAGTAGTTTATCTAAAGCTTGAGATAGTACACAGAAAGTTGTTTTTGAGGATGATTGCATCTAATATATTTTACTTGCAGGGACCTTTTTCTCCTTTCATAATGATTATAATTTGTAGCTTGATTTGTCAGATGGATGCAGGAAAATCTCCAACTTCACCCAGCTTAGGAGATATAGAGGACCTGATACACAATTTCTTGATCATCATATTGGAACACTCAATGCGTCAAAAAGATGGGTGGAAGGTAGGTTATGAAACTTCATTGCATTGCTTCCAACTTTCAGATGTGTTGTTTTCTGGGTGTTCAAATAGATATTCTTCTTAATGCTGTTGGTCCTACATGTTGCAATCACTAATGGACTGGTTTGGCATTGTTTATCAATAGCTTTATGTACTTGAGTCTGATCATAATCATTAAGATTTTGGTAAGTTTGGCAGCAAGCAGGCAATACTAGCTATATGGTTAAAATTGTTGTAATATGGGTCCAGTCATCTGAACTACTGAAAGCAGCTATGGACGTGCCACTGATTTGTCGATTGGAAATTTTTGAGATGTGAAGCCTTTCAATAATACCATCTGATCGGTTCAAGTTCAACTAATTGGAAAATATAATGGTGCATGCTCACATGATGGAAGAGATGACTTGTTTATGACCATGAATAAATTAGCTACTTTATTTTCCTCCTTAGAGTACTGTTCAAAAAATTTTCCCCTCATATGAATAACATTTGGTGCATTAATAAGCTAGATTCAAATCACTTTTATCTCTGAATTTATACTTTGTGGTTTTTTTTTCTTTTACAGGATGTTGAAGCTACAATTCACTGTGCAGAATGGTTGTCCATCGTTGGAGGTTCTAGTACAGGATATCAGAGACTTAGGTAATGTGTTACTTGACTGGTGGGTAGTTTGGTCTTGGTTACAATCTCTTAAGTACTCATTAAGATGGAAATGTTACTTGAATGAAATTTAAAGGGGAGCATTGATAGAACAAAAGACAAGAAGAGAAAAGGGCTAATTAGGTCGATACCTCTCTCCCTTTTTGGTGTGTGCGGGAGGAGCAGAATAGATGGACTTTGAAGGAGTAGAAATACAAGATAGTATATGTGTGAGAAATGGGTGAGAATTGTATACTTTTGGTATAGGCAAAGGGATAGCGGCAAGACTCATGGATTTGTGAATATGATCGATTTATGTCATGCTCATGAATTTTTTTGTACAGTACCGACCTTTTTGTGTTTGGCATTTTGACACTACTTGGTGCAAGATTAATGAAATTCTTTGTTTATTACTTTAAAAAAAATGGAAACTTAAAGGAATTCAATTTAGCAATAAGTTAGTTTTAAAGTCATTAAACTGCTCTAATGGGACTCACTGATTGCTGTCCCCAGGCTACTCTTATGCAGGAGAACTTTCTTTGTTAATTCAGATGCCTGCTTCTTAATTGAGATAATTGCTTAGTAGCTGGCGATAAATCTCAGGTCTAAGTCCTAGTTTAGAGCATATACTTCACAAGATGCACATGCCACACTTTGAGTGCTAATTTTCAGGAAAAGGACTTATGTGAGATCAGAAGATGATCTGTTTCTTATTTTTGTTGGGAGTTTGGTTAACTCAAATTAGCCTTCCTGACTATCACTTTGCTTCTTTTTGCTATTTTCTCACTCTTCAGACGTGAAGAATCTTTGCCAATCTTCAAGAGAAGGCTTCTGGGGGACTTGCTGGACTTTGCTGCTAGAGAATTGCAGGTTCAGGTAATTTCATTTCTATCAGAACTTGAAAAGTCATCTAACACCTCTTATATTTTCGGAGGATTTCAGTTGATCCTCATTTAAAATACTTTTTGTGAAGAATTCTTCTATTTATTTTTTAGGGGCTACTAATATTTTTTTTCCATGCACTATAGCATGCTATTTCAGACTGTAAATTGGTATCAGATACCTGTCCATAGAACTAAGAAGTGAAGAAAATCTAACTTCTTATCATGGTACACTTCACATTTGTTTACCCTAAAATATTCTTTAAAAAATTAATGCCCGTAACATGATTTATCTTTTAAATGTTTTAGGACAAAAGTTTTAAGTAAATTAGGGAGTCAGTCTATGGGGCTTACTGTTGTGGATATTTTATGCTTGTTATTAACTTTGAAATGATACATATCTCAAAACTAACACAATAAAGTAACTAACTAGTCCTGCAGCTAATGATAAGTAAAAGATCTACTAATCCCTATTAGTCTTTCGCAACTTTCTAGTTGTTTAAAGGATGAGAACTTCAATAATATCTACATCCATAAAATTGCATATTGTGCAGACTCAATTAATTGCTGCAGCAGCTGCTGGTGTTGCAGCAGAGGGTTTATCACCAAATAAGGCAAAATTAGAAGCACAGAATGCTGCTCAGCTGTCTGTGGCTCTTGTGGAAAATGCAATTGTCATGCTTATGCTTGTCGAAGATCACCTAAGGTTGCAAAGCAAAATATCTCGTGCATCCTGCAAAACTCAGGGTGCTGTTTCTCCCCTTTCTTTGGTATCACCCTTAACTAACTACTCCAATTTATCAACCTCGGTTGATAAAGAGCTGTCAGATACTAAGGGTGATCGCAAATCATTATGCAGCGATTCAAGTGGACTTCCTCTTGATGTAAGTATTCTGCTTCTCTCTAGTTCCAGACATGCTTGTTTCGATATTCTGGCTTTGCATATTATTGGATTAGGTTTCCATCATGTACATCTTTGTACAAGACAAAAATCGTGTGAATTGAAATGGAATATAAGCAGGAAATGTCAATGAAAAATAGGGTATTATTATGACCCTTGATTAAACAATAATCTGCAGCCATGCGGACAAAGACTTCGAGACATGAATGCACAGTTGGTAATATTATGGCCCTAACCATTAAGGCCTATCTAGTTGCTTATATACATGACAAAGTATTTTGTATTGTGCATTATATGAATTCTTAGTTTTTTTTTTTTGGGGGGGGGTGGGGGTTGTGGGGCGGCATTGGGGTGGTGTGGGATTTAAATATTTTTACTGTTCTCTAGATCTAATTTAGATGCCATATCATATTAGGTGATAAAATATCAGATAATTCTGCTTCTGTAGGAACTTACACATATGTAATATCTACAGCTTCAGTAAAGCCTCTATTCAAATGGGAAGTAAGTCAAAATATGTAGAGTTTATAAATTCAGTTTCTTGAAATAAAACTTTTTCCAGCTGCCACAGGATTTTTTTCCCCATGTAATGCATCTTGCTTTGATTTGGTTTTATATTCTTGAACTTACACGATAAAGAATCATTTCAGGTTCTTGCCTCAATGGCTGATGCAAATGGCCAAATATCTGTTGCAGTGATGGAACGTCTTACTGCTGCAGCTGCAGCTGAGCCTTATGAATCTGTTTCTTGTGCTTTTGTGTCATATGGGAGCTGTGCCCATGATTTAGCCGAAGGCTGGAAATTCAGAAGCAGACTGTGGTATGGCGTGGGCTTGCCTTCCAAACTGGCAGCCCTTGGTGGTGGAGGAAGTGGCTGGGACTATTGGAGATCTTCTCTAGAAAAAGATGCAAATGGAAACTGGATCGAACTTCCTCTTATAAAGAAGTCTGTTGCTATGCTTCAGGCTTTGCTGCTGGATGATTCAGGGCTTGGTGGCGGTCTTGGTATAGGTGGAGGGTCAGGTACTGGTATGGGAGGAATGGCGGCACTCTATCAATTGCTTGATAGCGATCAACCATTTTTATGCATGCTCCGGATGGTACTCCTTTCCATGAGGGAAGAAGATGATGGTGAGGAAAGAATTCTAATGAGAAACATTAGCATGGGAGATGCAACATCAGAGGGGCAGCAACATCAGAGGGGCAGCAGAATGATCTTCAATGGCGGTCCCCGTGTATCAAGTAGGATGCCGCGCTCAGCTCTTCTGTGGAGGTATACCTGTTGAAGCTTTTCTGCACACTTTTGCTTCTTATGTTAATACTCCAGTGGTTTTAGAAAAGATTGTCACTGTCCCAAATGTAAATTCAAGAATTACTGGATTCAATCTTGTAGAACTTTATATTTTGTCAATGGTAAAACATTAATAATTAAATGCAGCAGGCAGAGCACTCCAACTATTTTGGCAGGGAAAAAGATACTCAGATTTGTCCACGAATATGAATTTATAAGTATGAAAAAGAGATCCTTATTTCATTTGAGTGCTATTCATAAACAAAAGCTCTGTGGAGTGGAACCATGAAATACGATCTCACTGTTAATTGGTTAACTAATTTTTTATCTTCTGCTGAACTAAGTCACAGGTGGAAGTGATGGGAACTTTCTTTTGGTCAACTAGCTTTTGTAGCATTGTGAAACCTAGTGTTTTTCTTGCCGTAATTCGACTTCTGTCCGCAAGTTATTTTCTCTGAAATGTCTATCTGCCTAAGAAAAATGTTGATTCTTTGTGAAATGGCAGGAACATATTTGACTTGGTAGGATAAACACTTGAAATATTAATCAGCCTTTCTCATGTAGGAGAATGCTTTTCTTATTGATCTTGCATATTTGTTTTTGCTTATTAGCTTTGTTATATAGATTCAATTAGGAAGTTATGGATCTTTGTAAAATTAGGATTTAGAAGTATTACTTGAAAACTTTACATCTATGTTGGCTCACACTGATATGACTCCTCTCTTCTCTATGTTTTGCTAATTTTTAATAAAATTATTCACTTTCAAAGATAACCAACTAATCAATATTGCCTATGTACAGTGTACTCTCACCTGTCCTAAACATGCCAATATCTGAATCCAAGAGACAAAGAGTGCTGGTTGCGTCATGTGTTCTATATTCTGAGGTTCGTCATTTTGTCTTTACCATACCCTGACTTAGAGCACATAACGAAATTTCTCTGTATCTCTAACCAGAAAAAAAATTAAGCATTGAGATCTTGAAGTAATCCAAGGTTACATGAAGTAAACTATTCCATCTAATTAGTCTCTGGGCCTTTATCTGTCATTGAACATGGTGGTCATATTTGTCTGTAACATGTGACTCAGGTATGGAATGCAGTGGGCAGGGATAGAAAGCCTCTTCGAAAACAGTACCTTGAGGCCATTGTGCCACCATTTGTTGCAATTTTGAGGAGGTGGCGACCACTTTTGGCTGGTATTCATGAACTTGCTACTGCTGATGGTTCGAATCCTCTTGTTGTTGATGATTGCGCTTTGGCTGCAGACTCACTGCCTGTAGAGGTAACTGACCAAACATTCATGTAAAGTAGGTAATAAATTGATTTTTCTTTGTTTAGTAATCTCTGAGCTGTCTTCTTTTATTAAATCCTCATTTTGAGCTCAACTTTGCCCTGGACCACGTAGTCTTCCAGCTTAAGAAAAACCTAAAATTATTTCATGCAGAGCATGTCCATGCAATTATAACCATGACACAGTTGATGAATAGATGTCTTTCCATGGGGTTCTTAAGCACTGATGGAACTGATGTAAGCGAATAATAACACAACCGGGATTAGGGGGTTCTCACTGTTGAGTAATCGTGAGTGACTTATGTAAATGCCCATGCTTTTGTAGAGATTTGATCCTTTTGTCCATTGTCTTTATGCACCGTTTAATGGAATTTCTTTATTGAAATGCTCAAAGAAAGAAAACATAGGTATGTTCCATTTTCTGTTTATGAGTGCAACGAAGATTTTATTTTGAAGAAGAAAAGAATCTCTGGGCAGTATTTCTCTGCTCAATTTTGAATTTTCCAATGATTTATGCTGTCAATCCTGTTTGCTTGACCAATCTCCTCCATTATTTCTGTTTTAAATCATACTAGTGGCAAATTATGAGAAGAAATGAAAACCTCTTCCCATTTCTTTCACTTGTTATGGACCACTAACTTAAATGTGTAATCTTGGAGCTTCTGCATAAAAGACAAGCTGTCCTGCTACTGCAATTGGCTTACACCCATAACTGCCTCCTCAGGCTGCTCTTGCAATGATCTTCCCATCTTGGGCTGCTGCTTTTGCTTCACCACCTGCCGCAATGGCTCTGGCAATGATTGCTGCAGGAGCTGCTGGAGGGGATACCCCTGCTTCTATGTCAAATTCACAGCTGAGGCGGGACACATCATTACTTGAGCGCAAAACAGCAAGACTTCATACCTTTTCCAGTTTTCAAAATCCTATGGACACAACCTTGAAATCACCATCTGTTCCAAAAGATAAAGCCGCTGCTAAAGCTGCTGCCTTGGCAGCAGCACGAGATCTCGAGAGAAATGCAAAAATTGGTTCTGGAAGGGGTCTCAGTGCTGTGGCTATGGCCACATCTGCTCAACGAAGGAATGCTAGTGATATGGAACGTGTTAGGAGATGGAACCTGTCGGAAGCAATGGCCGTTGCTTGGATGGAATGTATGCAACCGGTTGGCAGTAAATCTGTGTATGGCAAAGATTTTAATGCTCTGAGCTATAAGTTTGTTGCTGTTCTTGTTGCAAGTTTTGCATTAGCAAGGAATATGCAACGATCAGAGGTATGATATTCATCTCTTGGTGCATAGTAGTTTCAATACTGTTTGGATAGGGGACGGATTTCCTACTTTGAGAAAACAGTTCCTGCATTATTGCACTTCAGAAATATTGCTTTCCTTTAGGAAAATTTGAGCAGGAACACACTTAAATGCATTTTTTAGTGTAAATTGAAGAGTTGTGACCCCTAAATCATTTATTTCCCGTTTGCTTTATAGGTTGATCGGCTTGCACAAGTTGACACAATAGCTCGGCATCATCTGTCTGTGGGCATTCGGGGATGGCGCAAACTCATTCACTACTTGATAGAGATGAAATGTCTTTACGCACCGTTCAGTGACCAGTTATGCAATCCTCCGCGGGTATGTTGAGGAATAACGTGTGCCTTGTTGATGGATTGTCGATACTCACTTATTATGTTTTGACAGAGTGTGTACATTGTCATTCTCGTTCTGAGTTGCATCATTTTTATGTTTTTGTGATTGTCCAGATATTCTGGAAGCTGGATTTCATGGAAAGTTCTTCAAGAATGAGGCCATGTTTGAGAAGAAACTACCGAGGCTCTGACCATTTTGGTGAAGCTGCCAATCATGAGGATGATGCTGAGAGTAAATCTGAGCAGAAGACTCTGATAGATCCCTCTGATGCTCCTGCTCTTTCAGCAGATGCTATCACAATGGAGTCTGTAAATGAAGATGATGAACAAGAAGTGGATAAGTTGGAAGGTAGAGCCAGTAATGGAGATGAGCAAAGTAATGATCAGTCAAATTTCTCTGAAACAACAGAGCAGGCCCAACATGTATCAACAGAATCAACTGATATCCAACTTGCAAGTGAGCAGGATATGGTGCAAAGTACATCTGCAGTTGCTCCTGGTTATGTGCCCAGTCAGGTTGATGAGAGAATTCTGCTTGAGCTTCCTTCATCAATGGTCCGTCCGCTAAGGGTTGTTCAAGGAACATTTCAGGTAAATTCTTGGGCTTGACATTTTTATTGCAACATGATTTAGCACTTAAAAGCCATCTGTACTGATTAGTTTAGTGCTCTACACAAAGTATAGTAAAGAAGAAAGTTGATAAATTAGGGAAGTAGAACTAGCAGCACTTAATGAAATTTCAGATGAGAATAGATTGCTTGTTGTTCAGCTTTTATCTGGTTCTTAATGCAAGGTATTGTATTCTTACAGATCACAACCAGGAGAATAAACTTCATTATCGACAGAAATTCCACTAATGTTTTGGATGGCAATAATGGATTGAGAGACCATGGAAAAGATTATAGCTGGTCATTGTCCTCACTTCATCAAATATATAGCCGAAGGTGAAATTGAGTTGATATTTGTTTGGTACTTGCTGTAATTAGCTACTTTTTTTCCAACTTCCTTTTACTCTTTTTTCACCTCTTTTTTGCATGGAATCTAAGTTCTATGCGGGAGTACAAATTACTTTATATCCATGATCTCATGTTAGCAAACCTCTAAAACCCTCAAGTATCAAAAAACAGTTGGTTCATTGTGCTTAATGTCCCTTTAGCATTTTTCAGTCTTCTTCCATGGTAGAAAAAGGGCCTGTCTGTGCTGATTTTATTAGAATATCTAGAAGTTCAGTATGTATTATGCGAAATATTTCCCCAGTCACTGAGAACATTTGCAAGCCTGAGATTATCAGAATGCACCTGAAATTCCAAAGTCAAGTCTGCTCCTCATGTACCATGGAATGAGGCATGTGACTCGTATTTGTTTTTGTCACAGATATTTGTTGAGAAGAAGCGCCTTAGAGTTATTTATGGTTGACCGTTCAAATTTCTTCTTTGATTTTGGGGTAACTTCTATCTCAGCTCTTTTGCCTTCGCAAACAATTGAAGCAAGTAGGGGTAGTTGCAATAATTATATTATTTCAGTTTTCTTATTTTCCTTGAGTTTCACCAGGGTTCTGAGGGCAGAAGAAATGCATATCGGGCAATCATTCAGGCACATCCTCCTCATTTGAACAATGTATACCTAGCAACTCAGGTTTGCCTTTTGTCCACCATCCTTTTTCATTGATTTTTCTCTGCCTTTATAGTGCAAATAAGGAAATCACCTTTCAATGTTTCACATGCTTTACAAATTATCATCTATTGCTGAAACATTATGTTGAAGGCTGATTAAAGTTTTGCAATAATTTTTTTTTGTAAAATGGAAAGATGTAGTGACCATAGACAGAATTATAAATCTTCGACTTGCAAGTGAGTTTTCGTGCCCATTTTCCAATAACCATTTCATTTGTATCTTTTGGTGATGAAACTTGTAATTTGAATAAAAGAAAAGACATTATGGAAATAGAACTGGGAAGATAGGTCTGGTGAATTGGTTTTCACTTTGTAGTTGTAATTGTTTTCTTGCAAAGAATAAGAGGTACAGCGAGAGGTGAAAGGGAATATGAGAGGGAAGGCAACATGAAAGACAACATAGATAGGAAAATAAGTTTGTCCTATGTGGCTAGTGTATGAATATTTGGCTTTATCCCACTTTATTTGATATAGATATTGTATTCATGCATGAGCACGTGTCTGTTTGCTGCCCTACCCCTACAGTTGGCTTTATACTAAAATTATCTTTTAAACACTTGCTTGTAGAGACCAGAACGACTCCTGAAGAGAACTCGGCTGATGGAACGTTGGGCTAGGCGAGAGGTGCAAAACAGGGATTTTACTTTTATATTGTGAAAATTACTAGGAAATTCCATTTTGGTCTTGGGATCTATATTTTGCTAGACTTTTCTGCTTAGCCTTGAAAGGGCTATAGACATTGACTCAGTAAACTATAAATGATTTGCAGATTAGCAATTTCGAATATTTAATGCTATTGAACAACCTAGCAGGCCGCAGTTACAATGACATTACTCAGGTGATTTTCCAGTAAGGCAATCCTTTATGGCTGCTATTGGATAGAATATAATCTACTTCATAAATTTTGTGTGCTTACTTTGCAGTATCCAGTATTCCCTTGGATCCTTTCTGATTATAGGTCAAAGACCTTAGATCTTTCTGATCCTTCTTCTTATCGAGATCTATCAAAGGTGAGAATATTACTTATCTCTTTGAAAAATATTCTAGTTCGTGTTTCTCTATTAATTGTACATGAGCGCATTTAGCATTAAATAACATGAAATGTGCCTGCAGCCTGTCGGTGCATTGACCCCTGACCGGCTGAAAAAGTTCCAAGAGAGATATTCTACCTTTGAAGATCCAGTCATTCCCAAATTTCATTATGGTTCACATTATTCCAGCGCTGGAACAGTATGTTTTCCCAATCTGAAGCTTATCTTTACTCATAATTTTTTTTGGGAGTATTACTCATCTTTTTTGTTATATTTCTTACTTTCACTTGTTGATCATCCTTAGGCCTTTTTTGTGCTTCTGGCTGGTTTGTCATGTGAGATTATTTTCACAGTAGACTACACCAATTTTATGTTTCCTTGTCAACATCTTCTGGAAGTAATGCTTCACATATGGATACATCTTTCATAGATGAGTTTTAGATAATAGAAGAATGATTATCCCTCCTTTTTGTCATGTCATATATCTCACATTTTATTCTATTTGGTCATGCTCATTTAATGACGGTGTCTTATTTAAAAATAATAATAATAATGGTGTCTTATGGTTTTCCAAAATCTTTGTCGTCCTGGCGTATGCTGTCAGTTCGGGAAATTAATCAATTTGGCATAAAGTTATGCTTATTAGCTTTGAATTCCTACACAGGTACTATATTATCTTGTCAGGGTTGAACCATTCACAACTCTGTCAATTCAACTGCAAGGTGGTAAATTTGACCATGCAGACAGAATGTTTTCAGATATAGCTGCCACTTGGGATGGAGTTCTTGAGGACATGAGTGATGTGAAAGAATTGGTTTGTAGTTTTATCTCATCGATCATTCTCTTGAAATTGCCCCTTTTTTTGCACCTTTTTATATTGAAATTTGTTTGTAGAAAGCTAATATCGCTCCATTTTATGTTGTATATCTTGACACCTGAAATCTAATTAGAATATAGGGAAAAATGTCCTTTGTATTTTCTGTTTAATTTGATTGGTTCTAATGGTCTCACCATGGTCATCCCAGGTCCCTGAGCTGTTTTACCTACCTGAAGTTTTAACAAATAACAATTCCATCGATTTTGGCACAACTCAATTGGGCGACAAGCTTGGTTTGTTTTCTTTCCTCCTCAAGTTTGTTGATTTTATAACCAGAAAAAAATTCCAAGATCTTTGAAATGAAGTTTATTTCTCCTTTTGTTTCAGATACCGTCAAGCTTCCACCGTGGGCTGAAAATCCTGTTGACTTCATTCATAAACATCGGATGGCTCTTGAGAGCGAGCATGTATCAGAACATTTGCATGAATGGATTGATCTCATATTTGGGTCAGTTTCTCTTTATAAGTACTATATTCTGTTTCGATGGGAAAAATATGAAGTCATCTGTACAAAGTCCCAAAGTTATTGGATATGCCTTAGCTGGAGAGGATTTGTAAATACGCAAGAATCAAATTTAGATGAAATATTTATGCTAGTTTCATTTGTCTCAACTGATACTGCCTCTCTTTTGGCCACTCAGGTAGGGGTAAAGGATAATTGATCTTGATATTTGTCAATGATTCAATACTGGTTTGAATGCACAGGTACAAGCAACGTGGCAAGGAAGCTATATCTGCAAATAATGTCTTCTTTTACATTACATATGAAGGGACAGTGGACATAGATAAGATTTCTGATCCAGTAAGATATCTTGCTACCCTTTTTTGCTGCCTTCTTTTCAAGTTAATTTACTTGTCTGATGGTTCTCTTTGTAAATGAACAAAAGGTGCAACAGTGTGCTACACAAGACCAGATAGCATATTTTGGACAGACTCCATCCCAGCTCCTAACTGTCCCACATGTGAAAAGGATGCCTTTAGCTGATGTTCTTCATTTACAGGTCAGATGCCAATTTTTTCACGGAATTGGGTTAGTGTTGTTTCCTGACTCTTTGACTTTTATGACTTGATAATGATAAAATTTTTGGTATGTTTTCTTGATTTTCTGTTCACGTGGAATCTTGCTTGAATTTTACAGCATGTAGTGATTTATCTGCTTAATATGCTTTTCTAGTGCTTATTAACCATGGATTTTCTGGAACTGGGCAGTTAAACGGGTTGAACTATATTCAAAGGGCTAAGATACCTGTTGCCTTAAGGACAGACCGGTTAAATAACATAAATGTGGCAACTGTTTTAATTTTAGCTTGTTGCACTTTTTCTCATAAATGTATCACCACAGTAGTTTTCATCTACTTTTCTGTGTCATACATATTAGTCCTGATTATTTTCTAAGTTTTTTCCTGATTACTTTCTAAGTTTTTCCCGCAAGACTTTACTCTGGAAAAAAAAATCTTCTTCTTCTTCTTCTCTCTCTCTCTTTTTTAATAATTCGATCTTCTTTCTTCTCTTCTTTTGCTGTTTGATTTTTCCTCTTCTCCTCTCCTTTCAATTTTTCTTTTTGGTTAGAAACTTTGGTGGTTTACATTTTGATTTGAATTATCTGGTTTGACTTTGATGCTTGAGTATTATGAAAACTCAGTTTATAAATGGTTTTGCCATCTTTTTATTTAGATTTTAATGTGCTAAAATTTAATTCTGTACTAAGATTTATGTTATTAGTGCATATAATTTGATTCTTATATTGCACATCATTTTGTTTCATATTGTTTTTTAAAATTGTGCGCCTTCAATTCAGCAGAGACTTTTGTGCCTTGATTGCACCTGTTGCTTTTGACGACCTTTCTGACAGATCAAAATGCCAGTTTCAACCCTCCAAATATTAAACAAGTGAAAATTGCTAATGCTATTTTCTGCATATTTGGGAGCAAAAGTGCAAAACCATGCAACCAAATGAAATGGCCTTCAGTCATGCCAAAGGATAAAAATTTTCTTAGATTGTTTTACTATTAGAATAAAGTTTAGTATTGGAGTGTTTCTGTTGATTGGGCGTGGAGATGAGGTTGTTATTTTGAAGAGAATTCTAATGTCACTCTAGCAAATGAGCGTATTCTTTGAGTTGGCAATTGGTTTTCATATTATTCTCTTCCTTTTTTTTGTGGATAAGTCATGCTATTCTTATTTTCAAAGCCTTCTTTAGACAGGAAAGGCCTGGACTTTCTAGTTTAACCAGTTTGAAAATTGTTCCCTTTTTCTTCTGGTTGGTTCTATTCCACTCATGTGATGGTCAAATTTTTTTGGTTTATTTCATCAGACAATCTTCTGGAACCCTAAAGAAGTTAAGCCATACACAGTCCCAGCTCCTGAAAAATGCAATCTACCAGCAGCAGCCATTCATGCATTTTCTGACTCAATAGTCATAGTTGATGAGAATGCTCCAGCAGTGCATGTTGCACAGCACAAATTGCAGCCCAATATGACCGATAGCCAGGGAAACCCGTTCCTCTTTCAGCATGGGAAAGCGGTGGCTGGATCCACTGGTGGAGCCTTCATGCGTATGTTCAAAGGGCCTGCTGGCTCAGGCTCAGATGAGTGGCATTTTCCACAGGCTTCAGCTTTTCCTGCAGCTGGGATCAGAGGCTCAGCTGTGGTTGCTGTCACATGCGATAAAGAAGTCATTACTGGTAAGCATTTTTGCATGCATTAATCTGCTTTCCTCATCTTTTGTTGCGGTTGAATATTAGCTCCTTGGTCACCATAAGCCCATAAACTGCCCACCAGCCTATTGAACACTGAGGACAGGCCTCATGGCGAGCCATCAATCACCATCATATGAGGATACAGGATATTGAACTTGAGATGTGTCTCCACACCATAATCTTCTCCTTTTTAGGCACTAACAGACACTTATGGTTGGCTGGCGATATTTGTCATCTTCTCTCTATTTTCTCTTCTGAAAGTGAAGCAGAGAACTTTAACTAGATTATCCTTAGATTTCTCAACATTGTTTTATTTTGTGGATCGACAAAGGTGAATGTGAGAAAAAAAAAATGCAATCACTAGTTATTGGCAGTTCCTCACTTCATGAAGTTCAATTTATACCCAGATTTGAGGCGGGTACCTAGACATTACTGCCTCATTTTGTTTGTTGAAGTCATCCCAGCTTTTTTCCAGATGATTCTTGCTTCATAGAAGCTCTGATGGTCTGAAAGCAGGTCAAATATTCAGAGAAACTTCGAACTGTTTGGAGTACTTCTACCATCAATAGACTACAATCATGATGTTAATGTACCATTGCCAAATATAACAGGAAGATTCATCCTACACACCTTTCTTGATGGGAATAAGTTCTTGCGAATAATGCTTTGTCCAATGGAAAGTCAATATCCTAGTATATGAAATAAATCATTTGTATTCTGACTAGTTCTTTTTCTTTCTTTCATGTTCCAAAATGCTTTCTTGAATCTCATTTTAATCCTCTGGTCCCATGATTTAGGGGGACATGCAGATAACAGCATCAAGGTAATATCCTCGGATGGGGCGAAAACACTAGAAACAGCATCAGGTCACTGTGCTCCAGTCACTTGCCTTGCCCTTTCTCCAGATAGCAACTACCTTGTGACAGGATCTCGAGATGCGACTGTCTTACTCTGGAGGATGCACCGTGCTTCTTCATCCTCAAGTGGTATCTTGGATGTTCCGACTGGTGGGCCCACACCAACCTCATCCACATCCACCAGTAGCAGTCTAGTGGACATCTTGGCTGGAAGAAACCGAAGACGTCGCATAGAAGGCCCAATCCATGTTCTCCGTGGCCATAGGAGAGAGATAACCTGCTGCTATGTCAGCTCAGACCTGGGAATTGTGGTCTCATGTTCGCATTCATCTGATGTTTTGTTACACTCCATGAGGAAGGGAAGGCTTATTCGGAGGCTCGAAGGAGTAGAGGCTCAGCATGTGTGCCTCTCACCTGCAGGAATCGTTATGACATGGAACAAGTCACAGCATAGGATCAGCACCTTCACTCTGAATGGGGTGCCCATCGCGAGTGCTCTGCTTCCATCCTCATGCATCATCAGCTGCATTGAGATCTCTGTAGATGGGGAGAATGCATTGATTGGAGTAAGCAAGAGTATGGAAAGGAGCGGATCAAATGACGGATGCAGTGATTTTATCTCCAAGAAATTTGGCAGTGAAGAAGATGAAACTCAGAAGGAGGATAAAGCTGATCAAAGATTAGATGTTTTGCCATCTTCTCTTTGTTTCCTTGATCTGCATACACTGAAGGTATTGAACATTTTGTCTCATGAATGACCTTGTTTTACTTCCTTGCCTTTTTTAAACTGATTCATTGGTTCTTTACTGCCTGCTGCATTTATCAAGTCACTTACGCTGCACAATCTCATTTTTCTTTTTTTATCATTTCAAATGTATCTATTGATAACTTGGAAAGCAAACTAATAATTTGATTTGTGCAGGTTTATCACAAATTGAAGCTTGCTGAAGGACAAGATGTCACGGCTCTGACACTAAGCAGGGATGGCATGAATCTTCTGGTCTCAGCGGCAGATAAGCAATTGATAATCTTCACCAACCCAAGTAAATGAACTGAAATGAACTCCATTGATTGCAAATCTATCCAACATTCTAAAGCACACACAAATCTATCCGACATTCTAAAGCACCAGAGTATTGAACTAGATCATCCATTTTTCCAGACTAATTGTCATAGACAATGCTTGCATCTTATCCTAGGACATTTCCAAAAATGTGGATGATTTTTTCAGGATGTGGAGACCCTCCAAGGCTAAAGAAGTAATTGACCCAGTTCATGTTGCTCTCCTTCTACATCTCAATCCTCTTGTTTTTCTTTTCAGTTGAGCGTGAGAGTGGTGGATCGGATGCTCAAGCTCGGCTTGGAGGTTGATGGGTTGAATCCTCTTCCAAGGAGATATAAAAACTACCTCTCTTTCTTAGAGCAACCGGAAGAAAAGAGTAGAGAGAATGTCATCTCTGTTCCTTCTGAAACTTGGATGCTGTTTTCTTTCCAATCATCTCGAGAATGGAGTGGGCCACCACGTACATTTGAATCAAATGGAGAAATCAGAAATGCCTAAACGGATTCAAGAAGTGGTCTTTTTGTGCAGATGAGTGAAGCTGTAACATCTTTGGGTCTCGAAAAAGGTTCAACTCTACATTCTTCCTTGAGCTTTGGGCTGTTTCGAGTTTTGTTGGTGGATTTCCGTGCAATTTTTACAGGTTTAGGGCATTAGAGCACAGCTAAGCTACAACACTAGGCACTTGCTTATTATTTATGTAAATGGTGAGTTATGTTTCACGTGTCTCCTGTCCTGTAAATTTGAAAGGATCATGCTCACAAATTGGTCTTTACATGATGATTTTAAATTTTTACAAACGACAGCTCTTCTTCACCACCACCCACCACCAAAACAGAGTCTGAGTGGGAAGTTGTATGAGTACGGTCAGTGCTATCGTGGAGGGTATGTGGGAAGGAATTTCTTAAGTATTGCTTATCCTACCTAAATATACTGTGATTAGTATTATCTTTATGATAAGAGGAGATCGTTGTTTGGTTTGGTTTGAGAACCAGCCTAACACTTTGCATGCTCATCATACTAAATAAATATCAAGGAGCTTTAAAGGGTATGGGAAGAACGGTTAATGACCGATTATAAGCAACCTGATCTGGGCAGGTTTGGATTGGATTGGATTGGATTCTTAAATAGTAAGGTTGGGAAAATCCGTTGTCGTGCATTCAAGTCTGTATACCAATCTGAGTCATGGATAGGCCTATTGTGTCTTCACGTCAGTGCATGGACCAGAGGAAGAAATATGGCCCAGTCCGAGCTGGTTGAAAAACCACGAAGTTTGCCTAGTGCTTGATCCGAGTTGGTGACGTGAGAGAGGTGCAAAAACAAAAAAAAAAAAAAAAGTGGCTCCTAATTCTCATCGGGGGCTGGAAACGATCCTATCCCCTCGATTTGCTGAGAGTTAACGTCGCTCTACCTGCTTCGCTTAATGTAAATTAGTCATAGTCATCTCGCCTTTCACTAAATTGCTGCTCTAGTGTCCCAAGTCGATCGAGAGTCAAAACTCAGCTGCTGGAAGATTTGAGATTTCCAGGCGGAGTAGATCAGCTCTCACAGGAGGAAGGGTAACGTTTCTCTTATTCATTCTAGGTTTGACACACACATCCATCTGCTGTACTACTAGTGTTGCAATGGACATAACAACTACATTTATTAACGTGCTGATACTATCTAGTGACCGTCCGGGACAGCTCCTCGTCTGGCATGCTGTCTGTTAGCCAGCTATTAGACGTCATAGAAACTGAAGGTCTCATAATTTCTCCACTCAGGTACATATAGATAGATATAGAGAAGCATTGAAAATACGAAACTGTGAGAACTGCGCCCAGTACGTTGGTGAGATCGAGTATCGAATTCCATCGGGAATTGCCTTCACGATCTCATCCTTGAAGTAGCTTTCAGGTGGAGCCCTCCGTCGATGTGAAGTGTGAACATGGTCCTGTAAGTCACAGTCCCAGCTTCGTCAGCCAGCTTGAACCTCAAGAACCGAAGAATGGCTATGGAGAGTATCTTCATCTGCCTGTAGGCGAAGTCCTTGCCGAGACAGATTCGTGGCCCCGCCTGAAAACACGATCACAGATACGAAAAAGCTCGAGTCAGATTTCGCAAAACAGCCGGTGATAAGCATTTCGACTTCCGGTTTTCTGAAAGGAGAAGTGTTATACGGTGATCCGCACGTTAAAAGCCGCAAACTTGAATGGCGACTCCGGTTGGAATATCCCATTTTTCAGCCATCTTTCGGGCTTGAAATCCTCAGCATCCTCTCCCCAGAGGCTCTTCATCCTGCCCATGGCGTATGTCATATTGTAGACCCCGTCCCCCTTCTTCACCATGTAGCCATCTGGGAGAACGTCATCCATCTCTGCGCACCTTCCATCCTTTCCACCGGATCATACCGAAACACAATAATGTAGCCGATGTGAGTACAACACAGTATACGTACTAATACTGAAGACCAGTCTCCGGAGCCTAGTGCTTCCAAACAAGAATTTTATGGACATATGTATGTAGTCTATTACCATGGGAACGGCTGGATACAACCTCAGGGTCTCAGAGAGAGCTGCGTGAAGGTAGTGCATTTGATCGAGCACTGACTCCGTAATCTTCGTCACAAACTCATCCGGGTCAGCTCTTCTTTCCGTCTCCGGTGGATCTCGGTCCTGGATCATGTCCATGATCTCCTGGAAGATGTTCTCCTGGACGAGGGGGTTCTTGCACAGCATGTAGAGGAACCATGACAGGGTGTTCCCAGTCGAGTCTTTTCCGGCGAGCATGAAGTTCAGGATTATGTCGCGGAGGTACTTGTCATTCATCTTCTCGGGATCCTTCTCGCTCTCGAGAAGAAACCTCGAGAGTATGTCCTCCTTATCATTCTGCTAACGGGCAAAAGTTTTCAAGCAAAGGTCACAAATGGTGTATGACAACTGCAAGTCTCTGGAAAGGGAAGAGAGTTTGTTTTCATCAGTCTTCACTGAATCACTTACATAGCCTCGTTGTTCTGCTAGCAGTTCCCTCTTCATACTGATGAGTCGATTCACAAACGCGTCAATGATTTTTATATTCTTCCTGAGGGCGGCTTCTGCGCCAAAGTTGAAGTACCTCTTCAACCTCCACAGGGGATCGACATATCGCCAGTAGATCAAAGCATTTGCCTCATCGAAGGCCTTCATGAGCTCGATCCCCTCTTTGTTCGAACCCTCCAGGCAGTTCAGATCTACCCCGAACCCGACTTTGAAAATGGAGTCGAGTCCAGCTCTCATGAGTATATCCTGCAGACCAAGAAATAAGACTATGAGAATCCTCTTCTTTTTTCTTTTTTTTTTTCACTTTTACAAAGAGAGTGTATTCTCCTCGGCCCATGAACACTCTATGGATCTAAGCAAGCACATGTGTGAAACTATGAGCATCATTATTTAGAGCCGTAGGAGATATTCTGAATCTTTGGGGAACCGGAGATGGAACATGTATGGTGACTGAGAGTACTGACTTGCACATCGAAATCCCTTCCTCCAGCAGCCATCTCCCCGAGGACTCTGACTAGTCTCGCAGCATTTTTCCTGAACACTGAACAGCTGAAGTCTCTAAGGACCCTCGTCGAGAACTCGAAGCTGGCGAGCTTCCTCTGCTGCCGCCACTTATCTCCGTCAACCATAAAGATCCCCTCGCCGAACAAGTCCTTAAATATCTCCCGGTTGTACTCTCCCTTCGGGTACCGGTCGAAGCCTGTTTTCAAGATATGCTCCACGTTCCGAGGATCAACCGTGTAGACCTCGTTCTGGCCGGGAGCGAGAAGCCGGAAAGTCGGGATTTTCTTGGCATCTTCAGTTTGTTGATCATATAATCTGTCCAAGTAGAAGACCTGGTTGAATATGGTCCCCTTAACTGGAGGATATCGGGGGTCTCTTATCGATTTCCCGGCGAAGACTCTCACGGCGAGAAATGAGAACGCCACCCAGGGAATGAGTACGACCACTGCCAGGAGAATGAGCAGTACTGAAGATGCTAACGCATCCATTCTCTCAAGGTATCATCAACAAAGAGCAGTGGGAGCTCTCCCTCTTTGATAAGAGCAATGGAAGCTCCCGCTCTCAAGTCTCAATCTTTATATAGTTCATACAAAGACTTAAACTCTTGATCATATCTAATAATTTAAACGAGTTTCTTTTATTTAAATTAATTAATTAATTAAAAAGGATATATTTATCTAAACGATGATATTCTTAGTTTTTAAAATCAAATTAGGTCGGTTAATCGAACTCATCCTATCCATAGTCATTAAGTTCAATTTACTTCATTAATCCAAATACAATTTAAATTCGGTAAAATCCATCTAAATTGATCAGTTTTAGGTTTGATTGCTAAGTCTAACTAAACTGATTATTGAACCGATGAATTAAAAATTATTTAAAAATAATAAAAATCTCATTATCTATTTAGAAAAAGAATAATAATATTACATTTTATTCTTATCAAAATTAAATTAATATTTTTGACTCAATATAAATATTATAATGAATATTTTAAAATTTGAAGTTACAAATTAGTATTTAACATATTTATAATCCTTAATTATATATATTATTATTATTTATTAAATATACGGTTCGATTAATTACACTCATAATTTACTTATAAATTATAAAACCATATCAAAGACCAATTTCCAATTCCCTTCAATTTTAGAAACTATAGTCCTATCCCTGTCTATCGATGGAAGTCAGAGGGAGATTGCGTCCTTCCAATCCTTGGGTTGCATCATTCGCATTTATTAATGTCACCGATCGGCCCCTTATGTTAACGCTGAGTGGAGAATTTACTTTATATCGGGAAACCGGACCAATTCACACGATTTTGACAAAATCCTGTGTGCGCTGCTGCCCCTGTTCCGTCCATCCGTTGACTTTGGATTCGTGGTCTGCAGGCGCCAGCGAAGTGGAGGTGTTAAAATTTGCCACGGCTCAAAAAGTACTTAAATCAGTATTTTCAAGTTGGTTGAGAGATCGAATTATACTGATACGGCTCAAAAAAATCGTGTCAGTCTGAAAGTGTGTAAATGAATTTTATAATAAAAAAATTATAAGGAAAATTTTTAAAAATAATTAATTATACATATATATATCTAATTATATTTTAATATTTTATTTAAATTAATATAAATTTTAAATTAATTAATCTCTAATATCATAAAAAAATTATTTTAAAATATGAATTATTTAAATTTATTTTTAAAAACCAATTAATCCAATAATTCGTGCCAAACCAGGGCACCGAAGTACGAATTTTTTTTTTTGTCTAAACTGGGATTTTTGGGTGGCCAGAGATGTGGGGATGTGCCGGCATGGTCTGATAATAATCTGTACCGTGTTAGCATAGCTAAAAAACTCTATACCGACCTGTATTGCGAGCTTAGGGTGGACAAGAGATGGTCCGGTGTCACAGGAAGAAGATCAGTGGATCTCGCAGAGATCGCATCCGCTCCGTCGTCGTCCAACACCCGCCGTTAGTCTATCTATGGTCTCTAGCTAGCCCAACGATGAAAGCTACCGTTAGGATGGGGCCCGAGAACCAGGTGAGCTGAGAAACTTAATGGTGAAGATTTGGAACTTTAGCCTTTCACGGAATAATTTAGGATTGGAGGGAATTTACCTACCTAGAGCGACTGTCTTTTTTTTTTTTCTTCTATATACACGAATCGTGCTGGACATCCGATAATTTGATCAGTTGACTGGGTATAACTTAATGGTGAAGATTTGGGGTTCCTCTGCTGCTCCTACTCCACATAGGTTCCATACAATTTAAATTTTTGAATGAGTTGCTTGTCCCCTTTTAAGAGTATTCCCCCCCATGTGTACTGATAACAGGTTATGATGAAGATATAAAAAGCCCATGTTATCATCTTCTCCTCTTTAATTGCAAGGAATAAATCCCAGCTGAGGAGCCACTCGTCTCAAAAGTTTCTACTGAACGCGAGAAAACATCCAGCCTGAAATTGGACTACTTAAGATTGTGGCTCCATTCGATTGAGATGAGAAGGGATGAGGCCGGTCAACAGGATCTAGTTCAATTTTTGGTTGTAATCTCGTTGTTTATTGGATCACTAGTACGTCTTGCTATGTCTGCGACCATTTCTCTCAACCTTCTTGTCTGTTTTCCCATGTACTTTCTGTCTTAACCAAGACTGGTATTGGAGCATACAAGGGATTTTTGGTATTCTTGTAAAGCTCAATGCTACCAAAAGCGTTTAAATTAGCACTTCCTGGTGATGCACCGGTGAATGATGGGCATCAAAACTAACTCATTGTCTGAAATTGAATCCCCAAAAGAGCGTTTCTCAGTTTGCATGGGCACCGAAGATAGTACAAGAGAGCCTCATTAGATGGAAGTGCTCAGAGTCAAGATGCCATCGCACCGGGTCAAGCACAACCTTAATTGCCAGGATAACAGATGGTCAGGCTTGACATGGGACACGGAATGACTGATGGTTGTGATCCATGCAGTCTACAAAGAATTCCCAGGGTTTAGGTCTATCGAGAGAAGTTACTCGTAAGCAGCAATGGTGGTATCGCTGAGAGTTGTGTCGCTCTCACTGCTGCTGCTAGTACTACTCCTCCTCTCAAACCTTTGGCTTGCTGCAGGAGTTGAGATAGAAAATCTGGTGTTTAGATCTGCTGGCCTTGAGCCTTGCGCTGTCATGGGAGTATTTAGAGGACTACCGTTGATAGCAGAGGCTCCAAATCGCCGGGCTTGTGACAGCCTCTTTGAACCTCTGTGGATGTGCCGATCACAGTACTTCTGATCAGGAAGAACGTCTCTACTGCACCGCCACTTCTTGCCATCTGTTCTCCTGCACCTCCATGCCTCGGGCACCGGTTCTGCCTCCTTACAGTTGGGCCAGGATGCGTTTGCGTGATCCATTACTTGAAAGTAAAAAATCGATGGGAGAAAGGAGCAGTCAGCCAATTTAGAAAACAAAATGTAGACAGGAGCAAAAAGTAAAATGCTTTAGCCCTATGGCAATGGTTTTCATAGGAGCAATCGTGAGGTTCATGCTATCTGCTCCGGTCTTCAGAATCTTGAGAAATTAGTTGTTCAGTGTTTGAGGGGAAAAACCTCAAGAGCATGCAGGACCAATTACTATGCACTAAACCACTCTGATCAAGGGGACAAGTAACTTATCAGATAATCTCACAACATTTCTTATCCTTCAATAGGGATACCATTCAACGAGATAATTACCTTGAAGAACGCTCTTAGGCGAGAACCCCAATCCTGGGAACACATTCCTTCTGATCACATCATTGTTTGTGCCAACCCCATTTTTGGGCAAATTTTGTTGATAATCAACATAGCTTCTGCCTTTATATATTCCATGGCTGCTCAGACTGGTTCGTGAGCTGCTGCTGCTACTGACAATGGTGACAGAAGTTCCATAACTATCTTTAACATAAAGAGAGCTCTTGTTTTCAGAATTGACCTCAGAAGAAACGCCACTATTTAGCCGAAGGCCAAGAGTAATATCAGCTTCTGCGTGTCCAAGATCATCATTAGTCGTCTTGGATGTTGTTCTTGTCTTAGAAGGAGAAGCAATTTTCGAAATTTCCAGAGGCTTTCTTGAACGTTGTTGGCCTCTATTGACATGCCGCTCGCAGTACTTCTGATGGGGAACTACATTCTTACTGCACCGCCACTTTTTCCCGTCTGTTCTTCTGCACCTCTCCAGGTCTGGACTCATTCTATTCATGTAATCAAGCGCCTCCTTCCTGAACCCTATGGCTGCATAACATCAGTTGCCAATAACTCGCAAGATCAAGAATGTGTCTCGTTAAAAATGGCAGCATAATCGGCCACATTCATAAATGGTGCAACTCACTATGCACAAATCTCAAGAGTCCCCCAAGCAAAAAGAACTAACTACCACATATTATGATCATGCTAACCCAGTTAGACAATGTTTTGGCCACATTAACCTAGCTAAACAGTACGTTAATGCTCATCATAGAATATTACACATCAAACATCGAAACAGAACCACGACAAAACGTCATGAAGTGTAAGAACAACATCCATCGATCATTTCAGTTCGAGATCCAGGAGCACTAAGAACCCCGTTTCTGATTTTTCATGACATGACAAGAATAAGCAGGAAAAGGTCAGAAATAACAAAGAACTTTCGACTTACAGGTAGAGTGATGTTTCTGCAGGGCGACATCAACAGGGGGTGGATAGGAAGTGGCCTCACTCTTCCGGAAAGGAAGCAGAAGGTGAGGGGGAACAGGGAGACGAGCGGCTAAATACTTGTAGACGAGAGATTGATGGTACAGTTCACTCAACTGAGCACGCGTTAACTCCACAGGCCTTTCCCTCTCGGAGTCCCGTGCACTCTCATCTGTGCCGCCGATCCCGAGGCGGAGGCTCAAGGACGGCTTAGATTCTTCCGCAGCATTGTCCGCTCCAACCATCACCGTCCATAGTCCTCTGCCATCGGGCCACCCTCCGTTTGCTTCTAACAAATCAAACAACAACGCCATCATCGAGATTATATTTATTGATACCATCTTATAAATTCGTCAGGTAGACAGAGTCGGGTGAGAGGCTGAAATCAGCAAAAATCTAGAGAGGAGGGAGAGAATACCAGAGACCGAGGAACCGACCAGTCGAAGAGCCTGTGCGTCCATTTCTCAGACTCAGAGCTTTGGGAAAGCGAGAGAGAGAGAGAGAGAGAGAGAGAGAGAGAGGGTGTCTGTATGAAGTTCAGAGGCTGGGCAACAGTGAAAAAAAAAACATCAGACACTGAGGTGAAGACTGATTCAGTGATGAATTCACATCAGAAGCTAAGCAATGAATGATCGGATCAGTATTGTCTTTCCCCGATCACGAGACAGCCATTGAAGGATCCTGGAGAGCCTTCTCAACGGATGATCTTCACTTTCCTCTCAACACATCTGGACATTTTCTCCAAAGAGAGCGAGATGGAGGAGGGAGGGAGTAAGGCGGTTGTCAGAAGTCTGACAAGGCCCTTCCCTCCGCTGCAGCGGTGTCAGGGGGAGTGTGTTCGCTGGATTCAGAAGAAGGCCCAGTTAGATCTGCCACGCGTGAGCGTCACGGCCCTCCGGTGGAAGTGTAACGGGGGGAGCGTCATCTCACGCCCCCAGCCAGAGCGTGCCCGCTCTGCTCAGTGGCTAAATGTGGCACTGGATGACATGTCAGCGGTTTTTGTCTTGTGGGACCCAAGGCGCTCAGGTCATGTGATGGAGTGGGATAAGTGTGGGGCCCACCTCATGGCACCGGCGTCTCCTGGCTGGTGGGCCTTGGAGGTGCCACGTGGAGCCGGTTGGCTTTGTGGACTTCTTATGACTCGGGGAAGCCCATTTCCTCGGATGGGTCAAACCCAAGATGAGATGTCCAGTCATTGGGCTATGCATAATTGTCGACTGGGCTTCCTCGTTCTTTATTAGCATTTTGTAGATGTTAAGTGTCCCACAACTGATGGACTTCTTATGATTCAAGTTATTAATACGTTCTGCATTACCCGGCCCCCAAAAAAAACAAAAGTTAAGGGTAATAGTTGGCAACATGTAATTCTTGGGAGCATAAAACGACTAAATCTGAAATATGAGGGACTACATGACAATTTACGCAAACATTCCATAATTCCACTATATTTTTAGCTACAGGAGTAATATCCACGTGCGGAGCGGCGTAGAAGACGACACTGAGCTCGGCCTCCGCTCTTCCGTTTCAATTCGCCCGAACTCGGTCGCTTCGGTCTTCTCAGTAACAGTGAGCAAACGTCCTCCCTCTTCCCTGGGCAGTTCTCCCCTCCTCCGCCTCTGAGCTCGCCCTGCCTTCCTCCATCGCAATGTTGGTGGGCGAACAAGGCAGCCAGTCGGGACCAAGCCCTAGAGCAAAAGCCTCGCAGCCTGGCGCCTACGGGAATCCCGCAGGACAGAAGCCCTCAGCGGAGCCACCTCTGAGCCGCCAGGAGTTCATAGAAAATGTCTCCTCCAAAATCGCCTCAGAGCCCCTTCACGACCCCGACCCGTGCGTATGGGGCGTCCTCACCGCTATCAACACCAAAGCTCGTGAGAGAAAGCAGGTTTGTGCGGACGTTCTACAGACTTGTAGTTCAATTTTAATTCTGGGAGTGTAGAATTCGGATTCATATTATGCGTACATGCTACATTGTTAGGGACAACCACATTTTGCTTTCTTTCCGATTTCCTGTTTGCTACTTTTGCATCAGTTCCTATCTAAAAATTATGCTTTTCGTTTGGAACCACTTTACCTGGGTTGTTACTCAATGTTTATAGTTATGCACTGGATCGTGCTCTGTGTTCTTTAATACAGTGAAGTGTATCTTACTCTACTGAAATTGACGTAACGTAGGGCTTAAATATGCTTCTTAAAGCAAGTGCACACTGTATTGGCCGACTGGTAAAGGATACCCTCTTTCGAATTGACTCAAATGTAGTTAGTGGAGAACATTGCAAAATATTCAAGGCGGCCACTGGCAGAGTCTTCTTGAAGGATACCAGGTTTTTGATTATTTGCATAGCTCTTGCACTTGCTTTCTCTTGTCTCCATTCCCTAATTTACTACATCTTGGTCAGCTCAAATGGGACGTTCATTAATTGGATGAAGTTGGGTAAGAATAGTGCCGAAGCAGAAATTCACCATGGAGATATTATATCATTCGTTGCTGCTCCTGATAGTGGTAATATATTTGCTTCATTCTTCTTGAAGATTACAGCTCTTTTTGGGTTTTCAAATCTATGCCTAATTTATATATATATATATACATATGCATATATATATTCTATATACCTATATATGAAATTTTGGGCTCCTCATGTGTTGCCAAGGATGAAGAATGGCTCCCTTCTCAGATTTGATATAATTCATGAGCAGATGAGACTTAAAATTCATGTTTAAATTAGTAGTCTGCTACGATACTGATCAGGTTAACTAATTTAGTTGCAGGTGCATTCTTTCTCCGCATTAAAGTGCATTTACTTGAAAAGTTTGTAAGGGCGCACCTTCTTTTGCTCTTGAAGTGTTCTAGTTTGACAAAAATGATGTAATGGGGACATTGCAATTTTGTTTTGAACAAGAGGATCTTTGGAATATGAAATAGTTGTATTATTGACACGATTTATTGTCATGTGTTACTGTTGAAACAAAGTTTACTATATAGGTAGTGCTGTCAAAGTAAAGTTGATTGACTTTACTCACCTTTGGGTAGTGGTATTTGCACTTACTTGGAACAAAGAGGTCCAAGTTCGGCTTTCACTGGTGGAAATTTTGTACTCAATGTGTCCCCTTCTATCCACTTGCACCTCTTGGAAAAAATGTTAGCTGAGACAATCATATACCGTAGCTGTTTTACTTGGGGATTATTGACTGAGTTCTTTTGTTCAGTTACATGCATCTTTAGGTAACTACATTTTACTCAGTATCTACTGAGAAAGTGGAACATTAGTTTTTCTATTAGAGGCTTATAATACTCTGGTTTCATGGCTAACAGGATGTGATTGTTGTGGACCTGTCATGATGGTGGTTTGATTCCATTGACTCACGATTTCCCTTTTCTTGTGTAATTTGTTAATATCGAAATGTTGCATTCCTCAAAGAGGTTTATTTGTTGCATATTTAAGGGGCTAATCTATCACCTTTGATGGGTTTATGAATTTTTATTGTGAAATATACTTAATCATTGCTGCATTGGAAAGTCAAATGAGGTCAACCTGGTATTTTTCTGAAAGATCTCGAGCACTTTAGATTTTAAGATCTTCAATATCTCTTTTCTTATCACAGATCATGCATTTGCATTTGTGTTTCGGGAAGTTATGAAAACAACTCCAGCCACAGATGGTACAGTTACCAAAAGAAAAGCAAGTAAGTACATGAGCCTGAGTATTCTTTTACTTTCCTCTCTTATATCAAATTCTGCTCAACATGAATGTATATGGTCAAATGGAGATATATCTGGAAAAAATTTTTTAGACCATTTTTCCCCTTATGGCTGACTTCCATGAGGGTATCTCTTCAATGGTGATACTTGGCATTGCCACTGTATCAGCTTGGCCTAAATTGTTTAGGTTAATCATTGGCTTAAATTTATGTCCTATGATGGTACATATTGCCAGCTGATTGGACAAAGCATAGAATTATGTAAAGAATACAATAAGTTAATTGGCAAATGCTTCTAAACCCGATAGAAAGAAGAAGCCTCAGACGATGTGGCAGTGATTGAGAAATAGTGGAGCCATACCCGATTCTAAGCAGGATGGATCTATAATCTTTCCCTTTTCTTTTAGCAATTCATTTGTTAATCTTTCATTCCCATATGAAAAAGAAGTATTTTTAATTGCCTCATCTGATTATACTGGTTACACTATCACTTTTCATCCAAATGTGAAATATTCAAAAATTTCCCTTCTTTTGCCAGCTCAGTTTTTTGCCATTTTCTTCAGTTGCGGGGAACTTTTGAGATGATCATTGACTAATTTGGATGTTAGATTAAGAATATTTAAAGTTGACAAGAAGACATTTCATTTACATTGTCTAGACGAGCTTGGTTCCCAGAAGAAAAGGCTTAAGGGCATTGGTCTTGGTGCTCCAGAAGGTCCTATTTCTCTTGATGATTTCCGTAGCATGCAGCGGTCAAACACGGTACCTTCAGTTTGTTCAAAGATTTGAAATTTCACACATATTGATCCTCCCATAGTTTAGATTTTGCAATTCAAGTTTTGGAGATAATCCTTGTATGTTAGAACTGCATCTGTTTGGATTTGATTTGTGTAGGAGTTAAGGGAGCAGTTAGAGAAACAGGTCAAGACCATTGATGATCTAAGGAATGAAAATCGTGCATTTGTTGAGCTTAGTGAAAAAGTATGTTCATTCACTTGTTTTCTCTTTCTTGTTTTTCAATTCTTTGGCTAAGGTTTGATAAGTGATAATGTTGCTTCATCCCTCTATATTTCTACCTTGGTGATAATCATTGCAGGATAGATCCTTAATTTCTGTCAAGTTCCCCAGGCAGAAGTTACTGATAAAAGAGATGTATTGTCTATAAATAAATTTTTTCCTTGAATATCTATTTGATTATCCTTGTTTTTGTGTTGCCTTGTACTTTTTACAAGACTCCATTGTTGACTAGGTATTCTTTTAGGGAAATATTAGGGTAGTGTGAAATAAATAGTACTTAGGTGTTTATCAGGATGGATTTTGTGCAATTGCTTGAGGTAAAAATTGATGCGTCTGCTGTATTTATTCTAGTAAATAGTTTAATAAGCATAACTCTTGTCATGACTAAGTCCTTGCTTAATTATGCCCCAGGAAATTAAGGATCTCAAAGAATCAATCTCAAACTCTTACCGTCATCAAATTAAGGAGTTGAAAGACATGCTAGACAGAAAACAGAAGGAGCTGGTAGAGTTGTCCAAGTTATCTTATGAACAAAAGCAAGGAATGGAAGATCTCAATGCAAGGCTTGGAGCTTCTGTACAGTCCTGTAGGGAAGCAGATGAAATAATGAAGAGGTAATGAATTATTCCAATTGTCATTATTAGAAATTGTCTATTGACCATAACTTTCATGCCTTTTTTGTCTGTTGTGTATGGCTGCAACTTATAAAGTGATAATTAAATAAGGGGATGTTGCCGATATGATCTATTTTTTTGGAAGAATCCTCTCTTTCATTTCTTTTTTAACTTAGAAGTATAGCTGTATCCCATCTTTAATTCTCCAAAATGTTTTATCATTTATGTGATATTGAATTTGCTGAGTGTAGTTATAACCCCAGAGTACTATGTTTTCACGTATTGTTGTCTTTGTTTCTTTTATTGGACAATGTTCCTTCATATATGGATTACTTTTAGTATAATTCCTCTCAAGTGACAGGGCAATGTTGATAAAACTGGAAAAGCTAAGAGTGCCTGATTATTTGATTCCAGTCAGAAGGCATCTATAGCTGAGCTGAAGGTGAGGTTGGAAGAAGAGCGTGAACTACGAAAGGAAGAACGTGAGAAGGCTGCAGCAGATTTAAAAGAGGCCATACAGAAAGCTCATTTAGAGGCTCAGGCTGAGCTGAAACGATGGTCAGATGCTGCACTCAGACGAGAAAAGGAGCAACAAGAAGTACTTGATAAGCTTCAGGTATACAAGGGGTAAAATGTGGAATCTCATCTTTAGAACTGATTAAAATGGCGAATTATTGTTACTTCTGGTAGATGACTTACAAATAAATCCTCAGGAACTGGAAAAAGAGAGGTGCCTGTTACTAGAAAATATGAGGTCCAAATTGGTATGCACTAGACTTGCTCTTTTTTTCCAAAATGTTGCTTAATCTATCTCAAGTCCAAATAACTTTTTCTGTAATTAAATTTTGTAGGAAGACGCAAGACAGAACTTGGTTATCTCTGAAAATAAAGTCCGCCATTTAGAAGCTCAAATACATGAAGAACAGCAAGTCTCTGCCAAGGGAAGAAATGTAATTAATATTTCTTTTTGAGTGACTGCTTAAATTTACATGGAAGTTTTTTCTTGTAACTTATGCATTGACTTTATGCTTATTTCCCAATTCATATATCAAATCAGAAAGTGGAAGAACTTGAGCATGAATTGAAGAGTTTGCAGAAGGAGCTTGAGAATGAAAAGGTAGACACAAGAATTCCCTTGTTCCCCTTGGTACAGTCTAAAAATTACCAGATGAATCTTATTGCTTACGGATAATATTTTGGAAGCTTGTATCTGAGGATGTTATGATACAGATGATTTAGATTTATCCTTTTGTAGACAAAGCTGTTTGTAGGATGACTGAATATGTGCCCTTTGTGTGAAAGATAGTAATGGAATCTTAAGCTGAGGTTTTCCTTTGTTTGCTTAGCAGGCCGCTCGTGAAGAAGCCTGGGCTAAGGTTTCTACCCTTGAGCTAGAGATAAGTGCTGCAATCAGGGATCTCGATTATGAGAGGAGGAGGTTGAAAGCTGCTCGGGAGAGGATAATGCTTAGGTGGGGGGCACTGAAGCTATTGCAACTCATAGAGGATAGCACTTCATAATGTTTCATGCCAAGAAAAAGGCAGTTCATCTTATTTGGCACTTTTTGACAGTGATGGTTATCTTATGAAAGAGTGAAAAATTACGAGTGAGGACTAAGAGAAGATCAGATACAAAGTGTAGGGATTTAATTTGACTGGAAACTAGAGACTATATTAGCCCTATGTGTAAATTAGAGGGACCAAACAAGGCATTTTCCTACACTGAACTGATCTGGACAAATCAGATATGATGAGGCCAAATTTCTTCTAATATGACATGACTCTGAATGTCACATCCATCTTCATGTTTTTTTCCTTCTGTGCACAAGTGGGGAAGTGAGGGGTTTCTAGTCCTTTCCTTGATGCTCTTTCCTGTTGTATGAGCTTACTAGTTATAGTTTTTCTCTTTGCTCATGCAGGGAAACACAGTTGCGTGCTTTTTATTCCACTACCGAAGAGATCTCATTATTGTTTGCAAAGCAGCAGGAACAGTTGAAGGCCATGCAGAAGACTCTAGAGGACGAGGAAAACTATGAGAATGCTTCAGTCGACATTGACCTCAATGTTCCATATGGTCATGCCACTAATAATCCTGTTGATATAAAGAGAGGGGATAGGAATAATCGGGAACATGCCAAGGCAACTTCAGCTACTTCAGCACCAAGGTTTGACATTAATGAGATTGCAAGTTCTAGTGATGAGGCCAGTGCTACTGAGGATCATGAATGTGACATTAGGACTGAGCAAGAATGCCAAAACACACAAGAGATGGAATATACGAGTGGTGACCCAAACACAAAGGGTGGTTTTGGGTCAGATATTGATGTGGTAGCAGGAATAATTCCTGAGGAAGAACCCATTGGTACCGAGCAAGGGGGAGAAGCTATTGGAACTGAAAGACAAGTGGATGCAGGTGGGACTGAACGAGAGGGAGAACCTATTGGAACTGAACAGGAAGCAGACCCGGTTGGGACTGAACGGGAAAACCTTATTGGCACTGATGTGGATGGAGAACCAATGGGAACTGATCGGGAAGACCCTATTAGGACCGAACAGGAAGGAGACCCTGTTGGAACTGAACGAGGAGATGAATATGGAACAGAACAAATTCTTGAAACTGAAAGCCAAGTAAACTATACTGAAAGAAATATGAAGGTGACTAATGACTGTGTGGCAGTTCAGGACACAATGGAGCTTGACGATGGAGGTCGGACTCATTTGCAGGATGACGCAAACAATTTTCAGTCGAAGATATGTGGTCAGACTCCAAAAGGCGCAGAAGATACTGGGGCAGAAATTGGGGACTCGATCAAAACTGGTGACCTCTTAGCATCTGAGGTTGCAGGGAGTTGGGCTTGCAGCACCGCCCCTTCTGTCCAGGGAGAGAATGAGTCTCCGAAAAGTAGACATGAGATCGATGATTTTTCTCCTTCACCTAATAAATTCATTGGCCGGGTTGCTGAGAGTCAGAGCAATCCATCTCACCTCATTAAACAGAGCCGGGAGCATCAAGCATTGACCGAGATGATCGGGATCATAGCACCTGATCTGAAGAAAAAGTTTTCAGGCTCTATGGGATATGATTCTGATCGAGAAGGAGAGACTCGGGGATCTGTTTCTGATTCTGGTGGTGATAGTGAGACTGAGGGTGATGATGGTGATGGTAACAATGTTCAGGATGTGTCAAATTCAGACTCAGAGACTGAAGGGAGCAATGGGGCAGATGGTGAGGATCGGGAGCTGCAGGATCCAATGGATGAAGATGATGAAGCTACACAGCCGGACTCTCTCGGGTGAGCTGAAGATTCACAGTGTGTACTTCTTGACGGTACCCTTTTGCTTTTGTTTTTGTTCTCACTTTTTAACATTGTTCTTTGGGGGGTGAAATTTGCATTCATTTAGATGACTGCCTTTGTTAGTTTGCCATGTTCATATGTGAAGGTCACAATGTAAATTATCTGAACGATCTGCTAAGAACCTTAAGGGGCCGCTCGGCTGTCTGGAAAGGAATGGAGGCTTAAAAGGCTGATTAGGCTTGTCGGGGACGAGAACTTTTGGGAGTGAAATGCAAATATTGAGAATTGTAGTAGCCTCTGTGTGTGGCTTATTTTTTTTTGAATTTTAAATCAGAACAAATTAATGAATGAGAAATGATAGTATATCCAAGTATGAAATGACTAAAATACCCTCTTGGGCGAAAATACTTTTTACGAGCACCGAGTAGGTATTGAATATTTAAGAGCTTGGGAAGGGAAAGGGCATATGTCTGCATCTCATTTGATTGGAGACCGCAAAGTCCGGGTGAGGTGCTGGGGATAATTTAGGTATTTTACATCCAAGGCCAATTGCGGGCTAGTTAATCTGCCTGGCCCAACCCAAGCCCAGAATCCCCGGAGGACAGGATTCTGAGTTGTCAGCTCTGAGCCCAAAATAACAACCGAACGCAAGGAATCCGGTCTCAGCAAGTACTGGGCCAGAATTCGATTCTTGTCTTCTGCCCAAGCAAATGAGATGTTTTTCTTCTGGTCCAAAAGTTCGATGGGCTCTTCCTAATATGGATTCCAACCTGGTCCGTCCTTATAAGCTCTTCTTTTTTTTTTTTTTTTCAAATTTCAAATTCAAATTTGAAACATCACTCAGAGAAAATATATGGAATCGTTGATCAAAAGAAGAACTTGACCTAAGAAGGCTTCAAGTAGAGTGGTTAACTCACAGTCAAGCCAGAGTCTTTAGTTTCAAGGAAGACCATGTTTTACTCCCTTCCACCGTTCGACTAACTTCAAGCCTACTGATCTGATTGAACAGGTTCGATCCCATGACTCACCTTTATTCCTCTCAGGCCAAATTAAAAAGTCCCACGGCATCGCAGGGCGGACAACATAGTTTTTCATCAGTGTAGAACTTGGAAGTCTCACAGCACACTTCAGCTAAAAAAGGGAAAAGAAAATTACAGGGCAATTTTTTCCTACACCCAGCAAGAATCAAATGGATAGGCTCGGCTCCCAATTTCACTCTGGTACAGGAAAGTGACAACTAGACAACTTATTATTAACGCCGAGAGTGCCACAAACATATGGGAGAACAGTACAAATTTTACCCGGAAATTTAGGGGCGCTAGTACCTACCCAGGAAGACGAAGTCATCGTCATCAAGAACCTGAACATCTTTATCTCCCACAAAGTACTCCCTTCCGATTTCCTTCACCAAATTCACAAACTCTATCCTCTTCTCAAGAGGAAGCGGCACGTAAGGAAGCCTGAAGACTGGCCTCACAACGCCCAGCTGAGCAAGGGCCGTGTTTAACCCAATTGGGTTTGGCTCATGGAAGAGCCACTTCATCAGAGGCATGAGCTTCGAGTTCAAGGATGGATATTTCCCACCAAACATCAACTCCCGCATCAAACCTGGGACCAAGTTGCTAGTGACGGATATGACCCCAGTAGCCCCATAGTTCCACCTTGAGTCGTGGCACTCATCATCATTTCCACTCCAAACCACCATCCCCTTGTCTGTGTGCTGCTTGATTCGGTCATTTCCCATGCACTCTTTTATCCCCGCAAGGTTACCATTTGCTGACAAGGTGTGAATAACCCCAGGAAGGATGTCTTGCCCTGTTCTTGAAGGTACATTGTATATGATCGTAGGGCCCATCGAGAGGACATTATTGAAGTGCCGGACCAAACCATCCATTGAAGTTTTCCCATAGTAAGGATTGATGTGAAGGGCGGCATGCATTCCAACAGCAAATCCCTGTTCAGAGGCATGAATCGCTTCACTCGTAGAGTTGCTTCCAGTGTTTCCTATTACCTTGATCTTTCCACCAAAGCAATTCACTGTGCGGCCAATTAGCATTATATGCTCATCCCAGCTCATTAACTGGCCCTCACCAGTAGTCCCACCAACAATTACACCTTCTGCACCCTGTTCGATCTGCATGTTAACCAGGTCATCATATGCATCAAGATCGAACCTACCATCGGGCAAGTATGGGGTTTTGATGGCTGTTATCAGCCTGAGAGACTTTATGTCGCCCACTGGTGTCCTGCAAGTGATTACAGACAATTCAGAAATGAATGATGACAGCTCCTTTGAAGTGGAAGAGATTCAATAAACGTTTCATTCAACTTATTTCCTTACAAAGTTTTGTCAAGTAACGATGCACGAATAAGCAAATACTAAATAGATTACTAGCCTTAATATCTCTGTAATCAAAAGTTTGTGGTAAGTAGATTCTGCGAGAAATGCACAACATGTTGGTTCACATAAATCTACCATAGAATACCTGTTTTTAACTTCATTGCTTCGCATTGGCAGATGAAAATTAGGTATTACAGCTGCTCGAGGAGATCTCCATTTAGCATTCCTCCTGTGTCACAGAGAAAATTGAAATCTCATCAGCAAAACAAGTCAGAAATAAACAGCAAGGAGTTTCGACAGAGTCAATCAGATAGATCAGACGAGGAAAAATTATGAAAGAAAGCACTTTGCGACTGTCCACCAGATTATTTTAAACTTGAAAATCGCTACCTAGCTGAAAAATGCTTCCTGTTAAGCAACAGAGTATCTACAACATGGTGGGAACAGGTAACTGACCCTCCAACCTTAGGAACGAGAGGTAGTATATTCAAATTGTAAACGTTAGACCATTAATTAAATATTATCTTCCTCATTATATGCTACTCAACAATTCAAAGTATCTATCCCAAAAGCATCTTCTCAACTTCTTGAAGCAAGAAAACCTCCCAACCTTCATATCAATCATACTATTCATTGAACTCCAAGAGCATCTAACTGACATAGGACGCCTTCCCTTCCACCCAATCCAAGTTCCTTAACTGATCATAAATAATTTGCTCCAGTTTCACATTTACCAAGCAATTTGCTCCACGGATAATATACACAAGTTTTTTTTTTTTATTGGGAGTAAATATGGAGACTATATGTTAAACTAGGAAGGTGCAGGACGAGAACTTTGTTGCTTCTCGCCTTCAGGAGACATGATCCATCATACATGATAAAATTGTAAAAAGAACAAGAATAGAATGCCATAAAGGTAAGACGTGACTAAAACCAGTGTCACATTATCACGCACTAACAAGACAAAAGTGCAAACAGTGCAACGACAGGAACAGCGCATTAAACCTCTCCCTGCTGTCGCCGCTCTTCGGAGTCGGGAACTGGAGGCTCCATCCTCTCAGGCACGCACTGCAACTCTCCAATGTAGCCATGAGCTCGAACGGTCACAGACGCCCGGGTTCCTTGTGCGCCAGGCAGAGTCACCTCAGTAGCAGAGTTAACGGATCTCAGTGAGCGGCGATGGCGGCTGGAATGCTGGTCGATGGCGTAGTGGGAATCGCGGTGTTGAGCGTCTGAGGGGCAGAGGAGGAGGGTGCGGGACAGGTTAGAACAGCGAAAGGAAAGCTGACGCTGCTGCTGCGGCACACAGCGTCGAGTTGCCGGCGAGTAGCGGTCAGGAGCGAGTGAAAGTTCGCCCGTGGAGTGAAATTGGTACGCGTGCCCATGGGTTTTTAAAAGGGTATTGAAGAGATGGGGAGGGTAGGTAGTGTTTAATAATATTAATAATATTTAGTAAGGAGGGATGGTGTAGTTGGGCTCCAAATTTTGATTATATAAAATTGACCGTAAATTTTAATAAATACATATCATTAAGTAGTCATAAGGTTATTTATAGATATGATTATGAGTCGAGAACTTCATGGGTTTAAAACTTAATGATTTTATCAGTCATATTTTCATTCATATAATTTCATATTATATGGAACAATGGGGCAATGTTCATCTTTAAAAGATATTAATAATTAATCTATTCTATTTTAATTTGGATTTTTTGGTGTAGACCGTTCATGGGAAGAAGAATGAGTTGGTTTTGTTGTTATTGTTCAAGAAGAGAAGGGAAGAGAGAGAGAGAGAGAGAGAGTTGGTTTGTTGAAATTATAATACCTGCATTACTTACCCAAATATATGTATACAAGTATGTAATATATCTGCATGTGATAGTGGTGCCCCGTGCCCGAGCAGATAGGTACGCATTATGCATGCGATGGATGAAAACGTGAAAGGCCCGCCCATAATTGATCGACTGTGATTGGTGGTGTGGCAGCCAGGACACGTGTGTGCCCATAATTGAGCGATCTCTCAGATTTCGCTTGGTAAAAACAGTCGCTCTTGAGATTTCCATCTCAGAGAAAAAATAGACGGCAGTACATGCTGTCGGTGTTTCGAGACGGCCCATCCCTTTAGTTCTTGAAATTTGAACTGCGATCAGAAGCTGGTGTGGTAGTAAGTTGCACAGACGTTTCTTGGATATACATCACGTGTCGCATTTTGTTTTCGCGTGGCTGAGACCCAGGTGTCCCCCTCGACGTGCTCGACGACCTGGGGCCGCATTTTGTGTTGGGTAAAGTAATTTCGACCCTACAGCATATGATCGGAGCCGAGTGCGGGGCCTCAGATTCCACCAGCCATAGAGGCCACTGGCTATGGGACAGCCCGATATAATAATGGATTGGTGGGTGGGCGCTCCCACCATCTGTAGCAATGGGTAGGTGGACCCCAATTCTATTCCCGTCTGCCTCCTTGCCCTCCATTTTTGACCTCTTTCTCCCGATCCAAACATACCGTTCTAGTTTCTCTATACCAACAACGATGATTTGTATTCCCCGATCCAAACATACAGTTACTGTTGCTGCATCAATGTGGTTATCATCATGATACTTAGCTGCAAGGACTGCCACGGCAGCCTCGACTAAAACTGTATTCAGTTTGGTTGTCCTACCAAGTTACGCGGCCCATCCGCACGTCGTCAGAAGCAAAACCTCTAAGCTATCTATCCAACAAAGGAAGAGAAACGGCCTGCGCATAGTTCCGGTCCGTTGAGTTCAGACCTAATATGTGAGAGCTGCTCTATCCCTGGCTTGATCAGGGTTCGAATCACCGAACAGTCTTGCATCGGCATCCCATTTTGACTGGCCAAAAGTACCAAGAATTGTAACAACAGATCTTCAGGAGAACTACAACGAACAAAATGGGAGCGGAAACTCAGAAGATGAATGTATCGGCATATGAAAACTAGGAGCCACGGCCAATACAACAGAATCACCTCTCTTCATGTCATAGGAAACTATATTTCCTGACAAAACTAACAAAAATATATATTAAAAGAAAAAATTGAGATAAAAGCTTTCATGGCAAAATAACCCTCGAAGAGAAAAAAACTAAGGTCGAACAACAATATCATACAATCTAGATATGAAAACATAGAATAGTACCTCTGCCGGCAAGCTCAACATGATCGGAGCAACACAGGTCCCACCGACGAACTAAGCATCTCACTGAGAGCTGCCTGAACTTCATTAGACCCGTGCTCACAGCTTATCAAGCTCGATAGCAGAGGAAAGAACTGGCCCAAGTTCTTCTCAAACAACCCCTCATCAAGATTGCAAATGGCCTGCAGAGTGACCACGACCAGAGGGGCCCGTGCTGCTAGTTCCCTCCGTTTCCCTGAGCCCAGAGGAATGTTCCACCGTGGGCTATCCCCCGAAGATGACAATTCTGTTCTGTGTCCAAACTGAGCCGTTGAAATATAGAACTCTAGGACTTCACTGCAGAGATCAACCAGGTGGGCCTCCACCTCAGCCTCGTCATAAGATGTTGGCCTGTCGAGTATCAGATTTTGCAGTAATGTGAAGCACAGCTGGAAGGACTCATTCTCAAGGCGAAGCAATGGAGGATCTTGCATTTGGGTCATGGAGCCAAACTCTTGTAGCTTTGACCGAAGGGCTGAGTCAGTGTTGATCTTGTGGGCATGGGACCCGATGTCATGCATTGCATCAAAGAGGATAAGGGTATTCTTTGGGGAGATATGGGGCCGATACATGTTATAGATCTCCACCACTGCCTGCAAATATAAGGGAAGGAATTCATCATTTGCCAGTTGACAAGAAGGCATTAACCTCAGATAAAAATGAACCATTTCAACAGAGTTATATATTTTTAACCCATAAATTATGAGTGATCCAAGTTCTCACAACCTCAAAGACCAAAAAAAAAGAGCAATCAAAATAGCATCCAGCATATCTCACTTCTGCAATTGTAACATGAAAATGAGAGTTCGGAAAGAGCCATTCCTATCCACAGCGTGCAATTCCGAAAAATTGGTCCAAAGCAAGAGAGCATCAGCCAGGAGATAAAATTCTAATCTACTCTATATACGTTTCAAGATTCCCCATGGAACAGCAGCAGAATCACATTAAAGAAGTTTTGGCTTCAAATATACCAGTCAATGCATATAAAAACATTAATATTTAAAAGATAATCCATCACAAGGAAACAAGTAATGCAGATCAACTGACGGCAATTTTTGCCTATTGACTGAAAAGAGGGATATGTAGCCTGATGTTAATCACCACAGGCTTGTAACACCTAGTCATCGTGAAAGGAAACTGCAAAAGCATATAACTGATCCTCACCAACTGATTTGAAGGGCCATGCAGGCTGCTAACTGAATAACTTGTACAGATCATGAAGAATAAAAGTTTAAAAAGAAACAAAAAATGGCATCTTCAAATACAGAAAGTCAAGGACATGAACAAACTACCTGAATCAGTAGAAGTTGAACAGCAGCTCGGCATTTTGCATCAGAAATGGAACTATAGAAATGCTGCATCTGAAGGTTCTCTGCCTCAGCATCAGGCATTCTCGAGTCAGGAGACTCACCATTACTCAGTCTAATAACATGTTCATGGCTGCAAATAGCACCCTCTTCAATGAAAGCAAAATCAGGAAGTGTAGCATTAGCAGCTTCTTTCAGTGATAGAACCACTTCTAGCCACTTCTCATCAGAGAACAGATCTCCTGAATTGCTCATCAACCGAACAAAAGCAGCTATACCAATCCCAGCGAGGCTCTGGTGAGGCCGCTTGATGAAACTCACGAGAAGCACAAGGACTTTCTTCAAGAGGGGGTTCACTGTGCTATAGAACTTGACAAAGAGATCCACGACTAATTGAAGGGCCAAAGTGCAGGTCTCATAGAGCCATGAATCCTGATCAAGTTCATTTGAATCTCCATCAGTCTCCTGTCCTGGGGAGTTTCCTCCTGAGGGATCAATAGCATGACGCACATAGTCAAAAATAGGGAAGAGGACTGATTCAAATACTCTCTCCCATAAGGGTAGAGAGAAGAGGTGACCATGGTTCCGTAGAGTCTCAAATAGTACTTGCAGAGCACTCTTCCTGATCTCAGGCCTTGGATCAAAGCTAAGTTCTGATAAACCTGCACAAAATGAAAATTCATAATTAGGGGAATATGACCATAAGATCCCTTCAAGACAAGAAACTGTGGAATATTCCTCTCTCATGCCAAATGGTAAGATAAAGAACACTCTCAGGAGTTCCAGCAAAGTTGGACGGTCCAAAAAAAGTACAGTTACAATGGGCTGGTTAATTGAAAAGAAAGATCTGACTGGTTCTTCCTTGCAATGTCATCTTGAGGAAGTACAATTTGAACCTTTTTCTCCTCAAATGAAGGACAATGAAAAGCCATTTGGCAGGGTTGGCAACTGTTTCATTACCAGCCAACAATGGAAACCAAAAATAAAGATGATCCTCCTTGTCTGCAATCTCTCCATTTTCAAGCTTTCCATCCTTCCCTCTTCGAGGAGATGGAGAAACCTTTCCAGAAGACCCGAGATCACCTTCCGCTAATTTTGTTGCACAGAATCGGAGAAAGGAAATAGCATTGAGACTAATTTCCTTGTTGAATCTACTATTGGTGAATGCAATTAAGCAGTTGACACAATCCGTGAAAGTGGTCGTTTCAGTTTCTGTGATGTATGGGAAATAGTCTCGTATGATCTTCTCCATTATTTCAAAAGCCAAGAGAACAATGTTCTTGTGATCATCATAAGCTGCTGTGGTAAAGACCTGTCAGATTAGCAATCAGAAGATTACCACCACATCAGTAAACGTAATTAATTTACTTTCATAATTTAAGTCTCATATGCATGTAAATATAAGTAAAGTACCATCTCAAGTTGAAGATTAATAGAAAGGAAGCAATTATTCCTTAAAAAGGCAACTCATGCAATAATCTACGAAAGCATCTTAAGCTACCAAAACTTAACTCTCTTTTCCTTGACTAGGAGGGAGAATAGAAGAGTAGTCAGAAATGTCAAATCTCCTAGAATCATTTTGACAAAGATCTGGATCAAGATTGTATTTTCTGGAATTGTGAAGGGAACAAATAGCTACATCTAGCATTATGGGCTATGTTCAGGTAATGAGTAGGACCTTTGATGAATTGGTATTAAATATAAGAAAAATGACAAAATTAATAAGTAAATAAAGACCACATACCATGAACATGCTTTTCCACCCTGATTTAACATTATTAACTCGAGAAAGAACCATTTGTGACACACATCTGATAATCAACTCTCTGATTTCAACAGCACTGCTTTTACGCATAACAACAACAAAAGGTTTCATGAATTCGTTCTGGAAATTATAATTTGCCAGCTCTTCTCGCTCCAGGAACTTCATCGACAACTGCCGTAAAGAATCCATTGCAAATATTGCAACGGAAAGATTCTCAGAGCAACCAATTGTCACAAAGAAATCAGAAAGGACATGCCATATGCTTGACCACACAAGCCTGATGCGATTCATGTTGTAGTGCCTGTTAAAGAAATACTATATACATTAATTGAAAAGCAGATTATAGGAAGGAATTTAGTAAACGATACTAAGGAAAGTTTCATACGCTATCTCAACAATCTTGGTAAGGCTAAAGACTCGGGGATCAGATTGGGATCTCAACTCATCCATCGAAACCTTGCATAGAGCCTTCACAAAGTCTATTATAGCCTCACTGTTCAGTTTCTGACTCCTTGTGAATATACGGTTCATTTCAGAGCTTCCAACCTGTTCTAACAAATTTAGATTGGAGACTAAACTGTTTATTTGTTCAGAAGAAACTGCACCAGAAGCAGCACCACCAATACTAGCACTATCATATGAACCTCTCAGTACTGAAGCAGCTGCATACTGAATTCTTCCAGGTCCCTTCTTTTTCAGAACAGGAAGGATATTTGACTTGGGTTGTTTTGATTTTTCAGACTCACTTTGAGGAAAACCAAAGAAGGTGGCATCAGGAGGAGCACCCTCTCCCAAGAGATGTAGATGCTCGAATCTGGAGACACAGGTCAATATATGCTCCCAAGCTTCCTGCAGGTAGTTCCCATCTTCATCGGCAATTGTGACTATTGCCTATTATAAAAGATATTAAGAAGGAAAACATAAGTTAACAGAAGAAATTATGAAGAACCTGAATCACCAAAAAAAGTATTCAATTATCATAAATACTGAGAACTCGACCCCCAAAAAAAAAGCATGTTTACCAAAAACAAATATATTTTAAAGGAAATAAATAAAATATTGAGGAACTAGAGTTAGGAAAAACAGAATATCAACCTTCATTGCTTCTACATTTTTCAGTTTTATATCAGCCGGAGAGTGAAGGGAAGTAAACTTGGCCAATGAAGTCACAAAAGCATCTCTGTGAGTCTTCATAGACATAGCAGCTGTCACATGAATGGCATGGCGGAAGCCTTCAAGACATAGTGCTAAGACTACTTCATCATCACTTTGGTCAAGTGGGACACTGAAAGCAGCTAACATAGGAGCCCAACATGCTTCAATCATAAATCTCAGAATTACCACATCAGTTGCTGCATAATAAACTGACCTAGAGATCGAAAGAGATGAACATATCAGATAATTGCCTCAACATTTTCTGCAGTACATGAATTGAGTGTCAGCACAACTCACCTAAAAATTGAATATCACTATACGCGAGAACAGACTCATGCTAACTAAGGACAAAGTAAAGGGAATCAATTATTTTGACATAAGCCATGCCATACCAACAGAGAAAAAATCCAACCATATTCAGTTGCATACAGCATTGGTGTACTAAGAACATGGGCTCCACAGGAATTTCAGAACATGGGCTCCGCAGGAGTCCAAGCTGTTTGAGCTTGTTGTGCTACTCCCTAACAGCATTATATTTAGGCGTCTTCCATATGCAAATTGTGATGTCAACTAGTATATTATGTACTATAGAATTGATATATAATATGATTAACGAGAAGAAATATATGACAGCCAGAACAATAAAGAAATCACAAGAGTATGTTCATGATATGTCATGAAGATAGTTCGTCTTACTCAGACTTGCGAGCTTTCTCTTTGAATTGTTCTTGCATGTGTCTGATAAGATCATCACTGGTTTCCATATGAGTCCCCTCCCCTCTCTTACGGATCACAATATTTAAGATATTGTCCAGTCCCAAAATCCTGTTGGTGCTCAAAGACTGCCTTGGTTGTGCAGCTAGATCATCTTCTTTCATTTTAATCTCATTTCTTGATATTCTCTCAAACAAAGATCTAAGATCATCCTCAGGTAAATCTTTGCCATCATCAATGCCACGATTGTTCCTTATAAAATCATCAGCTGACATCTGCACAGCTTAAAAGATATTGCAAACAAACTGGTCAGAATTTGAATCATCATTCATATTGACATATCTGCTGACTCGACGAAGGGACCGTACCTTATTTTTCACCATAGGATTATGAGCATCGGTATTCAGCATTATCACAGAGTATGCAAGAACATAGGCTGTATCAGCACTTGTAAAAGCTTTTGGATTGCACTTGCAATAGCGCTCAGCAAACTTCTCCATGATTCGATCAATCTTCTGTGCTTCACCAGGCAATCTGAAGCCTTGTAGAAAGGCCCTAATAGCCTCATCAAATGCCATGTCTTGAAAGTCAAAGGAATCTACATAGGCATGCATGACCTTAAGTGATAAGTCTTCTCTTTCTCCTAAGTAATCTCCAATAAGTGTCTTGTTCAGTCCAGATGCATTTTTAAGAAAACTTGCTATTTCCTCTGGTGAATTTCCCACTTTATTTGCATTGATGAGAAATTCAATCCCTTTCTTGGGTTTCCTATTGAAAAGAGAAATACCTTCCTGCCGCAAATTGCAACACATTAAATGAGCAGAGTTCAACCAAAATATCAGAGAGAGAGAGAGAGTTCATTAACTTGCCTGGAGTTCAAGCTTGTAAGCCCGACGTTGCTCAATTGTTGAGACATCAGAAGCTTCAGTAGAGGCTTCAGAATGGGTATCTGATCCTTCAACCAGATCATCCCCATTCCCATTTGCCAAGGGAAGATTGGCCATTTCAGGACTATTTTCTGCTGGTTCAAATTGCTTCGTTGAATGGTGATCTGGAATTCTCAACTGTTTGTTCATCCAGTCTCCCATTGATTTTAGAATTTCCACTAAGCACTTCATGGCTTCAAGTTTCATGGTCACCTCTTGAGGGGGCAAAAGAGTTGTGACAGAACCCGGAGGAACACCTTGTGCAGTTTTAAGAAGTCCATTCACCATTCTGAAGAACAAGATAAATGAAATAGAACATAAAACATCTTTCAGAACAAAAACCCACTTGCAATATCAAAAGATATATAGACACATGAAATACCTCTCAAAGATGTTAGATGAATTGACGTCACAATCATAATTGAGGAAAATGTCAACCAAGTTCTGAGAATCAACACATAGCTTCCCCAGGAACCGAAGGACAATCATCTTCTGCTGGAAATTAGGTTGCGCTACATTTTCCAGTACCCGAAGGACAATCATAGGAAAAAACACTCCAATCTCTGCTTTCAGTCCAGCCCTGAATCTCGACACAAGGCTGATGAAAATGGAGCAAGAAAGTTGGAAGACAATCATTAGAGTGGATGCACTGTTCTTTAAGAGTGACAGACAGAGGTACTGCTTTATGGCACCCAAAAACCTGTAACATTACAAGAACTCGTCAGACCAATTATGAGGGTTTGGGACAGTAAAAAAATTAAAATACAAGAAAAAGATAAGAAGAGTATGAGTATGACTGCAGAAGGAAGCGGGCTAGCCTCAGTAAAAGACGCAAATGAAAACATTCACCAACTAGACCCTAAAATACAAATAGTAAGAGGTCTTCAATACTGAACCTTCTTTGATACTTTGATTCAAAGGGATTAGAAGGGGAACATTTTGCTTCCACTGGAGGATATTTTTTAGGAGAGACGAAGGAAATTAATTATGGATGAAGAAAAGACAGTAAAAAATGATGTACACTTCATTATCCTACACATTGTGGGGATTCAGAGGTCAAGGAACTTCTCATAGTAAAAGAAGACTATGTTACCCTAGGTCAAATGACATTCTACTCCTCTCCTTCCATCCTTTCTCCTTCAACTGATATTTAATCATTCAAAAAGAGTGAGTAATTTCCTCTCCTTTCTATCCCTCTCTAACAACATTCTTGCAGATTCAGTACGGAAACAAATTCAAGCACTGAACATGAAGTAGCTAATAGAGTTACTCTCCACAATTTTGACATGTATGGCCTAGCATAACCTAGTGTTCAGCAAAATAAGCAAAATCCTAAATCTAACACAAGTTTGCTACAACATTACAATGGAGTTTAAGGCTTAAGCAGTAGAAAGTCCCTCCCTCAGAGGAATTTGGAAGACATCCTCGAGATAGTATCAAATCCATAAAAAACATTGAGGAGACTCTTCAATCAAATGTTAGGATAAAAGATGCAAAGAGATTTCCGCTATACATGCAGAATATACCTGTCGCTTGTCCTAAAAACTGCTCCAGCGTTCTCCAGCAGGATCTTCAACAGCTCTAAAGCCACAATCTTCCCCTTCATCAGCTGCGGATCTGCCATGGCGTCCTTCGGAGGTGTCTTCATGGACAACTTACAAAGGGCTCTAAATACCAAGAATGCATCTCTCCTCAACTTATTCCCGATCTGCACCTCCAAATCATCCTCCCTCTCCACCTCCCCATCAACCAACTCTCCTTTCCTCCCCTCCAACGCTGTCTTGTACATACTAATCTCCCAATACTTGGCATCCAACATATCCTTATCAGTTGAATCTAACAAATCCGCAGGATTTGTGGTCTCCACAGTGGTGGTCTCAAATGCACCATCATGGCCCGCAAGTGGGCCCTTACCTGGTGTGACAGGATTTAAGACCACATCAATGTCCTGCATAATTTTAGTAATGAACCCCTGCACAAACTGAGTCATTGAATTATCCGGATCAGACTTCTCTACTGGCTGCATCAACTCGGCCACTACAATGGGCTGAATCGGAACAGTAGAAGAATCTGCCTCCATTCTCCTGAACACAATCACCAACATTTGAACCAAGGAGGCCTTCGCTGTGGTTTGATTGACCACATTCTTACTATCTAAATAGATATCGTAACAAGTCCTCACAATCACCAACAAGCAATCACCATGAAGCCGGATTGATATCGAAGTAACAGCGGACAAGAGAGTTTTCAGAATTAACAATTCCACCGCTTCGTCCCCTAATTCTCTGCACTTACAGACCGATTCGATCAGCGTTGATAGCAACTTTGCCTCGGGTCCACCGCTGGGGTCTGCCTCGCCACGGAGGTAGCCATGCGCAATCAATTTCTGCACGCAATCTACAGCAGGATCAGCGATCTTGAGATTCCCGGAGTTGCAAGCGTTGATGAGCGGGCTGAGGATGGACTCCGAGTCGGCCAGTGAGAACTCGGTCGGGCCGTCGCAAAGCGGGCCGGGCACGGCGGACTCCGGCTCGGAGTCGGGCGTGGAAGAAAGAGGCTTGATGAGTTTCTCGAGGACGGACTTGCACTCATGGGCGAGCTTCGAGTGCTTGCGCCACGAAGCGTTCTTGACGATCTTCTCAAGGGCAGGGGAGATAACCTGGGCCAGGCGGGAGCGGGAATCGGCTTCCTCGGAAGCCATTCCCTAGTAGCCAGAATAGTTGACTCAGCGGAATCAGATCTGGAGAGAACGCGGGAGGGAGGAGGTGTGGATAGCCGATGGCAGATCCCCTCAACGAAGCGGCTATTCCCGGCCGATTCGACTCTACTGAGTCGAGCTCCCGATCCTCCAGCTCAAGGATAGAGCATAAATGAGCAGCAGAGAGTGTGATCTCCCCGTTCTCCCTCTAGTGCTGAGGGAATTCTTAGATTCAGATCGCGTTGGTCCGAGTTTAGGAATGAATTGACCGTAATACCCCGCCTTGTCTACCCGGCGAAATGGTGGCCGCCGTCCGGTAGGGTTGCACAGAGAGAACCGGAGAACCGGATGGAATCATGTACTTGAACCGAAAAAATTGGTTTGCGGTAAATCGATTTTCATATAATGTGATTTTTTTATGGTAAAATAGTATAATTAATTACTAAATTTAAATTGTTAGATTAACTGGTTCAAATCTTTGAACCATATTTTTTAAAAAATATATAAATATAATAAACACGAAATATAAATATATTAGAAATATTTTATAAATTAAAAAATAATTAAATATATGTTATTTTACTATTATATAACATATCTGATGATAATTTATACTAAATTTTGTTTTAAGTAGGTAAATTAATGTTAATATTATATATTTAATTTATCTTTAATTAACATTTTTATAATTTTAATATTTTCCTTATTGTTTTTAAACTTTTTTTATTTTCTTGTGTTTCATACGGTTTGGTTTTAATTCATTTTATATTCAATTTTTTAATTTTTAATTATTTTTTAAAAAAATTAGTTTGAAAAACCGATTAACCAAACACATAATCAGTTCGAGATAATTTGATTCGATAACTATACAATAATTATGGTTTAAGATATAATATCTAAATGAAACCGAATTACTTGAACCATTCAGTAAAGTTGTATTCGGTTAGTAAGCCGAACCGAACCATGAGCATCCCTGCCGCTGGGGCTGGGGATGGTGTGGCGTTGGCGGCACTCCACGAGGTGAGGGCATACCGGGAAAGTGGCGGGCTGGGTTGACCCGTGGACTGTGGAGCGGTTTCCGGGGCAGCCCACCGGAGGTTCATTCATCATATAACGTTTCCCAATCTTAATTCGCAAATATAATAAAATCAACATTAATTATCCATGTTAACCGTGTAAACGTCACTCACCAGTACCGATTTTTGGACCGCCCCATGAGAAAAACGGGCGATCGGGAGACTTTAAAGCGAAAAATACAGCATTTAAGATAATTCAATTCCAACTCTTAAATGTGGATTCTTTGTTGATGGGATGAAAGGTTCGTGATGATAAATACGGATAAGAGATATAATCAAATAAAACTAGCCAATTCAAGCGGAAGTTCCAAATTTCTTCTTTTTTTCTGGGTTATTTGGACCGGTTGCATTCGAATATTTGTGATGCATAAAGAAAGGAGACGAGGTCCATCGGCTTGTGGAGATGTCAAATCACATGCATTTCCCATAAATCTAATTTATTATGATAAATTCTTAAATATAAAATTTCTCATTTTCTAATATTTATTAGTATATTATAAATAAATTTTTATTATAATTATATTAGATCTGGTGATAACCAGTCCAGTTATCTGCTGGAAGGAAGTTCCTTCTACAACCCCATCACTGACATGAAACCAAGGCATTCTATACTACTCAAGTTCATCACGAAATTTTCCATATTCTCCCCTATCATAATCTACTCTTATCCTGTGCTCTAGGTCAACCCCGGACGCAAAGGTTGCGGTTTTTGGTGCACTATGACTGGTTGACTGTCGTGAGTAAGATGATCTGTGGATGACAGATCCGCGGATAACTCATCAGCGTATTTACCATTGACATAAAGCTGATCTACAGACTAATACAAGAGAGCTGCAATGTTGAGGACCCACCCGCTTTCACATCACTCTGATGAGGTGAAATGGGGAAATGACAAGTGAGAAGGCGGACAAGATATATGGATGGATTGACATCCGCCCCACGTGGCTGCGACAACGGTGGCTGGCTGGAAGTAGAAACTGGAACATGGAAGGGAGGATGACTGCATGTCACCTCATCCGGATCAGAGGGGCATACGCACGCTCAGAAAATCAGTATGTGTGTTTGCTTCACGCAAGACTCTGTTGCTTCTCCATAATCCTGTTGGCCATTGCCGTGGGGTTGAAGTCTTCACCAGCTTAGGTTGCCGTACTTAGTTTTGAGGCTAATCTTCATCCAGAAATCGACTAACTGGCCAACCCCAACAACAGAAGAGTTCTTTTTCCATTTTGTTTTTGCCGTAGCTGTATTATCTTGCTCCTTTTCTTCCTAATTTTTAATTTGTTGCTTCTTGGGAGGAGTGACGAAGGGAAGTAAACGGATCCACATGCACTTGAGCAGCTTTTGATTGCTGAATCTGGATGTTTCTTCCTAGGCCAAGAAGTCTCGAGGGGTGTCTTGGCTTGTCGAGAGAGATCAATTCCCACTCATTCATCAAAACTTAGAATAGACAGGCACGTCAAGAAAGACCCCCAAAAAGCGATCCTTTTGAGTGAGAAGATCATTAATGGATGGCCGCATGAGTCATTACTAGCTAGGAATTCTACTCTCCTATCTAATAAAATTGTAAAGAGAGATCTCCAAACAGTAAGGAACTGTAGAACATTTGTTCACATCAAAGATCGGCTCTTGGAAAACAAACCCTATAGATTTCTGCACAGCAAACGCTCCCTTGCACTAGCCTTTTCTCTTGTCTCCCCTACCGACAATCTCTCCCATCTCATCCCCCACCAGATTAAGCCAAGCTCTCTCTGAGAGAGAGAGAGAGAGAGAGAGAGAGATGCAGAGAGCAAAACGAAGCAGCAATGGAGGAGTTAGAGGTGGGCCTTGCGGGGCCTGCAAGTTCCTGAGGAGGAAGTGCGTGAAAGGCTGCGTGTTCGCTCCCTACTTCGACTCGGAGCAGGGCCCCGCCCACTTCGCCGCCGTCCACAAGGTCTTCGGCGCCAGCAACGCCTCCAAGCTCCTCCTCCGCCTCCCACCCTACCGCCGCGCCGACGCCGTCGTCACCCTCTGCTACGAGGCCATTGCTCGGGTGCGTGACCCCGTCTACGGCTGCGTCGCCCACATATTCACCCTCCAACAACAGGTCCCCCACACATACATTACATGTTCATTACATATGCTTGGAGCTCAGTTATATACTCCATCGAGGCATCGACCACCCCCTTCTCTATCTTCAGCTCGTTAACAATCCACATGAATGAAAAATGATGATACAATTCTCACGTTCTTAGGGTCTTATCAGTATATCCATCTCTTTTCGTGCACCACATGATACAAAACAGTCCAACTTCACAAACCGCCTCAACTAAGTCAAGTCAGCTTCAGTGTACGCTTCAATGGCGAGAATCAGCCCATCCTTTTCACTTGGTTTTAGCCATAAGGGCAAAAAAAAAAACTTATTTTTTAGAAGGATAAGTGCTTGTATGTATGCATATATACATATAGATGATATATACATGTAGATGAATTCGTAAACTATTGAATTTTGCACCCTCAAAACTAAAAATAACTTCATCGGAGTTCGTCACTCTATCCTAGTTTGGGGGAGAAAAGACCTTGAATTATTGGATGTATACTACTATCACTAAGCTGGAGACTTTTTTTCCTCGTAAAGGTCTTTTCTTCTGCAAAAAAATTCTGCACATCTTGGGATGGGACCAGATGGGTTGAGAATGTTCCTGTGCGCACGATGTGTAGGAAGCCGGATTCGTACACTTACACGGGTGAAGTGAGATCATATGGTAGAACGGAAGGTTAAGTGTGCCTTCCTGTGCTCGGTGTGTCCATCACAGCGAAAATGAATCACTTGAGTTCATACTAAGAACCCTAAACTTATGGGCAAAACATGAAATCACTGTAAATCGTCCAACACATTCATTTGCAAACCTGGCTAGCAGGCTCTATGGATCTGAATCTGCAAGTTATCGGGAATAATTCATGCAGCCGATGGCATGAAACGGTCCAATCAAATTTAGCAATGTTATATCTGTCAGTTCAACGGGAGAATCGCACTGTGTATGCTTCTCTCCACTGTAAATGCTTTTCTTGCAGGTAGTGAAGCTGCAATGCATTTTTCTTTCAGGTGGTGAAGTTGCAATCGGAGTTGGCATACGTACAGGCGCGCCTGTCGACAATCCAAACTCTTATCCCTCCGTCGCCATCTGCTCGGAATCCTCTGCCTTCTCTTCCGGCTCATTCCTCTGGGATGGCATCGGTTATGGATGATAACCTTCCATCTGACCCGAACCTTCCGCTGTTATTTGATCCTCCGGAGATGTTGCAGAAAGCACTGGGCGAAACGGCAGCTCTCTCTGATCCAATAAGCGAAGCTCAACAGCTAGCTGATGCCCAACTGCAAGCGGTAGCATGGGAGCTCGTGTCCCGGTGCTTGCCTGGAGTGAGAATCGAGCCACCGGCTTCATGTGAAAGTCCCTAGCAAGAGCTTGGAGTTGAAGTCAATCAACGTAGCACAACTACCCGGTTATGTAATCTTTTGTGGCTGAACAGATAGATACAGTGTGCTGCTCTAATCGATCTAGAAGGACCAGAGCGCTCTTTTACCTTCGTTCCTGTTCCCATCATTATATGTCAATTACATGCCTCAGCTTTAAGCAAAGCAAGAGAAGTAGAGTCTGGCTGATTCTCTAATTCCATTTTCTCGCCCGAAAAGGCCATTCTTGTTCTTGCCTTGTTGTTTCTCTCATTACGAGGGCCCACGAGTTTAATTAGAAAATGGGTGGGCTTTGTCCGGGTGTAAGTTCAAGCAGGAAGTTAAGTGAGATTCGAAATCTTGGTTGGATGAGAGAAGCGTAATCAATCTTGCTGATTTAAAATTTTATCGCAAAAGTACTGAGTCGAAATGCTAGATTGAACAACTCCAAACATGATTATATGATAGGACTACGGTCCTACGGAGGAGGTACAACGGGACCAAGAGAAGCCACCGGTGGCGGCTTTGCGCTTAGGTTTTCATATCAAAGAGTGAAGAAAATGAGGGATAATCACAAAGGTATGAACTGCTCTCTCTCTCTCTCTCTCAAGAACCAGAAGAATGTATAGGCTTTATGGGGTATGACTCCAATTGATTCGTTCCAGAGTGGTAGTATACAAAGTCTGGTAGACATGATGCTTACCCACAACTTGCAGAGAGTTATGGACACACAATGCTAACTAGGTACAGCATCAGCAGAAAATCTCCAGCAATACTACTAATGCCAGCTCTTTACAGGAGGCCAACTTCTCACAAATAAGAAAGTACCTGCAACAGCATAACAAACTAGGATGAAATCAAAATGCAAGACGTATGTTTTCTTTATCTCATCGTTTTCCTTTGATTTATTTGTTACAAAGCTTGAAGTAAAGAGATTGATCCACCACTATTTGGTATACATTTTGATCCTGAACATCCACGAGGTTGTTTTGGACTGTTGGATAGATAGGTGGGAACAGATAGTGGCTGTCAAAAGCATCTCTACTGCTATTAAGAGTAGGCAAGGTTCTTAGTCCTAAAAATAACATGCGTAGAGAAATAAAATAAAAGGATAACCTGATTAAAGGGCCATCTCTGCCTGTAAAGCAGCAAGCTCATCTTCCTCAGCTGTTTGCTTCTGAGCAGGACGGACAGGCCGTGGGCCAGCTGGAACATGCACGGGAGCTGCAGGAGCTGTTGTTGCAGGCTGAAGGAGCTGCTCTTCTAACTCAGCACCTTCAAGTTCTTCAAGTTCTGCCTCCAACTCATCCTGCAATTGCAAAATGTAGTATATATCCGCTAATACTTATCTAAAAACAAGTATTTCCTCTAACACAATGATCATGGCAATGAAAAGTGAAAGGGATAACAACCTCATCAAAATCAGCTGCAGCACCAAGAGGAGCTGACAATGCTTCCTGGATCTGTTTCATATTCTCTGTATGCTCATTGATCTCATCCATGGTCTTGTCCACATCATCAATGTTCCTGTTAAAAAATGATTGGAATAGTTAATCCTTACATTACAATTCTGACCAACAGAAACATCTGAAATGATTCATCAATTAGCACAGAGAATCTTGTGTATTTATTGATGAGATAAATGAAATGAACAAACAAAAACAACATATGTTCAACGAAAAGCTAGAAAAGGGAAGAAAGAAGAGAAGTATGAACAACATACGTTGCTTTCTGCATTGCCTTCATTGCTGCCGCTCCAGTTCTTAAAGCATCAACTGTCTCTGTTGTAGCTTTTGATCCTTCCAACATTATCATCTGAAAATTTTGCATATTAAATATGCCATTTAAGAAGCAAATCCTTTAAATATGGCCAAGAAAAGGTCCTGGACTTGTAAAATATGCCTGAGTAAGAAAGCTAAAACCTGATCGTGAATGCGGAGCTGGAAATTTCCAAGCTGCTCAATTTGCTGTTCATACAGTCTCTTCCTCTTCAGACATTGAATAGCAGCTGCTCATTTATAGTCAAAATTTGCTAAAATCAAAACTACTTAACAAATAGGTATTTAAAAAGCAAAATAAAAAACATTTAAACCAAAAAATGAGCTTGTAAGGACTAATGGTGAGCAGTGGCTGCAGAGAATCAAACAAGGGGTATAAAAGGTAGAGAAAATCTAACAACAAATACACTGACATTATCAAGGAAACAGGGATCGTACTCCAAACTGGTGAGATGAGGAATAACTGAAAAAGGCTTAAAATCAGAAGTGCCATTAAAAAGCATATATCCCATACACTCATAAGTACTACGAGCACTACTCAACAATTGTAAAAGCTAATAATCTTGCAAATAAACTAATATCCGTTGCAGAGACCTCAAATCAGAATTCTAGATAATGTAATCAGGCTAAGCAAATTGTGATTGAAAATGAAGTCAATCACAGGGGTATGAGGCCCTAGTTTCAAAAGATAATGATGATCACCCTCCAAATCCTAAAAGGAATGGATGAATGAGCATTATTACACAACATTTGGCATTATAATCCAGTGACGACCAACAATCAGAAAACATACCCCTCTTGTTCTTTGCCCTAGTGAACTCCCTGGCTTTCTCAACCTCTTGTGCAGCCTTCTTTATAAGTACCTTCTCCTTTTTCTCCAGCATTTCAAGTGTCTATACAGTAAAAATGAAAGATAGTTAGTTTTATCAGATAATACAATGCACTAACAGAAGCTAACAAGTAAACAAATGTCACTAAGACTCAGATCTCAAAAGTACAAACTTCAGATAATCAGATCCACTACTCATTTAACAAAAGCAGATGACCTCAGACAATTAAAATATCAGATAGGTCCAAGGGAATACGTTGAAATTAAACTCTTGACATTATACATCAGGAACATATGACAGAATCACGCCAAAACATAAAAAAAAGACCCATCCAGATTGAGTAGCAAGAAGAACTAGCCATTCTTTCTAATGTCCATAATAAGCACGAAAAGACCTCATACATTCCAGAGGTTTTTCAACTTTTTCTCACTAAATGCTACTTAGAACTAGTAATCATGCATATTGGAGATAAAAATCATCAATAGAATCAATGACCAATTCTCCCTCTATAGCAGGAGAGTATTATTCTGACCAACTAAACCAATCATTAACCACCATTTTTATGCAAACCAGACATGTTTAAGGATCAAATACCAACTCTCACTTTCCAAAGAAAAATATGAAGTTCTCAGCAAACCAGCAGAGAAGTAATAACTTTACATAAAAATTGAGTCCAAAGTGAAGAGAGAGATCACATTTATCAGAAAATAAACGCATAGGTGTTGGCAAAACCATAAAAAAGGAACCATACCTCATTCAACTTATCTAATGTGGAAAGGGCATTGGTCTCCTGCTTAGGTTTCCCAAATAACCGGCTAAACATGGTTAATTATTTATGATTAAAAGCTGTAACCTCCTGTAATCAATCAACAGACACACAAGAAAAGCAAATCACCACCACAGGTCCCAGTTATCAAAGGTATGATAGATACATTGTGAACAATAAAGTGAGATCATCAATATGACCCAGAGACTCAACCAAGCTCGGTTTATCCAGCATCATATATTCGCCCTCTAATTCATTGTCTTTAAACCATACAGGTCGTGAAGCATAATCTTTGTTCCCTTAAACTATTTCAATGGACAAGTCCCAATAAGCAGATGCGTCTAATAACTACTTTGCCCCTTTAAAAACATATATTCCTGACAATTCAGTTAAAAAATGCAGGATCAACTGGTTCAAAAGTTCCAAAATCATCAACAAAACAAAGCAAAAATGGATTTTTCAATATACCAGATCCAAAAGGTGAAGGGACGACAATAGTTTCGCACTAAATATTGCAGCCGGAAAGAAGCCCAGAAACAAGGACTGACGTTAGATTTTCCATCAAGCCGACCCTCCAGACAAATGATCGCTCCTTTTTGCCCTGATCGCTTGCCGTAGCTCTCTCAATCGATCGGGCACGGTCGACAAGTCAAAGCGCCAGACAATCAAACCACAGAAGAAATTCAAAGGACAAAAGACAAGGTCTTTACCGATTACAATTAGAGACAGACTTGACTCCTTCTGGCGCCCAACAAGCCGATACGTAGGAATTCAGGTTCAGAGAGTGACAGTTGAGGGTATTATTGGTCGGCACTCGGCGGTCGCTGAACTTAATAATTTTGGGTGAATAAAAAAAATTGATCTTTTTTGGACAGCAGGCGATTCTCACAAATCAATTATTTAAACAAAACTTTAATTTAATAAAAATTATAAATATAATAGCATGAAAAAAATCGGGGTGGGCAGAACCGACATTTCACTGAGATAGCCCGGTTTCGGGTCGGGTGTAAATTTCCGTCCGTACGACCGGGCACCCGGCCATGGTCTCACCCTCTTCAATTTCGGTATACCGTTTATTTTGAACAGGTCCGGCTCGCCTCCGGTCTTTGGAATAAAGTCCGAACGAGAAGGTTCTAGCTCCGTGAAGAATTCTGTCCTGGACACGTGTCGCGATCTGCTGCCGTCATCCACACAAAGCGACGGAGGAGATGGATGGAGAAGAAGTTATCATTCGGCTGCCACGCTGCTATACAAGAGGCTCCGCCTGAAGCTGGCGGTTAGCGCACCGGTGGGCGTCCTACTTCCCTCAGCCTGTCAGCGAGTTCCTGCTCTCTGAGGGTACGTTTTCTCTCACGGACTGACCATTGATTCTCAGTTATTATCATCTATTAATATGTTTTAGTGCTGGCTCTGAGGTGTTTATTACGGAAACTGAGTAGTTTTGTCGATCTAATGACGGTCCGACGACCCGTCGCTAATGATTATACTTTGTACCTGAGCTGCGTGATCGCAGCATTGAGCTGGTAGAAATTGTGTGCCCGGATCTTCATTAGTCATTCCGTTTTTCAGGTTTTTGTTAGTTTGTGGCTCGAGTTTTCCTGCTGCTATGTGTGAGACTGGGATGTATTAACAATGGACCAGGATCTTTCATGATCAGAAATATTCCCGCGCCCTGTGGTGACTGTCCAATTAGCTAATTTCATATTTCTTGTTTTAGGTTGGCGTGATGCTTCATATTCACAAGCCAAATTGTGTAAATGTCCCCTTACAACGTCGGATTCTCTCACTTGTTCTTTAAAAGTTTTTTTATGATAGAGGACAAGTGCACGGAACATTAGAAAATTTTCATGCTGACCAGTAATTGTTGATACTAGGTTTACAGGAGTTGTACGATGCAGAGGGAAAGACAAGGCAGGGACACCTTCAATCTAGATCATCCATTTGGAAGCTTTCCAGGGTTTGCGAATTTCACTGGACTTTTTGGTGCCAGGGATCCATTTGATGATCCATTCTTCACACAGCCGTTCAGAGGTTTTGGCGGACAAGATGCATTTGATGATCCCTTGCAGCCACTTGGAAGTGTGTTTGACTCTGGTCCTAACAATGTTTCCAGAGTCGATGCTTCAAATTCAGGTTCGACCAAAGGTCTTCTAATTGAAGAACTGAACTCTGATGATGAGACCGAACTCACTGCGGTAGGAGCTTCAACCAATGAAGAGGAGCAACCCAGTGACGAGAAGCGCAAAATTGTGAGGGGCAAACCTTTTGTCGAGCACCCAGATAATGGCGATCAAGGTACATGACAGCTGTCATTGCTGTTCCTAGTATATGCTTGCTACAAAGGCTAGATACATACTGATAATTGAGCATGGTAACACTCTGATTGTTTTAGTGTTATGTGACTGAATTGGGCAGAAAGGAAAATGGTGGCCTTAAACTGTAGAAGTGACCATGATATGGCACAAGGGACACGTGCTCAGACTAAAAGTTTCAGTGTACAGACTTCCAAAGTCACATATGGTGGTGTAGACGGAGCTTACTACACTTCCAGTAGCACCAGAAGCAAAGGCAGTGATGGGGTAATTAGCCTATTAAGTAGTTACCACCGTTTTTTCATCTCTAAGATCTTGTTGTAAACTTTGAGCTGTCGTGCAGGTGGTGCTTGAGGAAAGCAAAGAAGCAGATAGAACAACTGGTCAAGCAACTCATAGGATTTCTAGGGGTATAAATGATAAGGTATTTGAACCTGCTCCTGTAGGCAATTGGCGAAGACATTAAGTTTCTATGATGATGTTACATATCTGTTACGGACCATCACAGCTGTGCATGAGGTTTGAGGATATGAGTTTTTGCTGGTTACTTAAAAGAGTTGTTGGTTACTTAGGGTCATTCAGTCACAAGGAAGCTCAACTCTGATGGCAAGGTGGATACACTTCAAACACTTCACAATCTCAATGAAGGTTTAAAACTTATCTTATTCGTCATTTAACGTATCAAATAAAATATTTTTGACAACTTTAAACTCATGTACAAGCCCTTGGCAGATGAGTTAGCAAGTTTTGAGAGATCATGGGCTGCTAATGGGAGGGATACTTTGCCCTCTTGGAATGATGTCCATGTCAACCTGCCATACAGAGGTGATTTGTTGCTGACCAGTATCTAGTTCTTGTTTTGACTCCCCATTTTTAGATTTGATATCATTGTAATAAACTCTCCACTCACCGGGGCCACCTTTTCCTTTATCAAACAAAATACTTATTTAAACATGATTTTGAAAAGCCGTTTTGCAGTTGAATTTTAATCTCGTGGCAATTTACTCTAAACTCCTAGATAGATTGGGATATGATGATAAGTGTTGACACCCAGTCTTACTTGCATTGATTCATGTAAGATGGTGATGGTGTTCGACCTTTTATCTGATCCCAACCTTGTGTTCTTGATTATTGGGCTGCCCAATGGACTTCTTAGTTCGTTTGAGTAGTCATGTCTCCAAATTGATCTCAAAGAGTTAATCCTGTATAAACCTAAAACAGACCCTAGGCTCTCATTTTGAACTTTGTCTTTGTTCTAAACAGCAGGTGCACTAGAGAAATTTGGTGGTGATACTTCGGGAAGTTGGAGACATTCCTTTACAGATGGTGGGAGGTCCAGATCAGATGTTTCCAGAAGTGGCAATAAGAAGGTGGTTAGAATAAATATCGAGTGAGCTAGCATCGTCTACCTTTTAAATACAATGCTTGGGCAGAGTCGATCTTGGATGGGTCTTCTCTGCTTGTTAGAGGTAGGCATGCAAAGAACCGAGGCTTGTACCAGTATCTTGTTTGAACTTGAATAAACTTGAGAAATTTGTGGCTTTCACTGGTTGTGTATTCTCTGGAGGGTGTATGAATCCTACAATTGGCTTCATTGCTGAATAATTTTCCTTCCGTTTTCTTCTATGCTGAATTATTTGGACCAAGTTTCAATGGGGGGTATGAATTGGCCATTATTGTTATCTTCCCCGTGTTGAGCCATATTCTTGTGAATTTTAATCTTCTCCACTCGTATCTTCTTTCGTTCCTTCACTTCAATTTTTCTTGTTACGCTTTGCCGTCATTCAATCTATATTTTAGATCCATTCCCCCTCGAGCGGGAGACAAAAGCCAAACTAGTGAAATTGCCGGTTGGGAGATTCCCGATATATGGATCCTATAAAAGCACAATTAACAATTTGGAGTGGTCGGGCAATATTTGGATTGAATAAATGCACGATGTGTACTATATGCGTCGCTACTGGGAAGCCGTTGCAGGACGTATTTATTGATCATGGGCCCTTGTTGGGAACACGTGGAAGCCCAGTTGGCTTCACATGTTCCGCCATTGCCTCTCTCGTCCTGTAACTTGCACAGCCATGCATACACACATTCATATATAAGCACAGAGGAGGTGGGAACAGCTGATAGGGATAGCCTTAGATTACACACTTTCAAAGTAATGTTCTCTCTCTCTGGATTTTGAAGTTTTCATAATTCATGGCTAATTTGTCAATTGAAACATGTTAAGGGAAAGCGGTGATTACTTATGTTATATTCATGCAAACTTTAGATTCAATGATCAACCTAGTAATGTCAACTGTACTGTACCGTACCGAATTTCACTCCCATCTCTCGTACGTTTATTTTGTTTATAATGTAGCATGTTCCAAAAAGCCAGTTGGCCTGGTCACAAGATTCCCATTGTTGGGTAACTTCCTGAGATGCCTCCCATTGTTGGATTGTTTAGTCTCCGGCCTGGAATGCTAAATCCCACACACACACACACATATATATATATATATAGAACATGAATTACTCTGTCTGGCTCCAAGAAAGCTCTCAGCTGGCCAGCTTGCATTACTGTTTGAAACACCGTGAGAGATCATCTCATGTATTTTGCGCTCTTGCATTAAGCTAGCCCGAGCATTACAATCAATGGCTCCTTGGTCAGCCGAGAACGCCACCAAAGCTTATTTCCGGGCCCCGAAAATGGTACGGAGTCAGAGAATCTCCTGGAATGAAAGTGCAGATAACCAAGTCACAGTGGTCGCATCTTCATTTAGCGACTCGGTTTTGTTTCCTTTCCTTATTCTGACCGAAGCTTCCAGTTATATTGTAGGGGAAAAGAGGGAAAGAGCCGGATGCAGTAGGGTTCATATCAGCACTTGCAGCAGGGAACAATGCGCGGCCGATGGTGATGGCATCTTCCTGACCAACTGAGAATGCATCCATGGCACTCGCTTTAGTTGCAGCTGCGCGTCAAACTAAAAGCCGGGTTGTGATAGTCTTATGTTCATTTAAAGAACTGCAAGCTCATGGAAACTCTCCCGGGCCACATGCCCGGCTTGTCGAGTTCTTGGTTGGAGATGCTGCTACCCTTCTGTTGGATGATCAGCTCAACGATGCTGATCGACTGCGAGAGCGCCCATCAAGAACGGGTCCTCAAGGCTGCGAGCTGAAATTCTAGTGGATGGCTCATGGTGGGCTATAATGTGAAAGAAATATTATCTTATTTAAAATAGAAAAAATAATATTACGATATAAAATTATATCGATAAATTATATTAGTTATATATTATGATTTCCTAATATTATATTTATATAATATTATACATATTTACTTCATATTTAGTTATTATATTATCGCCTACAAATAGGCAAGTGTTTTATGTTATTCTCGAGTCATTTAATAAATAATTATCATTTACTCCGTGTGTTTAGCTTTCGAGCCACCAGTTTTATCGTTCTCTCCACTCCTCCTCCATTTTATATATATAATTTGACATAGTATCAGCGGAAGTCGATCCTGTGGAGTCCGCTACACAGAAGATGCTAACATGGTTGTAAGATCGAGCAAATTGATGATGCAACAACAAAGGTACCAATTTACCCTTTACTACCTCTGAAATTAAAAAAGAGAAGATTCAAGCAAATTGATTAGAAGTTTGAAGGTAAAAAGTTTTAAATCAACATTAATTTTTCAACTACTGAAGCCAAAGAAACTCAAGTTGATTTTCCTATTATTATCAGGTAAAATAGTTTCACTATTATCATCAATCTTAATTAGACATTTAAAATCAACGTGATATTTTATCGTGCAAAACAAACATTTCACTTTATTACAGACTTATCTTGAGGGGAGTGTAGGAGATATTATCTTATTTAAAATAGAAAAAAATAATATTGTGATTTAAAATTATATAGTTATATATATTGATATAATATTATGCATATTTAATTCCATGTTTTGTTATTATATTGTAGCTTATAAATAAGCAAGTATTTTATGTTATTTTTAAATCATTCAATAAAGAATTATTAGTTATTCCATGTGTTTAACTTTTAAACCATCACATTTTATCACCCTCTACTCCTCCATTTTATATATAAAATTTCTTCACCAGGAGGTAACTGGAGCAGGAGCAGACTGACAGGCACGCAGTTTCTCCCGATCGGGGAGGGACTGCCGGTAAGCCGGGCTGGCACGCATGAAGGTTGTCGTACAACCAGTGGGCGGATCAAGAAGAGAGCTGTTGGGTCCTGAAAGTCGATGAACTTACCGGGGAAGAGCACATGTTCCAGATCATTTCAGCTCGAGCAAGGGAGATGATCGGAGCTTAACTTACACAGTTGCACTGGAGGTACGAGTCGAATTGAGCATTAATCACTGACCGATAGAGTAGATTGTGAATGTGAGTCCGACGTCCTGAAAAACATTTATGTAAAATAAATCCAGAATATGAGTGACTTTAGTATTACCACTTATGAACTTATAGTCTAGGATTGTATAAGGTCCAAATCTCCCATAAGCCGTCTACAGAACTTGACAATTATATCAAGAAATCACTCTTTGTTCACATCTCCACCGAGTAGATAAAAAGGAGGCAGTGAAAGAGGAACATATTCTTGGCAATGCGAGAATAGAGAAGTTCACTAATGGACACAATTTACAAGCCTTCTTCATTCAGTGCAGCAATAACAGTTACATGCTCAACACAGAAGCAATAAGAACCACCCATCCCCTAGGACTTTGGGCAAGCTCTGTCTAGAGGTATCAGTGGCCATAAAACCCTTCCATAAAATGAGTTGGAAGTCAGGACTTGGGCTCACTCAAGCATAAAGCTCACACCTTGGCACCTGAAGATCGAGGCAAGCGAAACGGTTTAAACGCTAGAATCGAGGGCTCTGACCTGAGCTCGTCAGCTCTTTCACAATGTCTTCCATGGAAGGCCTAAGGCTTGGGGAATCATGGGTACACTGAAGAGCAAGTCTGCCAAGCCTCTCTGCCTCATACTCTAGGAAATTTCCTTCAAGGTTTGGGTCAATGAACTCGTCAAGGTTTCCTGCCTCGGCACCTTTCCTGATTATTGGATTTATCAGGGTCTTCCCAGAGAGAAGCTGGAAAACAAGCATGCCAAAGGCATAGACGTCGCTTTTTGCTGTGAATCGGCCAGTGGTGGTGTATTCTGGGGCAAGGTATCCCATGGCAGCAGCTGACTTGAGCTTCGAGAAGAGGATGTCATCCACAAGGAGCCTGTGGAGGCCCGAGTCTGCAAGCAGGGGATTGTTCCAGTGATCAAGCAGGATCTTCTCAGCAGAGATATTCTGGTGCACCAATGCTGGTTTCTTGCCTTTGCTTCTGTGGACGTAGCAAATACCTGACATAAATTCAGATTGCAGATTTCAATAAAAGCATTGTGCAAAAGATAGTGAAGGACATTGATATCCAAAAATCTGTCTAGAACAATCAAACTCGCTGGTATCAACATACCAATCTATTCGAAGGTATAAAAACTTACACAGCACTAGTATTTGTACCTATGTTGCTGCTAACCCCTCAGATCTAAACGATTAAATATTTTCATGTCCAATGCACGATTTTAAACTAACGAATAGAGCAAAGCATACACCAGGATATTTTGTTGTAATTCATAGACTTCCACTCTGTATGGCAACTCGTATAACTAAGACTTGAGATGGTTAAAAGGAGAAAGAACCACTAAGCTGAATGGGCTATTTCAATGGGCAGTATCTAAATTCTCCATCGTACTTTGGACCACACGTGACATTATAGATAACAATCGGTACTTCAATGAGAAAGAGAACAACTTATCAGTCTAACCTTCAGCAATACCCTTGATGACCGAAATCCTCGTGGACCACTCGAGGACCTTCTCACTACCATGCTCCACATCGAGGTACTGCAGTAAGTTTCCATTGGGAACAAACTCATATATGAGAAAGCATTCACCTCTTCCCTTAGAGCAGCAAAACCCCCTTAACCTCACAAGATTCTCGTGATTCAGTGCTGTCAATAGCTTCAAACCCTTCAAGAACATGTTCTCATCGGACTTGCAACTAGTCTTCGCAATACACTTTATAGCAACTGAGGACCCATCCCTCAGAATTCCCTTGTAAACCACAGAGAAATTGCTCTTACTCAATAGGTTCACCTCCGAGAAGGACTGAGTGGCCCGCTCAACGTCCTCTAGGTTCAACATGAAACTCTCAAAAACCTCACGGGAGAAGGCCGTCCCACTCCCACTTCCACCCTTACCCAGTGGGTCCCATCCGTTGGAGTACTCCAAGCTGATAAGCGGGGATGCACTTCTCTGGCGGATCTCCTTGACCTGGTCAATGCTTAGCCTGTTGATAAACGATAGGTCAAAGATGTCAAGATAATATATATTGAAGAGCAAAATCTCTGCAGCATTTCTGCCATTTCTACTCCTGCACATTGCTGTAGGATGCCTATTTTCCTGTTACTAGGTTAATTTTGCATATAGTAAGTAGCCTCTTCAACAATTCATCTGCTATTTTGAATTACCTGCTCTCTGATGCTTCGAAGGCACTCCCAATTTTCTGTTTGCTTCGGCGGTACCAAGAGAAAGCAAATAGTCCCATGACCATGAGTGCCACTGTTGCTATAATTCCTCCAAAAATGAGACCAGTGTTGGAGTTTCTTGAGGTGTTCCTGCAGTTGGGATTCTGGCAATCAGGCTTACTCAGATTAGCTGACTGAGGGATATTTTTCTTCGATAGACTGTTGGGTCCGAGTGGCTCTGGCTTGTTTGGATCTAGATAGTCGGCAGCATGACAGGCTTCCAAATTAGGAAACCCGAGCCCACACAGGCCAGGATTGTTCTCATACTGGAAACCACTGTTGAGCCTATTTAGTGCTACACATTCAAATACAGAGGAAATGAACAGAGTTAGACCAGAGGTCATCGAGTATATCCAGCATTTATTTTACTAGTTTAACAGAGCCTCTGTGATGCCAATTTTGTACTCGACAATGGTAAGAAGAGCCAAAACTATGATGTATCACCACACTACAAACCGCTAACTTAATCACACGACCAGCCCAATGATTTCATCCAATTCACCAGAAGTCAGCTGAGAAAGTTGGCATGAGCAAAAGCTACACATTGTTCGTTTTTCTCCTGGTAAACAAGAGCAATAAATGTTAAGTTACCTGAAGGAACATTGCCAGTGAGAGTATTGTTCCGAAGGTCAAGGACTTGAAGCATCTGGGCACTAGCTAGTCTAACAGGGATCGAACCAAAAAGGTTATTAAAGCTCAGATCCAACCTTGTTAACACCCCAAGCTCGCCCAAACTAGCAGGAATCGCACCAGTCAGGTGATTGTACTGGAGAGCTAGAACACTCACTTTCTTCAGGGACCCGAGCTGCGTGGGGACACTTCCCGACAACTTGTTGTAACACAGCTGCAAAACTGTAGCGGAAAGCACAAACGTAAAGCTCCAATAAGGAAGCAATATAACCTTCCACTGACTTCTATAGGCCAAGGAGCTATACATGTACTGGAGGGAGTCTCACTCTCAATAGTAACTATTCATCGCGCAATTAGAGCTGGGTTAAACTTCGTGAAGTAATTATTATTGCCAAGAAATAACATAACTGTGAGAACAAACATTCACCTAAGAAGTCGGTGGACCGAATCTCTTCCTACTTGGGAAAACAATTGCACCGGACCCAATTCTCTACAAAACAACTGGAATATAGAGTACAGTTTTCAAACTAGTTTGGAAAATGTGCCAACTTTCTTTTTTGGTACATGAATTAAAGTTTAAATCTCACACAAACTTCGAAACAAAATTAAAACTTGGCCCTGAACTTTTATTGATTAATTAGACCCACAAAATTAATACCACAAAGTGGGCCGGGGCAATTCCGGGTGTTGCAAAACCGAAGGGGGAAGAACAGAAGACCCACAAGATATTATCAAGTAAAGAACTTCATGTGACAGAAAGCAAGTGTTCACTCGAATGGCAATTATTGAAAAAAAGAGAGAGAGAGAGAGAGAGGGAAAAAAGATCCAAAAAGTACTCCATCAGTCCATCTTCAGCCTTTCCAGAGCCAATCTCACAGCTCATCAACTAATACTGGGGATATCTTTGAACCAAGCAGCATTGTATCACTCATGATATTGAACTCAAACTTCCAGCATGCCTCAAAACCGGAAGACTGCAACTTTGTTTGTAATAAAGAAGAGGAACAAACATTAAAAAAAAATGCATACCTTGAAGATTAGACAGGTTCCCAATCTCAATAGGGATTGGCCCAGAGAGATTATTCACATTAAGATATAAATCAGTCAGCTTGCTCAGGCTACAAATCTCCTTTGGTATCTCTCCGATGAGAGCATTGAAGTGAAGGTAAAGGCCGGTCAAGTCTGCGAGTCCACTCAGAGCTGAAGGAATCCTTCCACTAAGGCCCTTCCCTTGAAGGGATATATTAGCCACGCGTCCTAGCTCATTGCAAGCTAATCCCTCAAAGGAACCACCACAGGGGTTCGAGGAGGGAGTGTCAGTCCATGAGGTGAGGACTTGGTTCTGCGGGTCAAGGGAGGCCTTTATGGCCATGAGAGTAGTGAGCTCCGACGTGGGTGTGGAGAAGGAGGCTGAGAGGAGGAGAGGTAAGATGATGAGGGAAAGCATGTCTGTTTGTCCGTTGGTGGGAGAAAATGACCTGTTGGAGTCCTTTCCTTGGAAAGATGGTAGCTTTTGCTTCTTTATGCCGGGGGAGGAAAGATGCCTGACTTTTTAGACAAGAGCAGAGCTTTGAAGCTGAGGCAGGGAAACATGTCTGGTTGTGGAGCAAGTGCGAGAATATGAACAGAGATATCTAAGAATCTCGGGAGATTTCTTCCGGGGTGCAGAGTGAGTAGGCAGATTAGAAGGAAATGCATGGACTTCTGTCAGTTTTCAGACACAATCTACAGAAGCTTGAGGAGGCCAGCTGCTTTGCTCGGAGGAATGCCAGAAAATGCAGAGGAGTAAGTGCCAAATAAAGCATACACACACACACACACACACACACACACACACACACACGCCAGGGAAAGATGAGAAAGGAGGGCTTCTCAGCCGGGAAGAAGGTGCTTAAAAAATGGAAGCAAAGGAGTTGGAGAAGAGGTGGTCCGGGGCTGCTTGGTTGGAGGGAAAGCTCAGGAAAATGGGTGTCAGTGTATAGCAGTGGAGGGATGGGGATCATTCGTTGTTCGCCAAAAAAGTAGCTGTGAATGTGTAAATGAGTAGGAGGAGGGAGCAGGGAAAGGCAAAGGTGAATGAGTTGAGTTGTATGTCATCTCATTTCCCTTTTTCCTTCTTCACGTGAATAGAACTATACACCGTCCTCCATATATCGGCTAAAGACTAATTCCGCTCGGGCATTGACTTGGCCAGGCTGCAACATGCTTCCAATTTACTTCGAAGTAAGAATCCATGTACGGCTCACCAGCTCTGTCACGGTTCTTTTTAGGGCCTGCAAGGTGAGTGATAGGACTCAGGCAGGTGTAAGATCTTGGAACCATGAGGTGAGGGAGATTCTGAAATGAAATGGGATGAAGCTTGGAGGGCTTTTCTCTGATTCACTGGTCTACCTATTTCTAGCAAGTGAACTTCACGACTTCTTGATGCTGGAACGGACACATGAGGATCCCTCGGGACAGGCTACAATGGCAAAATTTTATTACTAGTAAAACATGCTCTGAGTAATAAGCTGAGACGCAAATGATCTATGCTGTGCAAGATGAACGCAATGTGTGTCATATATTAAAATCGAACACTCAAATTATTAATGACAAATTTAAATCAATGTGGATCGACAGTGTCAAACCCTTCTTTTTTCTCAGCATAGATATGTTTTTCAACAGAAGGCGGAAAAAGGCAAAATAGACTAAGTAATGTAGTGAATGGACTTGAGGACTTGCATCCAAAGCATGGCATGATGACAATCCTTTTCCTTTCACTGGGTTGGTGGGTGTCCAGCGTTCATCCGATGTATCATCCTATGAGCATCGTGTAACTTACTTATGTGGCTAAAAACGACACGATTTGTAATCTGCACATGGTGGACTCCAAAAGGCGTACCTCCCGTGTGGCTGGCTGCTGGGAAATCTAACTAGGGAATTACCCGAGCCTCACATAACTTCACCGGTGTTGATATCGACAACCCAGAGGTAAAAAAGAGAGCCCGCAGAAGATTGACGCGGACAGGTGAACTGTGTAGTCTCGTCTCGTGTATGCATATTCTAAACAACAATTAATCAAGCTCGTCCGGGCATTGATTGGTACTCAATGGGTTTTTTCATTGATGTTGCTGTTAGCTAGCTAGGTTATTCTCTGGATATGCTGATGAAAAAAGATAATCATTATTCTTGGAAGAAATCTCGATTATTTAATTAATTAGTTTAAGGAACACAGACAGGCAAGGGAGACGGGAGCAGGACCACTGTTCCTGGCCCTGACTGAAATAAACTAAACCAAAAGAGAAGAATCTTCTTCTTTTTTCCCTAGACACCAATCAAACAACACAGCATTGATATAGATGTGTCGATGGTATAGGGCTGCTGCATGTCTGCTGCTGTATATATGTATCAGTCAGTAGTATAGTCTTCTGTATCTCATTCTTGACATATATATATATATTTGTTTGATTTTGGATTTCACCTTTGATTGATTCAACACCCAGAATTTAAAAACAAGAGAGAGAGAGAGAGAGAGTGTTCCACTGGTACGTACATCAATAATGTGATGGATGGATGAAAAGGCTGTAAATCATAGATGGAACACAAAGCGCCCAGCTCTCTGCATTAAAATGTACCATTTTCCAGTGCCAGTCATATGAACTTTAATTCAAAATAACTGCGACCCTCTCAAACGTAGCCTGATATCAATTATCAGGCCTCAGGCATTATTACGTAATACTATATAATTGTTGACAATTCCCTTGCTGTCAATGCACTCATAATTTGTATGACAAGAAGAGCGAAGAGGGAAACCAAAAGAAAAAGGCACTTCTCTTTACATGCTTGCACTCGATCTTCGTCTCGGACAGATCGGGCGTCGGTCCATCGAATTCGCTCGCAGCCTTTTGTGCACGTAGGACCTGGATGCATACGGTTGTCAAACTAATGTCATGTTGGCGATAACCCGGCGTGCCCAATAAAGGGAAATGTGATTAGAGCCCAGGCGATATGAGTATAGAAGGTATATATAACTCAAAGTTTCAGCATTCGGTTAGAAGTTAAGTATAAAAAACCTACAGTGAGTTGAATTCGATTCTAACTATCGAGGAAATCTCTTGACCATGCCCGATAAAAGGAGGGTTCAAGGCCTTCTTTTTCTTCTTCCATCGCATTATCCCGTTCAATTTTGAGAGTACATATGATACAAAGTACAGCAGCAGCCCCTCTTCCCATAACTCATCCCTGCAAGAGGGCGGCGAAGGGAATCAATCAACAAAATAGTGAGTGGAAAATTTGAAAGGGAGGGGTCAACGTCATGCGTGGCTGTGCGAGGGAAAACGTTTCAGGCCGGAGAGGAGGAGCCACCATGTGAATCCGTCTGTCGTCGAGCCGAAACAAATCTGTGAGGCAAACCTCAAACTGCAGCCAAAATGTCCCGTTGTCCGTTAGTGTTTTCTGATGAGGTCAGTCCTACGCGGAGGGCTCCCCCAAATCGCATCTCGCGTTACTATGTTTATTGCATACAAGATATACACACACACATACAAGTGCGCAACGCCTACACGCCTATATAGCACAAGACAAAGAAGTTTAATGCTGCGCCTGCTTTCTTATTGGTCCATTCTATCTATCCATTCCATTTTTCTCTTCTTCTCTTCTAAACTCATCGTTGAATCTTCATTGCGATGGGGGAAGCATACATATCAACATTGACTTGTTACTCGTGACTTGTGAGTCAGCGGAACACAGCCACGGGCTTGCATTGAGTGGTCGCTACCTTTAGGACCCCGTGCGTGCATGTGAACTTTTACGATAGCTCCGGTCTTCTTGTTTTTACTTCTGTCCCCACTTTCATCCCTCTCTTTTTCTTCCACGAAAACAGTGGACCCACGGTACGATAAGTTCGAATATTACCCTGTAATCACGCATGAGAACTCTAGTTGTCGTATACGTGGGGGGCATATTCATGGGTTTACTGCTCTTACCCATCTACTAGATCAGATGCACTGCGGCTAAGATCGATATTCGTCACATCATACTCCTTTACCTCCCGCATAGACAGGGAAGAGCAACAAGGACGCATCAGCTCAGCCATTTGGCTCGACCACTGCAGATAATTAATGAACGAACGAGAGAAATACAGGGCGTCGTCCTGCTCGATACGCGTGAGAAAATTGTCCGGCTCGTATTTAGTTGTTCCCTCATCAGAGATTAGAAGAAAGATATCGGGCTCGTAGACAGCTACTGAGGGTAAGTATTTAATAACACGTGGCAGAGTGGATCATGTTGTCATATAATGACGAGTGTTAATACATACGATCTCATATTAGTGATCTTACAGGAAAGTTGTATACAATTACTTATCAATTTAAACTTTTAAGTGGAAATCGAACCGATGCTGGAAACGAATTCAATAATTCTCTCATAAGATTAGGAAACTCTAGTACCGGTCTTGATTTCATTTTTATAGTAGAGATGGAATCTAGACGAGACGTGAAGGAATCTAAGGATAGAAAAATAGGATAAAATCCAACGCAGCGAAATGCTGTCCGTATGATCAATCTTCTTTTAGCTTCAAGAGTGTCCGGCAATCTGCCCCCTGTCCCTTTCAAATCAGATTTGCATAAAAATAAAGAAGGTTAAGGGTCTAATTAGACTAATGCTGCCTACACAAATGATTGGGAACGGTGATATAACCCTAACCCTACTTACTAAACATAAGACAACTTGTCGTTGAATCTTGATTACGTGACATGCCATTACGATTTGGGTGGTCGTGCATACATTGGTAGCCGGGGAGGATGAGATTTTGCCGATTAATCGTGAGCAATAACGCTGATGATATACATATATACACCAAATTGTCTAATTAAATCGGAACAGAAAATTTCGTTAGTCGGTGAAACTCCCTACGTCGATTTTTATATAATTTCATCGCCAAGCTGGCTCGCATAAATATATTTTGCTCACACGTGGCGAGTATGGTGCGTAGCACGATTAATGGCATGGTCACGATATATGGAAGAAATGAACTTATTCAGTTTATTTTATGTGTTGATATAATATATATATATATATATTACGTTATTTATACATATGGCTGATTTTTATAGAATACGAAAATTTCTTCATGACTTAACAATTCTTCTAGGGCAGAATAAATAAATAAAATGTATATATTAAAAAAAATCAACCTACTTATTGACATACAAATACGAAAATTAAAATTCAATTTTATAATATCATTTTGTCCTCATATTATTCTTACTCAACTTGCCTCAAAGTTCCTCTCGAGATACGAAATATATACGTATTTTTCAAATTCAGCATATCATAAATATTTTATTAATATAAAAAAACATAAAGTACACAAAAATATTAATGAATGAAATTTTATATAAAAAAGATTAACAAAAAAAATTATTATAAAAAAAATTTGATACTACTATTTTATTTGTTTAAGATTTTTTATTAGATATTAACTAATTACTCTGACATGTAGGGTGAAAGTTTTAAATGTAAGATGGAAAAAGTGAAAGAAAAGGCCAAATTAAAAGTAAATGGACGAGTATAAAATAGAAATTTAATAAGATAATTTAATAAAAATATAAATATAATTAGTAAAGTTATATTACAAACTTTTCTAGTCTAATGGGGAAACCGCCTCCGGTGCCCCTTACCAGTTATCTCTCTGCTCTTCTTATGAAACTCATATATATATATATATATACATATGTAATGATAATTAGTTCAACTGTCGTAATTTATCTTATCTTTTTTTCAAGCTATCCATATATATATATATATATATTATATCCAGGTTGATGATCCTCTTGCTTATGTTCATTAAAAATTTATCTATTTTTCAGCTAAAATTCCGACAATTAATTTTCACTACAATATAGGGATGCAAATGGTTCGGGTTGGTTGGGTTTTTCATCTGTACTCAATATTTTTGGTCCAATTTTTTAAGAGTAAAAAATTGTACTAAAAACATTTAGGGAATAAAAAATCACTCGCTACTGATATAAAGAAAAGAAATTGGAGTATGATAGGCTAAAAATACATATAATTAAACCTATTTTTATTGGAAAAATGATGACATAAAAGGTATCTAAGCACATTAATGTAGGAGATCAAATTTATTTTAAATTGATAATGATAAATTAAATAAATTATCGTATATACGAATAAAAATTGGGTTGGTCGAGCAGGTCAGTTTTTCTAGTTCGGGGCCCAACTTTCTCGTGTTGATTTTCTTATGGCTAAAACCATTTGAATCTCAAATATGGCCCCCCAAAAGAACTTATTTTTTCAGGTTGGCCCAGTTCGGTTTTTTCAGTTTTCTTGTTTTTTCCTTTCGCCCCTACTGAATATATATATATATATATATATATTAACTGCATATAAACCTAAGCACATGGAAAAATGATACTAGCAAAAGGGCATTTTTTTTTACACCCAAATAAAAGGGAATATAATATTCCCTCCCCCTTAAAACAAGAGGAATGCTTTGACTTGTTGATCACAATGTTCTGACAAAGATGCTTGATGCAGTTTTCATACAATGGCCTATTATCTTATAATTAATTAGTTAATTAAGGACACTTATCCCTATGTGATTAGTGGACAAGACAAAAACACATCTTGGTTAAGGACACACAAGATAGATAAACAAACAAGGAAGACAAGACTGATTCTCTTCCATCAACTACCCGACTGCATGAATAAGACACAGTTGTTTTGTCTCCCCTAAGTTCATAGTAAGTTGTTTCTTTTTTCTCCTATTTTGCTAAAAAATTTGCTTCTACCTTTTGATTTTTATATTTTGAAAAAAAAATCGAGCTTCACAATTATGCAGAAATCCATCGCACGAAAATTTTTCCAAGATTGAAGCTATATGTGCACATGTACCCTTAGTTTTGTCCGGAAGAAATTCTCGAGGCAGGAGCTTCGTCTTATCATACCGTCCCGATTATTTATTTAATTTTATTGAATTGTCCGTATGGGGAGTTGGTCAAAAAGTTGTCCACACGGACGAGGCAATTCAAGCAGGTTTCCAATTTCTAGACTTGAATGTGTAGTGGGCAATAGATGTCCACTTAAAAGGCGCCTCGTGGTCATTGGTCACTCTGAATTCGAAATGGAGAATAATCTTAGTGAACGGAACTGATGGCGACTTGTCTCTCCACGTGTGTCGTCGGTGTTCTAGTAAAATGACAATGTGCGCTCGATCCACATATCTATCACATGAGATCGATAGGCCCCGTTTAGGCTGTGGCAGTGCCATCCTCATGCGTATATCAAAGAATCTATTCTCAAGGACACGGACGGCTACTAATAATATGGGGCACAACACAGCGTTGAGCCTAGTGGCAGGCAACGCATGACCGGTCTGCTGTCCTAGCTAGCAACTTCGCATGTCCGATCATCCATCGGTCTCCCCGATCTCGTGATTCGCTCATAAGTGAACCGACGATATCAAATCAAAATCTTGACCGACTACTATTTGGTCATGGAGTGAACAGAGCACAAGCTCGGCTGTGATTCAAGATTTGCCTCGAACCCACATGAAATCAATCCTGTCTCCCTCGCCTTTGGTCCACCCCCCCTTAAGTTAATTAATTCTTAATTGATTTGATTTTGTCCTGCTGTCGTGACCCTTTTCAGAGAGGAAGGCAGGAGGGAAATTTCATCATGGTGCTGCAGCTCCTCACGCGCACTTCAACCAGAAATTCGAATCACAGCCCACCGATATGTGATTGCACGAAAAGTTGGATGGTGCTTTTGCTTTTTCATGTCTATATGCTTCTTCTTTTTTGATCTTTATATGCTTATGTTCATATATAGTACATGTGTGCGCGCTTTTTCCAAGGCCTTTTGCAGACTCAGAGTGATGATTGTGGAGTCACTGGAACGCTCTCTTTGAAGCAACTTTCAATGTCACTTTCGAATCTACTTTTTCCATTTAAAGTGTGAATTTTCTCTATGTACATAATCTATACTCATTTCAGATTTATCTATTGCTAGTGTTAGTGCATGACACTGAGAAGGCCAATAATTGCACGGTGTTGACTCAATTTATGTAAGTGAGTTTTATCCATCATCTAAATAAGGGCTCGAATGATAAATAAGATTTTACATCAAAAAAATACGACTAAAAATCATAATATATAAGGGTCTGATTATCATTATTTTATTTATTTAAAATTTTGAATTAGATATTTACTTATCAATTTTATAAAATCGGTGAAAATTTCACATTGTATCATAACATAATTACTCATTTTTGAAACCGTGTAATTTTTCCGAGTTCAATTGCTTATCTTCATAATCCTAATGATAACAGAGATAAAAAAAAAGAAGAAGGTATGATTCTATCATCTAATACGAAAAAGTTTGCTGGCATGACAATCCGTAATGAGCTCACGATGGTCTAACGGTGATACGGTTCCGAGGACAGATATATTGACACAGTATCAACGTTGGGCAGAAGAGTACGGTGGTACCCCGGAAGCCGACTGTTAGATAGGGCAAAGGTGTGACGAAAGTAATGGTGGTTGAAATTATGGGTAGTCGATGTGCCATAAGAGAAACGCTGTGGATGGTCGTTCACCTCATTCGTACAATTGGGCCTGAAGGTCTGAGCCCCACTCTAGGGTTGGGCCTGGGCCCCATCAAGGTTGGGCGGGACCAGAGAATTCCCATTCTCGCCGGCGCATTGGTGGAGTGGAGAGAAGACGGACGGTGTCTGACAGAGTAGAGTGAAGGAGGCGCTCAGAGTGATGGAGGTGGGAAGGCTGCCGATATCGGCAACGCAGAAGGGGAAGCTGATATCTGCCGGCTACACCTCTCTCTCTTCCGTTTCTTCACTCTCCCCCTCTCTACTCTCTCGAGGTTTCCGTCTCTTCCCCGCCCTCTCTCGCACTCTCTGGGAGAATCTCTCTATCCGCCCTCCTGATTTCCTTTTGGTGTCTGAGCAGATTTGAACATATCAGAGACCGAGGCCCTTGAAATTATCAAGCACGCCTCTCTTGGGGGCACCATGGACGACTCCAGTACCAGCTGCGCTATCAACGGTATTATCAAATTTCATGCAAATACGAATTACGATTCGAATTAATCTGGAAGATGATGGATAGGTGAGCTTAGATTTATATTATTGAGCATGCGAAAAAAATGGTGCATTTGTTGCAGGCGCTCAAACTGCATGGGACGTGCTCCATGAGGAGGAGGAGTCCACTAGAATCACCACATCTTCTGCCGACCTCGATCACATTCTTGGTGGAGGAATAAGTTGCAGGGAAGTCACTGAAATAGGTGAGATACGTGCCTTGCCCACTTTGTGGAGTTGTGTACTGTTTCATTTGCTCTGTCCTTGGGAGATAATGTTGATAGAAGGACATTTTTTTTAACCTTCCAGGTGGAGTGCCAGGGATCGGTAAGACACAGATTGGGTACGATTTTCAATTATCGCTGGCTATATATGTATCTTGGTTTGGTTTGTAGCTCTCCCGTGACCGATGCATTTCCTGTTCTGACAGGATTCAGCTTGCAATCAATGTTCAAGTTCCGGTTGATTGTGGAGGCTTAGGAGGAAAGGCCATATATATAGGTCAGTTCAATGTGCTGAGTGGTTCTCTTTCATCCTATATTATATAGATACATAATTTACAATTGAAGTTGGATTTTTGAGATTTCCAGATACAGAAGGAAGCTTTATGGTAGAGCGCGTACTGCAAATTGCCCAAGCCTGTTCAGTGGAGATGTCGAGGAGTTATGCTTCCTCACATAATGGTTTACCATCGGGGCAAGTTCTGATGCAACCTGAAGATTTCCTTGAGAACATTATATATTTCCGGGTCTGCAGTTATACCGAACAGATTGCACTGGTTAACTACTTGGACAAGTTCATCTCGGAGCATAGAGAAGTAGGTGGATGTTTGCTCATTTCAAGGGAGTAGTTTCTGCTGTCACTTTCTTATTGTTTTAAATAATAGCATGTGTTGTTATTCTAGAAATCACTCATGATCTCAAGAACCTAATCATATAGTTTATGCATTGTGAACTTCTAGCATTTTGCTTTAGTTACTCTTTAATGTAACAAGTTCAGAGATTTCTTTGGGTCAGTTGGAATTTATCTGAAATAAGCTTATTTGGATGCAACATTTTGCTCCCTTTTGGTTTAATAATTAACTTATTTATTTTTTGGTTTCACAGGTTAAAATTGTCATAATTGACAGCATAACTTTCCATTTCCGCCAAGATTTTGATGACTTGGCCCTGAGGACAAGGTTACTCAGCGGAATGGCTCTAAAGCTGATGAAGCTTGCAAAGAAGTTTGTTCTGGCTGTAAGTTTTGATCATCTCCGTTGTTTTAAAATTCTTTTTGATTAATGATTCATCTTAATCCTCCAGCCAGACTTTATGTGAAGTAAAGTCTAAAATTGTACGTTATAATCTTCAATGCCTTACCTATTCTCTGTTCTCTTCCCCATCTCAGGTTGTCGTTCTGAATCAAGTGACAACCAAGTATACAGAGGGCTCATTCCAGCTGAGTCTGGCATTAGGTAGCTTTTTATAATTCAAAATTCACTTCCTTCTGTCAAAAATCATTGGCTTACTCTGCTTCTGATGATTGTGACATTCCTTGAAGCCTCTTGTTTTGTTTCATTCCAAACGAGGAAAAATGTGTTCAATTGCATTTGACAAAATATTTTGAGATGCAACTCGTCCCTTAACAGCAGTTGACAAGCTCATCCCTTTTCTACTTCGAGTAATGAATTGTGGGAAATAGGAAAAGATATTCTAGGTTCCTAGAACCATGTAGCTCTGATCAAGCTCATAATTTTGGCCATTTTTGAGCAGGCGATAGCTGGTCTCACGCTTGCACAAACCGGATCATTTTGTACTGGAATGGTGATGAAAGATATGCATACATTGACAAGTCGCCCACTCTTCAGTCAGCTTCAGCACCGTATGCTGTTACCAGTAGCGGGATCAGGAATTCTGTTTCGAACTGCAAACAAATCAGGAGAATGTGAGCAATATAGATTCAGAAGATTTATCAATATGTATATATATATATGTGTGTGTGTGTGTGTGTAGTATCAGAAGGAGACCACTAAACTTGCCCTTAAAGTGCATGGATGTGGAAAGTGCGAGAAATTCCAACCGTCTTTGTTTTTTTGAAAGTTGCCAATTGTATGAATATTGAAACTCCTTGGCGTTATTTTCTTGACCTTCGGTCATTTCTATGGGCTGCTATTAGTTGAATGCACACTAAAGCCATGGCTTATGGAACTCAAAAGAAGCAGCTAATAGCGAGAAGTTTCTAAGATCCATAAGTGGAGTTGTTTCTGCCCTAGAAGGTGCTGCATGTCATATTTTACCATTGTCTCATGATGTTCCCTGCATGGAGTAAACCTCCTGAATTTTGCACTTCGAGAAGACTCATTCATCTGCTTTGTGGATAAGAGTGTTTGGTTCTGGAGGTTTGAAATACGAGAAGCCTCCGCAAGTTGAGTAGCATAACTTCTACTACATTGTATTTCTTGGGCCATGTTTGATGCCTGGTTTCCGCTGTACATGTCGAGACCTAACTGTATATGAGATCCTCAGAGCTCCATCAATGGAAGATGCAAGCACTACTATATCATCCGAGGGATGCGCTAGTGGTTTTGGTTTCCCGAGCTTCAAAATATTCTATTTGTCAACAACCTCTTGGATTGAAGGTTACCGAACATAGAAGCATGGCTTAGATGCAAGCTTAGTATGACTTGACTCATTACTTCCAAAGGTTTGAAGGGATCGATCCCGAGCTCATGTTAATATGAAAAATGGAACTAAATTAGACCGGCAACTCTATGTTGAACTCCGAATAAGAGAGTGCAAGATTCCTCCATATTTTCATGAGCATTTCATCATGGCATAACAAATATTCAAATTGTTGAAAAAAATAAGATTTTACCATAGTGATATTATTCTCTGTACTCCTATTTCGTTTTCTTTTACGCATATTATCTGCTAATTTGTTGAAGAAATATTCGAATATGTATTTACTTATAAAATTCAAATGGACAACCATGCGGTGACCAGATAGAATCAATTTTCTTAGGATTGGCGAACTAAAATAAATAGGTTACTTAGGGTTTTAGGGAAAATCACTTGGAATCCCTTACTTTGTACCTCAGTTGCTGCCGTCGCTCTCATCGGCCAGACATCTTATAGCAATTTCGCGGGGACAGCACAGGGAGTAAGAAGAGGAGGAACAGACGGTCCACTCTGAGATCCGTGCGATCGCCGGCGCACCGCGTGTCTTCGAACTTCTGCAATGAAAATGGAACCTCAGGCAGAGCCTCCAAAGGAGGGAGTGGGCGGGAAGCTGGATGAAGAAGACGACGAGCACGACTCTAAGGAGAAGGTGCTGCAGCGCTACTTCCTTCAGGAGTGGCAGCTCGTGAAGTCCCTCCTAGATGACATCGTATCCAACCGCCGCGCCACCGATCTCTCCTCCGTCCACAAAATCAGATCCATTGTACTCTTTCCTCCTCTCCTCTCTCTGTCACGGCATTTACTTTCACACTGGAGCCTTAGCTATCCTGTCCTAAATTCGACTCGTCATTGAATTTTTTTTTTCTAAGCCGGAATGCTCAGAACTTATGGCTAGGCTCTCTCGGGCTCAAGCTTTCACTTTAATTGCACTTTGACGTTCAACGGAGTTATGCTTGGAAATGTAATTTCAGTTTAAATTTTCCGATTTTTATTGCCTAGTTAACATGGTATATAAGTTTTTTAAGTGCCAACTTATTCTATTGCCTGTATAAATCCAAGATTCTACACCGTCTGGGCGTCTGGACGAGTTACCTCTTGTCTTATGGTTTTTGCAAGCCGAGGGCAGCTACACGAAGTTCTTTTTCTCCTTGAAAAGGGCATTTTTGCAGCACTACTGAAACGAAGAAACTGAGAATGTTTAAATGTGGCACTTGAAAGTAAAATTCTTGAACGAAACTTCCTGGAAGCTGAAAACTGAAACGGTCTTCTGAAAGCATTTTCCACAAAATTCAAGTGTATAGTTTATTTGCAGTTATTTTTCACGATTTCATGTTTAACTATTCCTTTGGTAGGTGGTGGTATTCTGTCATAATTGTGCCGCATTAACTCATGGACTCAGCTTCTAATTGCGCGTAACTTGACCGCATCAATTGCATCTACATAGAATGCTTGTCAACATTTAGGTACTGGCCCTCTGTTGATAAGCCTCTATTAGCTGTGCATCTCCATGATGAATTTACAGCTTGATGCTTGTCAACAACTCTCTGGTGATGGTGATGGCATCTCTCCCATAGAACTCATCCCTAGTGACGCTTCCCCTTTCTTGTGTTAGCTTCTAAATAATAAATTGACTGGCAAATGACTCAATATTGTTCTAATATATAAGACGCTGATTTCTGGGATGATATGTCATGAAAATCCTACAGCTTCCTCTTTTTTTACGTGTATTTCTTGCATTAAAATTTTAGTAACCTTGAAAATGTTGCTTCCTTCCTACAGTTGGATAAATATCAAGAGCAGGGCCAACTATTGGAGCCATACCTTGAAAGCATCATTTCTCCTCTCATGTTCATTGTTCGTTCCAGGACCATTGAGTTAGGTGCTTCTTCTGATGAAATCCTTATGATAATCAAGCCCATCTGCATTGTCATATACTCCCTTGTCACTGTATGTGGATACAAGGCTGTCATCAAATTCTTTCCACATCAAGTTTCAGACTTGGAACTTGCTGTTTCTCTTTTGGAGCGGTGCCATGATGTAAATTCCGTGACATCACTGCGACAAGAAAGTACTGGAGAGATGGAAGCAAAATGTGTGATGATTTTGTGGCTCTCTATACTTGTATTGGTTCCTTTTGATATTTCTTCTGTTGACACTAGTATAGCTCACAACAATGATATTGGAGAACTAGAGTCACCTCCACTTGTATTAAGGATATTGAGTTTCTGCAAGGATTACCTTTCAAATGCTGGACCAATGCGTACTATGGCTGGATTACTACTCTCCAAGCTTCTTACACGCCCAGATATGCCGAAGGCCTTTATTAGGTAATTGCTTGCACCCAACATATCATTTGGATGTACCATCATCTAGAGAATTATATCTTTTGGATGTGCCAATGGAAAAAAAGAGCTTGTAAGACCTATGTTTTCACACATCACCTGTATATCACTTCCTTGAGTTTGCATTGCATCTCTCTTGTTATTGCTGTATCACCTAAATTCTAGGGGGAAAAAAATCAATTAGATCGAATACCACATTGTTTGAGGTGGTTCTTTGCATCTTCCATCAAGCAAGTTCTTGGGCTCAAGTCGTATAAATGGAGAAAATCTATGAATGGAAGAGCTTTACTCTTTAATAGGTGAATCAAGCTCAAATTTTGGATTAATCGAAGTCCAAGTAGACCAATTTAGAGCTAGCTGCCACTTTCTAATTCTCCCCTCCCTTTCTCTTTTTCGCCTCAGGTTCATTGACTGGACACATGAAGTTCTATCTTCTTCAAAAGATGATGTGATGGGCCACTTCCAATTAATTGGTGTGGTAGAAGCCCTTGCTGCTATTTTCAAGGTTTTCCTTTTTCTTGTTTTCTCTTAAATAATATTTCTTTTGGCAGTGTTTATGCCGGTTATTGTAGATATCTTTAACAAATGTAGAATGCTCTTCCAAGGCTCTTGCATGCATTATATTTAATCGGGAGATGTGAGAAGTGCATTCTCTGCAAAATGTTCTATCGAACATGTATATTTTCTTCTTGCATGGTGAATCTAGTGCTCATGGATGTCTTAACAATTCCAAATTCAGAGCAATCCTTGCACAAGCAAGAACCTGGCTTGCATGTGCTAGGATAAATTGAACTCTTTTTGTATATTTCCTCCATGGTATGAAATATTCATCATCATGCTTGAAATTAGCTCATGGATCAGCCATTGACTTCACCAACGAAACTTAGAATAGGGTAGATGCTGATACTGTTGATGATATGCAATCTGAATTAAATTTTGAAATGAGAACACTTCTGTTGAGACTAGAGTCATGATACTGGTCACTTATTGTGCAGAGTAAAGTGAAAGTCAGCTGACTCATTTGTGCTTTTCCTTTTCCCCCTAGACAGATTATTTAAACTTCTAATTTATTCCTTGTGTGTCTTCGATATCCTCTGAGCTAGTCTATGTATCCTATAGCCAGGCTGGTTCTCGGAAACTATTAATTAATATAGTTCCCATAACATGGAATGATATATCCATGTTGAGCAAGTCTGCAACTGCAGCTCGGAGTCCCTTACTGCGCAAGTTTTTGGTCAAGTTGACACAGCGGATTGGGCTCACTTGTCTTCCACCTCGTAGCCCATCTTGGCGTTATGTGGTCAGTACAAGTCATATTATCCTGCTAAAAATTTACCCCAATAGCTCTTGATTAGTTGATGAATCAACATCATTTTCCTTATATGAAGCCAGATCAAGTACTTTACTATCGCTTCATTTTTGTTTTCTTTGATAATTTGATTTATTTGATTGAAAGTTCAAAAAATGATAAGGCGACTTATAGTCTATTGTCCATAACTTGCCATTTGCAAGTCAAGTTACCTTGGAACATGATGAGTTCTTCTTGCCTTTCATATGCTTGGCAGAGTAAGACTACCACACTTGGAGATGTATCCACAAATGCATCCAGTAAATTGGACAGCTCAAATAATACTTCCAAGTGCTCCATTGATGAAGAAGATATTGATGTACCAGAAGTAATTGAAGAGATAATCGAGATGTTGCTTTCTGGACTGAGAGATACAGTATGTTTCATTTGTGAAATTTTTTGGAGTAACATGTTTCATTTGTGAAAATAGCCTGTAGAAAGTCAATTTATAATGGCCAATCTGCCTTCTTATGGATGTCAAAACTTGCAATTTTCTGTCTGTAGATTATCCAAAACCCATAGTTGATGTACTTGCATAGGTGGTTTCATTCATAGTTGTTGCTTTCCTCTTTAATGCACAACAATGATATATCTTCAGCTTCTGCTGACTCAGTTGCAGGAGTTTGGCTGGTGAACATATTAAAATCATTCTTTCAATAATTGTATTGCTGCACATGGTTTGTTTAAGCTAGTAAATGGCAAAGTACATTTCAGCTCCTCATGATCGCCAAATTATGGAGGAAAAATTGTAATTCTATTGTTTCCATCTCAAACACAGACTGTAATTCATATTGTGGGTGTTGAAGTGCATGCTTTTTGAAGGAACACAATATACTTCTTTAATCCTAAACATCAAAAGGATACAATTTTAACTAGGAGATTGTATTTTCATGCCCCATGTACCTCTAGCTCTAGCTTGAAGGTTGATTACCTCTCTTCTATGGACCTGTGAAATTAAATGAAAATACGCAATTTCTGTGCTATGCACTGCAGCCCAATCTTTTTTATTTTTAAGAGACTTCTGTGTTGGTCTTTTTTTAACATATTTAATATCTATACTAGTTATTAATTACTCATTAATGGTTATTCAGGACACTGTTGTGCGCTGGTCTGCAGCAAAAGGTATAGGCCGCATAACATCTCGTCTAACTTCTGCCCTCTCAGAAGAGGTTCTGTCATCAGTCTTGGAGTTGTTTTCATCTGGAGAGGTATTATCAGTAATTCTCAATTTTTAAAATTATTCTCAAATTTAAGATATAACATGGGCAAATTGGCAATATAAAACCACTTGTCAGGTAAACATTGGAATTTTACCTTTTGTTGGCTTTCATTTGGAGTAAGTTCAAGCTGTGCAATCATAATTTTCCAGGGAGATGGATCATGGCATGGGGGATGCTTAGCTCTTGCTGAACTCGCACGTCGGGGATTGTTGCTGCCAACCAGCCTTCCTAAAGTCGTTCCTGTTGTTGTGAAAGTAAGTCAGAATTCAAACTGTTTGCAACCTTTTTGTCGAAATCAATTTTAAATTTATGTTATCTATTCCCTTTTCTGGAGTAATTTTTCACTTTTAAAGCGGTAAATCCAATGATTAAGTTATTATGACGATTTTACTGAACTGCAACTGACAAAGGCATCATTAGACAATGTCATTGTGGCCTCAGATGTTTATGAGGCTCTATCAAATGGAACAAAGTTAAGCAAGGATGCTGGGCCATGGGTATGTTATCTGAGTAAAGCAGGCATAGAGTCTTGAACTGAAATTGTAATAGTTAGAGAACAACTTATGTTAAATAAAATTCTCAAGCGATAAACTCACCATCATATGGGAAGAAAACAAGATCACCATGTGGTCTTCCATCCAATACTGTTACAAAGATTATAAGATGTTTATGTTTAGAAGCTCTGTTTTTACTCTTGGAAACCTTGATGTCAAGGCTTACATGCTACCCTTTTTCATCTGACTTGAAAATTAAATGAAAGCTGGAAAGTAATGTGCCTGTTTACTGTGAATTTCTATGAAGTGTTATATACTGTTGTCTCAACAGTTGATCTCCCATAGATTGATATAATTGCCTGGTGGCAAAAATATGAACAGTGCTGTAGTGAATAAACTTTTGATCTTTCTTCTTTGTATCTAAATCATTTTTGAAAATGACATGATTCCACCAATAAAAGAGTTCGTATGCTTGTTTCTAATTAGATGGTTTTACTATAAAAAATAAAATGAAACTTTCTAACTGCATGGAGAATCATGGTAATGCTGAATTTCTTTATTCAATTGAACACTATAAATTTAAGAATTCTTGACATCTTTCTTTTTTCTTTTTTATGTGTTGGTGGTGTTACTACTTGCTTACATGTAGGAGTACTTTATTTAGAAAGGTTTTGTTGTACAGACATCTTCAACCCAAAGTCATTATAAATGTATAGTACAGATGATGTTTGTGTCACATCTCAAAAACTTGAGTATGCATATAGTTGGGTCTCTGTGTGCTTATCATTTGGACGAGGTCTCTTTCACATTATGAATTTCAGTGCTTTAATAAAAGAGGGAAGAAGACTAAATGTGCAGGATGTGATGTATGTGGATTCCTTTTTGTAATGCTAAGATTCCAGACTTATGCGAGTTGAATTTTTGCTGAAGGCTTTGCATTATGATATCCGGAGAGGTCCCCACAGTGTTGGATCTCATGTACGTGATGCTGCCGCCTATGTATGCTGGGCATTTGGACGTGCTTATTGTCATCAAGACATGAAAAACATATTGGATCAGTTGGCTCCTCATCTCTTGACTGTGGCATGCTATGATCGTGAGGTAGGTCATAGATACTATTTGATATATGACCTTTCTCATTTAGGTGAGTCATTGACTGGTCGGTCTGTTGATATTTACATCCTTATGTGCATCTTAGGTTAATTGCAGGCGAGCTTCTGCAGCTGCTTTTCAAGAGAATGTTGGAAGACAAGGAAATTATCCTTATGGCATTGATATAGTGAATACTGCAGATTATTTTTCACTTTCATCACGAGTAAATTCTTATCTTCATGTTGCTGTCTCTATTGCACAATATGAGGGATATCTTCATCCATTTGCTGAGGAACTTCTATCCAGTAAAATATGTCATTGGGTATGACTAATGCTCATCTCTTTTCTGCTGAAAGTCATGCTTATCTCATTTCCTCTTTTATCTTCATATTGAAAATATGTCAACCCATGTTTGTCATTGTGGATTACTACCAGTTTTTGTTCTTGTTGCAGTTAACTTCTCAAGCCACTTTTAATTCTAAATCGATTTGGCTCTTAAGTATGGGGGGAAAAAAAAAGAAAGAGAAAAACTAGAGCTGAACATGCTTCTGAAAGAGGACATTCCACACCACTTATCTTTCTGATATTGTTGTGAGGTTCTCAGTCATACATTACCTATATATTCTCTTCTTTCATTATTTTGGGTTTGAATTTATTTATATTTTGGTGCAAATAAAAATTTTATTGGCTCTTTATTTTCACAGAGTTAATATTTCACTTTATGTTTTCAAACTTCAATATGACAACCTTGTCCCTCTCTACCACCTCAGGATAAAAGCTTGAGAGAACTTGCTGGAGAAGCCCTTGCTACTCTTGTGAAATATGATCTCGAGTATTTTGTTAATTTTGTCCTGGAGAAGTTAATTCCATGCACTCTCTCTTCTGATTTGTGCATGCGCCATGGTGCAACCTTAGCAGCGGGGGAACTTGTCTTGGCCTTGCATCAATGTGGACACTCTCTCTCCAATGGTTTGTAGCCTATCTCTAAATGGAGGTGCATTTTATAGCTGTTGGTATCCCAAGCATTTACAGCAAGAATGGTAGTTGCTTGTTTTCCTCTTGGGTTGGATGGTACAGATTTGTTTATTTTTTTGGAGGCAACCTGGGTTTTATATGCTTAATTATGTTTTAGTGCATTAGGATGGTGCGATAAATTACACAGAAGGAGCATCACTATTTTGATGTTTCATTATGTTAATTGACCACCAAGGAAAACTATGAACTGTTTGACTTTTCAAGAAAATTCTGGAGTTTTTGAAAATAATTTTCATTGAATTTTCAGAAAATTCAAGAAGTAACCATTAAAATGCAATGATCAAGGCAGACTTGCCCTTAGTGAATATATAAATTGGGTTTTTTTATTTTTGTTTGGGAATTATAATAGCTCTTCGTTAAAGTCATGAGGGATTTTACATGGTTCTTTACAAAAGTTCTCTCTGATTTAAAGCTTCTGAGAGAGCACATGAAGGATATTGGGAATTTTTGGGATACTAATACCGATGGATCTTATCAACTTTGATATCATATTATGGATTCTTTTGTTAGATTGAACTTATACAATCAATAGCGGGCATGGGGAATTGCTTTCTGAGATTGACATGCTTGTTTTTTTTTTTTTTTAGTAGTCAAGAAATTAACTTCATTAATATCGCATCAAGAAGATGCGTAGATTGACATGCTTGTTGAAAAAAACCTTTCCTTTCTTGGAAATTTCAAGAATTTTTTCAAGTCATTCTACTGCAGAAGCTAGCTTTTGTTCTCTTTAATGTATTAGTCTTGGGGATTAAGCTTTTTGGAATTTCCACTTCAAGACATGGGATGATCTTGGTGACTAATTATTACCTTGTTCTCCTACTGATTAGCAATTTGTGGATCACATCCCATCTCACCTGAAATAGTTACACATGGACATGTGAGATCAATACATATATATAGAGAGAGAGAGAGTTATATATTTTGCTGAATGAGATCAAAGGAAAAGTATAAAGTGCTTTAGTCAGACCTTTTCTTTCCCTATGGTGTAATCACAGGCTTAATTTGTTCATCGAATATGGATTTCAGTGAAACTTAGTTAACATCAAATACAGAGTTGCATAGAAATTTCCTATGCGGACAAAATTTGTTCCTTCTATTCATGATTTATCCTTTAAGTGCTAGAAATGAGCCTAGGATTCTGATTGCAATTCTTACCAACAGATAAGCAGAAACAAGTTGCTGGTATAGTTCCTGCCATTGAGAAAGCACGCCTTTATCGTGGGAAGGGTGGAGAAATAATGCGGTCAGCTGTTTCCCGGTTTATTGAATGCATCTCCTTATCACATTTGCTAGTACCAGAAAAAATACGACGTAGTTTGCTTGATACAATAAATGAGAATCTGAGACATCCCAATTCCCAGATACAGGTGTGTTTCATATATTAGAAGAGTTTGTACTAGCTGATTTTGCTTCTTCTATGGTCAATTGATTTCTTTATTTTTTTTCTCATGGCATAAATAAGCAGACTGCTGCTTGTAAAGCTCTGAAACACTTCGCTCTTGCATACCTTGTTGCTCCTGGGAATCAAATTTCGATGAATATTACGTCTAAGCACTTGGGCTTGTTGAGAGATCCAAATGTGGCAGTAAGAAGAGGGTCTGCAATGGCATTAGGAGTTTTTCCCTATGAACTTTTGGCTAATTCATGGAGGGATGTCATAATGCAGCTCTGTACTGCTTCTGCAATTGAGGTGAGTCTTCTGTGATATTTGCTGCTAGCAATCTTTGTGCAAGTCCTAGCACTCGTTGACCAACCTTCTATTACTTTGTATTGACTACTAATTTTTTGGAAAAATAAGATTTTATTAATGTTCACCAAGATGGTGCAAAATAGCATCTACAGAAGTAAGGGCCTGTATTAAGTATCATGAACATGGCATGAAATTGATCATGCTTGCTATGCATTGATACTCCCACCTATGCAAATGTGTGTACCAAAACTACAACTCGCTTGCCATCCCTCAAAAATACTATTATCTTGTGATTCAATCCCTTCAAAGATCTTTCTATTTCTCTCCTTCCATATGGTCCAAAAAATCGAAAAAGGAATCACCTTAATGAAATGCTTCATCTCCTTGCCCTGCTAATTGCAACCATAGCCCCAATTGACGCTTCACCATTCCTGCCATCGCCCATTTGCTACCCATAACCTTTTAATCCAATTACAATCCTGCAGCAACTGATTAATGGACTCCTCCTCTCCTTTACATCGGTAGCAACAATTGATGATGACTCTTCCTCATCTCCTTAAGTAATCGACAGTAAGCACTATAACCCAAAGCACCTCTCAAACAAAGAAACATTCTTTCAATGGGACATTCTTATGCCATACTTTCCTCCAAGGAAAGCCCTTGATGCCTCTCCTCAGTATCATAGTATGACTTCACCAAGAAGCTACCCAATGGGCTCCCTCTCCACCTCAAAACCCTTATATATTTCCATTTTAATACTTAAATCCCTTCTAAAGTAATAGTTGGTGGAATATATTTGTCCTCGGTAAACATATGATATTTTGCTAAATGCATCTTGTTCTTTATTTGATAAGAGACTGGCTATATTAGAAAAGGTGGAGTCAGAGTCTGGACCTCTATTATAGAGTTAACTGGGCATCAGAGAGGCACTGTAGTTTACCATGTGGTGAGAGCTTTGTGGAAAACTCCACTAGCCTAAGTGGCATTTATTAATTTCTCTTGACTCAAATAAAATATGTCCCTCAATAGCACCATTAATAGTGTTAAGGCCCTGAATCATGGAGTACTTTATACTGGTGTCACAAAAAGATAATTGTTCACGGAGTACTGAACACTGGTGTCACAGAAAGGTAATTGTTTATATGTTCACTGGTTGTAGACGTATGATAATTACTGATTTTTTGTTCTGGTGTGTGTGGTGGGGTTGACATAGGATCATGCTAAGGGTGGGGTGAGTCAACTGTATTGAACATTCAAACCACCAGTTCCCTGCCCTTGTTTATTCCTTTTCATTTTTCAAAGGGCACATTGTGACTTCAGTAGTTCCTTATGTATTTTACAAGGTTTCATTACCAAAACTAGTTGGAATTGGTATTATGCAACTTTTGAAATGGAAAAGCGTACAAAATGGTAGAACTCTTTCTTTCTAAGCTGTGAAATTTAATGGAAAATCTATGCAACTCTTCATTACTTTTGAAATGCAAAAGCGTACAAAATGGTAGAACTCTTTCTTTCTAAGCTGTGGAATTTAATGGAAAATCTATGCAACTCTTACATTAGATTATCCCATGAAGTTGCAAAACTTATAGTTAGTTTTTTATGTTAGGGCCGGCATTCTCTTGCTGCCTGTTGTTGATTGAAAAAATTTTCCATCATTCCAAAAAGGGGAAAAAAGGATACAGTATCATTTGCTCTGAAACTCAAAATCTCTTCCATTTTCTGGAGATTGGTGAAGTGATGCTACATAAACAAACTGGAAGGCTATTCTGCCCATTGTTACATTTTGAATCCCTATTCCAATTTAATGCTTCCAAGAATCAGATGGGGCTACTACTGCTGGTTGAACTGGCTGCTCCAATCCGATTTGCAAAACATTGGAGGGTGCAGCAATCTCATCTTCTGTAGATCTAAGTCTAAGATAATCTTATGATAGATTATCACATGTGCAGGATAACCCTGAAGATCGAGATGCTGAAGCCCGAGTAAATGCCATCAAAGGACTTGTATCAATATGTGAGACATTGACACAAGAAAGAGAAAGCTTCCATACCATTTCTGAGGAAGATTATGTGTCTCTATATCTCTTGATTAAGAATGAAGTGATGAGGAGCTTTTTTAGAGCTCTAGATGACTACTCCATAGACAACAGGGGTGATGTGGGCTCTTGGGTTCGTGAGGCTGCTATGGATGGCCTTGAGAAATGTTCCTATATTCTCTGCAAGAGGGATTCAACATGTTCTAGCGAGGAGCCTGAGTCACTTTTTGATACCAGTCTTGCTGCCAACTTAGTTGGTGGTATCGCTAAGCAAGCAGTGGAGAAAATGGACAAGCTGAGAGAAGCAGCTGCTAACATCCTTAAAAGGATCTTATACAATGAAGAAATTATTGTCCCATTTATTCCTTACCGACCAAAGCTTGAAGAGATCATTCCAAATGAGAAGGATCTAAAGTGGACAGTATGTATATAATCGGGCAATCTTTCAAATGTTGTAGTAATGTGACTTTGCTTCTGTTTTCCCCTCCCATTTTTTCTCTTTTCAATTGATTCATCTATGGTATGTTCTTGTAGGTACCTGCCTTTTCATTTCCACGGTTCTTGCAGTTGCTCCAGGTGAGTTGCTACAGCAAATCTGTACTGTCGGGGTTAGTTATCTCTGTTGGTGGCTTGCAAGACTCTTTGAGAAAGGCAACTACTTCGGCATTGTTGGAGTATCTTCATAATGGTGAAAGTGGAACAAGTGAAGAGAGGAAGCATAGAGAGCATATGCTGAGCAATGATCTGCTTTGGGTCCTTCGAGAATATAGGAAATGTGACAGGGTGATAACTCCAACTCTCAAGGTACTGATTCTTAAGTGTCAGAATCTATTTAGATATCTTGCCAAAATGATGTCTTTCTACAATCTCGTTCTTTATGTTGATGAGTTCTGTTGATCTCAAGAAATTTCTCTTTTGTTTTCCAGACCATAGAGATTCTTTTTAGCAAGAGAATATTCCTTGATATGGAGGTGAGTTTACTAATTTTTTTTATCCCAATATGAAATCAAGTATGACAACGTCTAAAAGTATCCACGAAAGAAAGTTTACTCGTAATGCTTAGTTGATATTTTACTTTTTAAATGGTTCATGCTAATTGTTTAACGATGAACTTTCTTTATTACTTGTCAATTTATTTGCAGGTGTAGAGAGAGAAGCGCTAAAATAATTTAATGCTGGGTCTCTGATTGACTTAATTGCTCCTGTAGTAATCAAAGATATGATGCTGTACAATGCAGGCTGTCACTTCAACCTTTTGTAATGGACTATTGGATTCTTTGGCAGTCGAGTTGAAGGCCACAAAAGATTTCTCCAAGTTTTATGCAGGGATTGCTACACTTGGATTTGTCTCCTCCCTCTTAGATCCTGTTAATACTCGAGCCTTTTCCCATCTTTTGACTTTTCTTGGGCATCGATACCCTAAGGTTAGTTTTCTTTAAGCCGTTCTTTCAGGTATTCTTGCATCATTTTGAAAATTGAATATCAGGGCACAGTGTCTTCTTGTTACCATAATCAATAACAGCAGTGAACAAAGAATTCTCCTTGGGAATTTCTTCTAGGTGAAAGCACAAAAATTGTCCTTCACTAATGAAGAACCTGATGCTAATAGATGGAGACATTATTTTCTCAGGAGAGAATACTGATCTGGAATCGCTCTCCAAACCAGTGGAGTTACAATATTCACAGGATGAGTACATAAAAAACATGCAGATCAAATATGGTTTCTGTGACCCTCTTTCTTGCAGATACGGAAAGCTTCTGCGGAGCAAGCATACCTTGTTTTGTTGCAGAATGGAGGCCTCGTTCGTGAAGATAAGATAGAGAAGGCAGTTGAAATTGTTTCAGAAACTTGCTGGGAGGGTGACATTGGAGCCGCAAAACAAAGAAGATCAGAGCTGTTCGATATGGCAGGTCTAGAGCTAAGTTCACTTGTGAAAAGTCATACTACCAACGGTGGCACCTCCAACGGTACAGATGGGAAGAAGCCACTTGCAGCTGCGGATGAAAATGCATCATATGCTTCCTTGGTGGGCTCTGGGTTTTAGCTTCAAATTCGTGATGGCTCTATTCTCCAGTAACTATTTTTCTGTTGAGCTACTGAACTGTCCTGGTCATCTCTATTTAGATCCCTGAACGAGGGGCTCGCTCTTTTTCCCTCTCTTGGAAGAGGTATCATATTTGGTTACTGAACGTGATTATTTTTTTATTGCTGAAGAATTCTCGTCTTAGGTGTCAGGCTTGCTTGTTCGAGATTGTCATAAGTTGAAACTATGAGCTTGAGGTGAGATGATCTATAAGCTAGCTTGAGCGGGCTTTGAGTTTCTTCTATGTAATTGCACGGATGAAAGTTTTGTGATGCTATTGTGTTGATCTTTCATGGTAACGAAAAGGGTATATGAGTTGTACCTTGTTATTCAACTGCTGTCCATTGCTTTGGCAGTGCGTGAACTTACCGTCATGACTCGGCCATAGGAAATCCAATTTCCTTCTGTAAATCGTGAGTCATGGACATTTGTCACCCTCACATCTACTGGATCGTATGAAGTAACTGCACATTGATAATGCGGCTTCTTATAGTCCCCGCTTGCCGGACTCTGAATCAAAGATCTTACGAGGAGAACCCAACCACCACCCCACAATTCCTACAATGTATAATCAAGATCCAGAGTATTCCGCATGGACAAGGTGAGTGACGACCTCACCTAGTATGCCCCGGAGCCCGGCTTGTTTGTGATTTCATTTCACTCCCGACCCTCTGATCCGCACCATCTCATAGTATCCCAGCAGGGATAGCACCCGAGCTTGGGTCTCAAATGGATCAGCCATTCTATTGCTTGGCGTCTTACTTCTCGTCGGAAGGTACGAAGGTACTTGGGTCATAGGCGTCTGTTGCCTCCAAGAATTGTTCTTAGAGACCGACATAAGACAAAAGAATCAGTCGGGTTTACATTGACGGTTGAACACTAGACGTTTGTACCGGAAATGTTAATAAGCATCAATGGATCCATAAGCTGCATCTTACGGATAACATCCATCCGTATATTCTTCACATTCCTAGGAAGTAAGGTCCTACTGAACTCCATTCTCTTATGAAAATTACCACAGGAACCTCGAATCAACCTCGTTAAAGATCCGATATCAATTCAGCAGCCTTAACAGCTCTGAAGCATCCAAAAGCCAAAACAAGAATTGGTATAGAAAAACAGTGAATCTATCAAAGACCACAGCTTACCTCAAAGAAAATGGAATCCTCATTCTGAGTCCTCGCTGCGTTGTCCATCCTCTAGACAAAAAATAAAAATAAAAATTCTACAGATTGGAAACAGGAACAAGACCGCCTTTCCCTACCAACACACTACCACCAAAAGGGGCTGTGCATCTCATCACGGCTTTAGCCACGGAAACACGTCCGGAGATGAGGGCAACCTAGCGGTAAGAACCTCAACTCCCGTCTCAGTCACCTATCAGACATTATGAAATAATATTTAAAAGCCTAGGGAAGAGTAAACAAATCTAGGGAACAAAATAAAGGTAGAAATAACAATGACTTCAATACCAAGAGAGTATGCTCAAACTGAGCACTGCGTTTCCCATCAGCAGTAACTGCAGTCCATCCATCAGGCCACATCCTGTCTCTCCAAACCCCTAACAGCCATCGATTTCTCAATCTCCCCTGTAAGTTGAGCTAAAGATTTGGCTAACAAAGAATTACCAGAGTGTGGGAATTTGATAGAGAAGTACCTGCATTAATCATTGGTTCGATAGTAAATGTTTGACCTGCCTTCATTACACCAACTGCTTTGTTTTCTGTTCATTCTTAAGGTTCACAACAAAATAGAATATACTGTAAAACTAAGCGACCTTAAATTATTGTTGGATTTGAAGGTTTGAGTGATCAAACTTGCTTAGAAAGGATACTTCCGTAGTGGGGAATATTTGGTGCAGAATGAAAGAGCTCTCCAATACCATGCCCGCAATAAGATTTCACCTATTGTTCCACAAGGCAAGGAAATGAGAGTTTTTCAGAAACTATAACAAAATAATATATTAGAATAAACAGACAGACAGAATGTGATCTATGCTTGGAAGCAGATTTTCCACATTACCACAGAGAATCCAGACATTGAGGCATGTCGATTGATAACTTCCCCAATTTCACGAAATCGAACACCAGGTCTCACTGAAATTTGAGAATAAAAATGAATATCTCTTCTCCAGAAATGAAATTGTTAGAACAATCAACCAGCATTCTTATAAATAGAGAGCACCATGATTTTCCATTCTTCAGTCATCACACAAAGCTAAAAAGAAAGGTGCTGAATTAGGAGTCTTACCCCTCGTTCGGATCAAGGTTAAAGAAGGGGAAGGGAAGGGAGGGGAATAGAGGGGAAATTTTAATCTTGTCTGGATAATACTTAATCAAGGGCAGGGAAGTTAATGGTGGAGAAAAATTTTAAGCTATCTGACTATATTGTAAGTTTTTAATTAAAAAAATATGGTTAATGTGGACATTTACATCTTTTACATCCATTCAACCTTGATTTGGAGTTTTAAAAAAATGGGTCGTAGGAGTTTTACCTCCTTTCCCCTTCACCTCCATTAAAATTAGAAAACCAAAAAGACGTGAAAAATTCACCTCCTTTCCCCTTCCCTTCCATTTACCTCATTTCACCTCAAACCAAACAAGGGATTAGACTCTCTCAATAGAACAATCCATTTACAGTATTACAGAGTGAACCATTAAACATGACAGCATATGGAGAAGCATTTTTTCAAGTTACAAAGTGAAGAATTCTCATCATGGACTCCTCCCCACTGAAAAAAGCAGAAACTTTGAAGAAAGCAACCATATCCAATGAATGATAAAAAGTTTCCAATGTAAGAGCAACCTATTTGTCAAGACCCAAGTGAGGCATCAAGCAAGCGGATAATGATACAATCAATTAGTCAAAGCCAACCTCAGTAAATACATGGCCTCACGCTAGTGACACACACACACATCATATTGTGGAAAAACCAAATGTCATAACTTTTTTACATTAGACAGGCAATTTTAAACTTAACCTGAGACCAGACTGGATAATGAATAACCACTTTGAAATCATTACATAGTTTACATTTTAAATGAATAATGGAATAAGCCAACTGCCGTCGATGAGATGAGAAAAGAAACCATACCTATGGCTATTGCTTTCTCTAGACACTCATAAGTACATTGTACCAATTGCCTAGATGTTTCATCAACATTCCCCACAAAGTATGTTTCGTTGAGGTCACCTAACAGACGCCCAAAAATTCTCAGATAAGAAATAATGATAGAAACTCTAATCCAGCGAAAGGATATAAAGCCTCCCACCATGAAAACCTTTGTAGCACACTGTGACATCAACATTTACAATATCACCATCCTCTAGTTTCCTGAAGTCATTAGAATGTGTCATTTAGTTCTTTTCCTTGCATAAAAGGATCAAGCAACTGCAGTAGAATAATTATTTAGGAGCTTCAACAGAACCAAAAAAGAGTCACAAGCTTTTTGGTGGAGCAAGCATTTAACTCTAAGGGAAGCAGCAAGTGTTTGTAAATATATCAACGAATTAGTCCCCACAAAGCAGAAACAGCACATAGTATCATTCACCACAAGGTCACAGACCTTGCATCAGGAATTCCATGGCAGATCACTTCATTCACTGACCTGCAGTGGAAAAGTGATGGCAAAGAATTAACTGGTCTATTTCAGAGAAGTCACAATTATAAAATAATAGACCAGTACCTACGTGCAGCAAGACTTCGGAAAAAAATGATAATTAAGAGGAGATGGATATGCCCCTGCAATTACAAAAAGGAAAAAAAATTAAAAAGATCTAGAGGGGAGATATCTGGAAGAATTTCATAGCCTTTGTCCATCTTACACACAACCTAACCTACTTCATTCAATACTGATGTATAAATCACTAAATGAGTAGCCTAGTTCCCAAACATTTATACTGCTTACTAAATCAATCCTTTAAGGCAAACCTATTTTTTTGGGGGAAATGATAAAATAGGTTCTCATTTGAATATGAAATGATCAAATAGGTTATCAACTCAACATAAAGTTTTTAAAAAAAAATGAAGAACGGCCATGATGCCAGTTATGACCATTAAGGACAGAATTTATCAAGCTTTTTCATCCGCATCATGTCACTAGAATTGAAATTAACAAAACTATGGACAAAAGCCTTCATTAAACGGTTCTCACAAGATATACACCATTTATGTGTTACATCCATTGAAACAACAGGGCCTGTAGTATTCCCAACATTTCTCAAATAATTTAACTTGCTGCTGCTTTTTAAGAAGATCTAAAACTTAGTTTATGAGACTAGAAAAATTCCATGGAATAATGAGACATAGCTGAAAATTATCTCACAAAGCAAAAACAAGACAAAGTCTATACCTAGTACATGAGATCCAAACATATAAGTACATCAGAATCATTGCTTTTTGAAGGTGGACAGAAAAAAGGGTAACAATGAAAATAAAAATTTTATATGCCAAAAAGAAATGTATATCTGCATACCTGCAGCAATGGTCGCCTCATGCACAGCTTTATCAATTTCATCAGTTGTCACACCGGGTTGAATCATTTGAGCAGCCACATCCAAAACCTTGCGTGCTATCTGACAGATGATAAGACGGTACTCTAAATGATGAAATAAAAAGAATAGCTGTTTGACAGGATAGCTAGGCAATGAAACAATACTTGGTATTGAACACAACAGAAACCATGCTATGCCTACAGATTGAAGGTAACAGAAAGAATCCTAAAAGCTAACTGTCTTACCTACTTCAATGGATATAAAGCATGAATAACGTGACTTACCAGACAGCATTCTCTCATCTTCTGGATCTGTTCAGGGCTTTTGATCTGCAAAAGAGATATGTATGTTAGAAAAAGGACCTGACCAGAACATCAAAGATTTATTAAAACGAATCCCTCATACTAGCTTTGCATCCTATAATTGTCTCTATAAAAGCTTACCTCAACAACATGCTGAAAATCACTGTTGGGTTCGATTTTGGGAATTCCCTATAAATGAAATGGAAATAGGGAAAAAAATCAAAAGTATATCAATATTGGTAACAATGTCTTGGAGAAACAGGAATGTCCGCAAGAATCCAAGCTTTTTTCAAAGGGAAAGGGTTCGAGAAAAGTAATTGACTAGAACAGCCAAAAAGAATGCATAAATCTATATAAGAAATCTTTTACGTTCCCTAATATCCATTGTAGTACAATACTGGGAGTGGTAGCACAATCAACAGAAACAATCCTCAACCTGAGAGAAACATTGCCAAACATCCAGATTGAATCCAACACCCTTCCCAACCGAAACAGCCTCTTACCAAATGCAGCAGATGTTTATCAAAAACACAAAGGATGGGAAAGCTGGTCAAGATAAAGGATGAAGCAATGGAAGCAGAAAGTGTATCTTTAAAAATAAAACTCACATCAAGAGCCCAGTCTGGTCGATCAATATGACTAGGGACTGTACAATTAGGAGATATTGGATATGGCCTCAGACTCCTACAAAGAGACACAGAAAATATCTTCAAGAACTAATGGAAGTATTATCAAACTAGTAATTTGAGACACATCCAAACACATTTACGCCACAGAAGTTTCATTTAAATCCTTCAAGGAAAAAGGCAAAAAGACAGCCATCTTGATCGAGTCACTCAATAATCCAAGTACGAATAACTCTGCACTTTGCATCGCAGATTATGAAAATGCTAAAATTTCTACCTGTCTTAAACAAACATGTAGATGACTGCAGAGAGTTTAGCAACTAAAATTTACTTCACTCATGACGATAATCAATAGGTGACTGACCAACAAATTCATACATAATCTCCTTGGATAAATAACTCCATAAAGGACTTAAAAAGTTTCACCACAAATAACAAGTAAAGTGAAGAGCACGGAGATGCAACAAGATCAGAGGAGCATGACAATGTTTCTGTCTAAACCAACACAAATTCCAAGCCACTACAATACAGGAAAGGACAAAATTATCTAGCAAATAACATGGGAAAAAATCTACAAATCATGCATCTGACCAAATAGAATAAATGGAAATGTAAGACAGTGCAAAAAGATTAGATTATAATATACCCTGTCCAGTCAAAATGAGGAAGTTTTGGTGTCCGAGCCTGTCCTTTCTTCATGCAATACAGCCAACCACCACTGACCGACTCAGAATTTTGTCCATGGGGAACTCCTGTCCCAAGAGTGGACAACTTTGCCTTCAAATGAACTGATTTATGCGAGCTCCAAGATGCTTTGAAACAATCTTGAGTGCTATTACAAGATCATAAAAAGAAATGCTTCAGGATAGTAATATAACTGCCTCATTTATTACTTGCGCTAGAAACTCTCAGTAATATGTATAAGGGTATTATTGTCTTTTCAGTATGTAGACTCTAGTAGGGGTAAATATAATAAACAGTCACGAAAGTAAGGGAGAATGGTTTTTTCCTCCCAAAAGTTTCTCTTCTCACTTCTCTGGTTGTAATTAGGTACAATTCATAGCTTACGATCATCTTGGAAAATAGCTAATCAATTTCTTCCCAACCACAACAATATTTATGGTTCTTATTGAATTGTTAAATAAATAAAGTTGTCTCCATGTACACGGGAATCCATTTTGGGACTACGACTTTTTTGAAGCATAATTTTGGGACTTCTATACTACTACCAGATTAACTGAGTCTAATAATATCTTTGTCTGCTGGCCACATTGGAAATTAAACCTTAACTGAAATAACATGGCATGAGTATCAGAGTGACTATTTTCCTGTTTTCCCATTAACAGAAGAATTGGAATTTGATCCCAACTCACTGCTGAGATCTATGTTTATCAAGTAATGGAATTCCCTCCCAAATTCAATTGCTTCACTGATGTTTGATACACAAAATTTTGAACCTCAGAATTGTTTAAAAAACCTAAGGCATCAGAAAATCATAGTCCTGATTCTTTATACAATTGACACGCATAACATCATTTCCTGCTAATAAAAAAGATAACTGGACAATACCGTGTTAACAAAACTCAAACTGGAAATAACATGAGGTTCTGCTCAAGGTTATTTGACAAATTTTGTCCTTAGTTAAGAAAGGGGATCCAATTTCCCCACACTAGCAATAAGAAATCAATTAATCTTTCTTTCGAATCAAACATTTTTTCCCTGAAATTTATGCAAACTGAATTTTCTATTTGATTTGATGAAGTAATATTCATATCATGACATGGACAACATAAAACTGCAGTAAAATTCTCCTTGTGGATGTTTTCTTTCGCTAATTTCAGGGGAAAAGGATTTACATTGAAAGAAAGATAAATTGATTTCTTATTAGTCTTTATCAAATAAGTTGCTGATCTGGTAAGGGATCATTAGTTATGAAGTTTCCCTTTTGTCTCAGAATTGGAGAGGCAAGCGGCTCATAAGAGAAGATAATACCTTGAACCTAACATAATAATGTGACAACAACTACAAGAACCTATTCCAGATGTTTGCGCAAGGATTCTGATATCTATGGACAATGCAAATAGTCAACCATCATTAGTTTCATTTTGGTGCAAGAATCCTAATTGAAAGGCCCTCAAATACTCTATGGATGGGAGAGAGGAACAAAATCCATGGCAGCAGAATCTCAAAAACAACACACACGTACATGGACTGCCTTCTTCCAATTTTAAATACGTTGCATGGGCTGCTTCAGACAAGCATAAGGAGCTAACAATAAATTACATTATTTTTTTGGCAATTAAATATATTACATTATTAGTAATTCTTCACCCAGATTTCTTTCGTAAATATGTATCACTATCATTCCATCGGTTCAAAACAAGAAAAATACAGACAAGTTAAAAACACTGCATATTTAACATGTCCTAGGTCATACATAAGTAAGAAGAAAGAACCAAGAACATAGCGAGAGCAGAAGATCCTCACCAGAAGGCAGCGCCTTCACGAGGAAGCTTTAGTTCCATGCACTTTGGGCACCTAATTAACAGGAAACCAATCAAGAGCCTCTGAGAAGAGTATCTACTTCTGGAATAATCCATAAATAACTAAAAACATAATGTATACTTTCTTTCTTATAGTTTATTGAATCTTCTTCCACTGTTCAGGAAATCTATGTATCTGATGAACAAACGGCGGGAGAAGCCGCCCACCACCAAAAATGGTCCTTTCGCTAATACAGAGTATTTAGAACTCAATCATTTTTTAATTGCACTTCCACGTACTTCTCATGAGCTGAAATCAAGATATGAACATATTTTTAACCATGAATAATATGCGACTTCACCTTTTTCTTCCACCCTTTTTTCCTTTTTTCTTTAACCGAAAAGTAAGAGATTTCATTGAATTGAGAACCAATACCAACAAAACATCCGACCGACAAATTCAACATGGGCAAATCATTGTTTCTCTTTACTACAAGATATCCAGGTCCAGAGCCTAGCAGAAGCATCAGCTGATTAGAGTAGCCCTAGAACTCTATAAAACTGGAGAAACACAGTTCTCCTTACCCACATGACCTCCGTACGATAAGCAGAAAGAGAAATTAATCACTGGAAAATATATATATAGAGAGAGGCCTAAATGGATTTGATTCACATACTGAAGACGAGCCGGTTTGCCGCATTTAACGCAGGTGAGCGTACTCTCGGCCACATCTGATCCACCTGCCATCGGAATCCAAGTTGTCCTGTTCAACCCTCCCTGTCTCCCTGTAAAGCGAGCTCCACCGCCAAATGATCGGTACCAGATAGCCTTGACGATTCACAGAGGAAGGCCCTCGGTGAAGGAAATGAAGGCTAATTCACTCGGTCCGCTTAGAGTGGGCAACACGCTAGGGTTTATCGACCGGTAGCGTGTCTACCTCCATTTCTTATATTATTTTTCCAGTATATTATTTGGGAAAAACAAAAGGAAACTTAATTGATAAATTATGAAAAATATCAAAATTAGGATAAAATTTTAATGTACGTAAAAATATTGTCAAATTATAAGGCTACCTTATTTAACCAACTTAGAATTAAACTAATAATTCTCTCACTAAACCTCCAAATAGGTGATCCAAAAATATCAAAATTAGAATAAAATTTTCAATGTAGGTAAAAATTTTTGTTAATTTATGAGACTATAAAATTTAACCAACTTAAAGTTGGACTAGTAGTTCCTTCATTAGATCCCAACAGGTGATCCAAGGATCGAATCCTAAGTTAAAAAGGTCAATAGGAATTTTTTCAGAAATCTTGACCCAACTACAAACTAATTTCGATATTTATTTCACATGGCCGGGGATATTGCACGATGCAAAAGAGAGAGAGAGAGAGAGAGACAGCAACATTTAACAATTGGTTGGTCTCATTCAATAGTTTATGTGGAGATTGCGATGGGTGCAGGACTCTAGAGCTCCTTTTGGATTTGGACTATGGTTTATTTAACCAAATCTTATCGAACCATTAAAGTGATTTGGTTCAATTTAAGCGCCATATCGCTAAATCACAACTATTACACAGTCATTGAAGCAAATTATTTTGAAATCAATTCTTTGGTTAGATTAAATAGTTCAAATGATTTTTAAAAAATAATAATAAAATAACTAATTGAATATAAAAGAAAAATCAAATAAAATATATATATCAAAATGTGAGAAAATAAAATATACATAAAAATAATAAAAAGAAGAACATTAAAATTATATAAATTTCAATTAAAAATAAATTAAGCATAAAAGATTAAAACTATAGACTCATTTAGGATAAAATTTAGTATGAAGTGATAGAAAATATGTTATATAATTTTAAAAGAACTCATATCTAACATTTTTTTTAAATTTTTAATATATTTATTTCTATTTTTAATACATTTTAATATTTTTTAAATATAATTTGACAATTCAAACTGATCGACTGAACATTCGAACTTAGTGACTGACTACACCGTTTTATTTTTTTTTTAAGCTATACTATATTGGAACCAATTCATCTAAATCGTTCATTTTAAATTTAGTTCGATTTAATTCGATCACTTAATTATGCTCATGCATCCCTAGACTATACGTCTAATAATCGGAGCACATGGAAGCTGGTAGTACTGGGGAGAAGCTCGGACTCCGTGCAAGAACTCTCCCGTCATGCACGTGAGAATAGGATTGTGCGCTACTTATCCTTTTACTAAGGGCCTAATCAGAAGCATTTTAATTAGGGAATAGTAAAGGGGTGATACGACATATTCATTCTCTTGGGGGGGGTAAAAAGAAATTAATTTTTTTAAAAAAAAAGTCGTCCATCATTCTCCACGTCAGAAATTCTATTTAATTGTCTTTCCCGTCCAGATGTAATCGGGCAGGCTTTGGAGACTAAACCCCCTTTCTTCCCCCACGAGGGAAATAAGGCAAATACAATGGACCAATCGAGAAGCTCAGCTCCTTTCGACCACGTAACGCCGTCGTTTTGGGAGGCAGTGGATTGATTTCCCCCCCGTCCCCCGAATTTCATAGAGGCGTCTGCGTCCCTCTCCCCCTCGTCGGTCAATATGTCCACGCGGCAAGGGTCATAGCTCAACCCGTTTGACGCCATCGTTCAACTTAATACAATCTTCCATTGGTGACTTGTTCGTTCGCCAATCGACAAGCATATAAACAAAAACCTTGTTCTATTTTGTCCTCGCGGACAGTTTGACATTGAAAATTATGAATAATCAAATATAAATTCAATTCTATAATAAATATTTGTTAAAATTACTTGTATTTTCTGATTAAATATAGTTTATATTTGAGTACGGTAAATAAAAATATAATTGTAATAATTTTATCCCGTGGAACAATCAAATTGGAAAAAAGGGATTACTCGAATGAATGATAGATGTATACTATATTCCATGACTCTAGAGATTCACATCGCAAATGGCAATCAACTATGGAACATCAAGAAGCTAAGAGGCGGGGGCCACGCGGAGGCCTCCTCGATTCCAACGGCCACCCTTCAACCCTATATAAAGCGACTAATGGAAGTGCATTCCATTATCAAACTCATCATACATAGATCTCTTTGATTCTTTCTAATCTTTCGTGTCTATTTTGGTCCTTCAAAACTTAGGGACAAACTGCATCCATACCCCCCGTTATTAGTAACCATGATGCCCCAGAAGTTCATGATCTTTCTACTACTACTACTCTTACCCTTTTTTATCATTCCATCAACCGTCTCCGGTTATGAATCGGGAGAGATCGGGTCATGGTGCACTCAGACACCGCATCCTGAAACCTGCCAGTACTTCCTGAGCCATGACCCTAAGAATGTATCAATCAAGGGGAAGTCCGACTTCCGTAAGTTGTCATTGCAGCTAGCGCTCGACAGGGCCCAGCATGGTTGGACCAACACCCACTCGCTGGGACCCAAGTGTCGAAATGAGAAAGAGAGGTCTGCTTGGGCCGACTGTCTCAAGCTGTACGAGTACACCGTCAACAGGCTTAACCACACCGCCAACCCTGACGTGAGGTGCAGCGCCGAGGACGCTCAGACCTGGCTCAGCACTGCCCTGACCAACTTGGAGACCTGCAAGGCCGGGTTCATCGAGCTGGGCGTCTCCGACAACGTCCTCCCTCTCCTGTCAAACAACGTCTCGGCGCTCATCAGCAACACCCTTGCTCTGAACGACCTGTCATACAGCCCACCGAGCGCCACGAATGGCTTTCCGACATGGGTCAAGCCTGGGGACAGGAAGCTCTTGCAGTCTTCCTCATCTCCGGCATCTGATGCGAACATCGCCGTGGCTCAGGATGGTTCTGGAGACTACAAGACGATAAACGAAGCCGTGACCGCTGCATCTAAGCGGTCAGGGACGAGCAGGTACATCATTTACATCAAAGCCGGGACATACGAGGAGAACGTGGAAGTTGGATCGAAATTGAAGAACATTATGTTCGTCGGTGATGGAATCGGGAAGACAGTGGTTACCGGAAGTAAGAGCGTTGGCGGAGGATCTACCACATTCAACTCGGCCACAGTTGGTAAGATGCGTATACATATAGTACGTACATACATATTGATGTCTCGTTCATCACACATAAAACAGCGATGGATTGCTAAAGGTTTGGGTAATATTTGTTATTTGGTCTCTATACGTTTGAGGAAGGCGGGAAAGTAGTAATAAACATCGATAAAAGAATGAAATATTAATAGAATAATAAATTTATAATTAGGAGAGTTTATCCATATATCATGAATTAAATCGTTTCCAATTTGGATTAGAGAATAAATAAATCACAAAAATCTTTATTAATCATAATACTACTAGGCATTATCTCGAGCCCTTCCTTTTCTTCGGGGAAGACATAATTGATTATTTGAGCCATCTCAAAGCCGCCGTTAGAATTGAGATTAGATATTAGCATCCCTTTTCTCATCTCTTTTCTATTTTGCGATGGTTGCAGCTGTTGTCGGCGATGGATTCATTGCCCGTGACATGTCTTTCCGGAACACAGCCGGTGCAGCAAACCACCAGGCTGTGGCTCTCCGTTCCGGTTCGGATCTCTCCGTGTTCTATAGATGCAGCTTCGAGGGTTATCAGGACACGCTCTATGCGTACTCGGACAGGCAGTTCTACAGAGAGTGTGACATCTACGGGACTGTAGACTTCATCTTCGGGAATGCAGCCGTCGTATTCCAGAACTGCAACATCTATGCTCGCAATCCACCCAACAAGGTCAACACCATCACCGCTCAGGGAAGGACCGATCCCAACCAGAACACCGGCATCTCTATCCACGACTGCAGAGTCACGGCCGCCTCGGACCTGGAACCAGTGCTGAGCACTGTAAAGACCTACCTCGGGAGGCCATGGAAGCAGTACTCGAGGACAGTGTTCATGAAGAGTTACCTTGACAGCCTGATCAACCCTGCGGGGTGGCTGGAGTGGAGTGGGGACTTCGCCCTCGACACCCTCTACTATGGCGAGTACATGAACAGCGGGCCCGGATCGTCTACCACCGACAGAGTTACCTGGGCCGGGTACCGTGTCATCACCAGCTCAACCGAGGCTTCAAAGTTTACGGTCGGGAGCTTCATTGCAGGCGACTCCTGGTTGCCCGCAACCGGCGTACCATACACTTCTGGCCTCTAAATTCACTCTGGCGGTTCCACAAAATGTAGGCAACTCATGGTTGCGCGAAAGTTGATCGAGCATTGCATGTTAATTATGTCAATTGTTTGTATTCTATATATTATTTATTCACTGTAGCCGTATTCTTTCTGTAATGATAAGGTGGTCTGTCGTGCTTGATTCCTTCCTCAAAGTTATTTGTCTTTTTTTTTTTATCAGAAATGTTATTTGTCATTTCCGTGAGGCTGAGAGTGTCGAAATGATGTTTTGCATTTCATATAGTTCACAGTTGACTTGACTACATCTGTATCACCCACGCGCGCACCCCTAGGGTAAGCCCATGTTCATTTCCAGGATAGGCCCATCAAAGTGCAAACCCAAGGTTGGAAGCTGCTTGCTACAAAGGGGATAAACATGTCGACTTTTATTAGGAAAGAATTCCTATTTGAGACTCGTCCCTTTGGGATTCACACTTACTATATAAAACAGGGCGTGTCTGGATCTTCTTGACCCGAAAGAGTTGGGGGTTAATGCTATCTGGTTGGGAGGCGATTTTAAAGAGTGGGTATTGCAGTGAAACTCCGTTCTGCCATTACGCTCAGAGGGCCAATCTCCCTCTCGGCCAGTGGAAACCTTTGCCGGCCTCGTTCACAGAAAACGGGATCCACTCCCATCGCATTCTGTTGCTTATGGGATATTGAATAGATTGATAATATGCTTCTCCTTAATCCCACGAACCGAATTTTGTTGAACATTTTATTTTAGTTCCAAATCATTTTTCTGTCAATTTTGGGAGTCAGCTTAATTTATACGTTTTTACAGATCTGCTGAATATTTTTCACTATAATGATTTTACTTTTTGTTAGTTAGATAATTCAAAATAATAATAAAAAAAAGAAGAAAAGAAAAACGAACAAATTAAGGTATAACATGATTAACATCGACGGTAGCGACCTGAGGTATAACACTCGCCAATAAAAATTGACATTAATCTCTGTACTCAGTCAGCCGATTCTCTGGTCGACCGGAGGGCATGATCATTGGAAAACCTCACTGCTCTGGCAACCCGCTTACGGGGAGCTGCTGCTATAATTGACTCGAAAATCGACTGCCCTTGATTTTACATCTTAAATTAAAGTTCAAATTTCTTGAAGAATAAAAAGCTGACTTGACGGCTGCCCAAAATAGCCATAGAATGGACACGTCACGATGTCTTTAAATTCAGTCACAGACGTAAACCGCACAAACTCTTCAGATGAAGATATGCCGCTCAGGTTGAATCCCTCTGGGGGTCAGATTGTCTGAACTACAGGCAAAAGTCATGGACAGATCCAATGTTGGTGATCTAACGAGGATAGGGTTTGTTGGATTCCGAGGTAATAAGATGTTCGTAGCTTCCTTGCTTTGAATGATCTCTACAGAGTACGCACTCTGATGTCATGTGGAAGGACATAAATAATTCCAAGAAATGGACATGCCTCATTAGGAGTTCTGTCTCGTCGGTTTTTGCTCGAGCCACCGAGTTTTCCAGTCAAAAGGCCAACCACTATCGAGAGGCTTCCTGCTAGCTAGCTACTCGTTGCACGCAAGCAACATGGTCCGTGCATGTACCTGCAGATTGGGCCCCGGGCGCAACCGTTTGCGTTTAATTTCATATATAGCTTCTCTTTTCACATGAACTTGAAGTCCTCTTATCTGCTTTTAAAGATGATATGATATATGTGTGTGTGTGTGTATATATGGGTAGCTTATAATTATTTGCAGAGTTGCATATCGAAGTACGGTCACCTGCGTGCATAAGTTTCTCATTGAGTCGACGGGTTATTATTAAGCTCCATTTCGCTTGGCTAATAAGTTGTACATTGTCAACTAACATATATTTATCGGCCTTTCCGGTTAACCAAGGTTTCTAGACCCAATGCACGTCAAATCAACTGTGAGAGTTCATTTGATTTGAGTATGTTTAGATTACAAGACTCGATTAGTATCCTACAAACACTTGGCTGCAGCCCTGATCTCAATTCAAATGATTCCGAGGCGAGTACTTGAGGAATCAAGGATAATATTATGCGTCTACATGCATGCAAGAATATCTGATCCTCATCCTTCATGAGTCATACAGGTAGCTAATTGTCTAATATTAAAGTCATAGTTGACATTTAAGAGAAGATTTAACGCTTTAATTACTCGAGTCATCAAATTCCTAATTTACGTACATATACATATATATATATATAATTAAGTAATCATCAAAGTCCTCTTGTCAACTGTAGACTTCCCTTGGTGTCTCGCCCCAGAAGTCAATGACGTTTGCAACCGAAAAAGGACACAGCCCACTAGATTGCCTTACTATTAGAGATATTATTCTTATCATTTAGCAGATCAAATATTTAAAATAGGATTATATTGATAATTTAAGTGGTTTGTATTTTCGAGATAGATATTGTCAGCAGCAGCGGTCAATTTTCTGTCATAATTAAGAGAGAGTTAAGTGCATGCAATTTGACAAAGTTTGATCAATCCATCCTTGCGTGCACCAATTGATGATCTGCTAGACCAAATACGGAATGAACTTATAGACCCGATCGAACGTAAGACTTTTTTGTGTATCAAGAAGCTTCGTGCTTGACTGAGAAATGCGTTATGGTAAGAAACTTGTTGGCCGGTCAAGTTTGAACGTGAAATTTGCAAGGGCAAAGATAACACGCACGAGCCTCGATTGTCCTTTTGTAATATGGGTAACGACCTCTCAAGGGTACTTCGCTACGTGACGACATATGGAAACACATACGAATTGGTTGATTGTTGGGTGCAATTTCTCTCGAGTCTTTACGTAACACATGCGGATGTTGTCACTGACAGACAAATGATCCGTCGTACCAAACTTGTTGAAATCTGGCGTTGAAATCTGGCTTTTTTCTAATTATTCTTCACGCAGTTAATATTCTTAGATTCAACTTACTAATAGCCATTAATTTATGTCCCTCTTTTCTCATATGTAATCATGAATTATTACTCATCTTATATATTTAACGACCTTAAGAACTCATTACCTTGATTTTGCTCTAGTCTAAATTGGGTCACCGATTATCAATTAGTTATAGCTGCTGGCAGGAAAAAATTAGATATTGGCGCTCTTTTCTCGACGACATCGATCATCACTTACTATAGCTGCAGCTGCATTGTACCTGCTGCAGCAAAGACACCAGGCTCCCAAGCAAGGGTGTATATTAGCAATTGACCTTGAGTGAGATTAACGGTATGAACTGGGGTCTTCATATTCCTAACATTACACATACGCATATGTCACATTGATCAGTCCCACTTGCCAACTGCTGTTATCCTCCCAAGTTGTCTTGCCCATCAAGTCACCACCCAGAAAATCTATTTGAAGGGAATGGAATTCAAGATAAGTTAAATATATATACAAGACTAGAAGGATGCCATTCAACGCAGATAAAATAACACAATCTTATCAAAAATTACGGGAAAAATCAACCCAAAAGATAATAATGCCTAAAAATTTACACATTTTTTTCCGAGTTTAAAAGGGTGTTATTTCTCACGTCACGTTAAGTCCATCATCGATTTCAACATAACCGTAGTTTAACGGGTTACACAGCAAGTATGATATAGGAGGTTGCTGGTTGGGTTAAGAAGAAGCGACGATGATCGTCAAAGCACCCGTAATTAATTAATCAAATTGCCACACTTTGTGTTGTCAAGAGCTGTCAATTTTATGTTAAAGAAGGGAGAAAATTATTTGCAATTTGACAAAAATTTAACTAATCCAGCTTGCGTGCACTAATTGGTCTGCTAGGTGACATGCTGGGAATGAACGTATGGACCCTCTAAATGGAACGCAGACTTTGAATATCGAGAAGCTTCCTGCCGGGCGGAGGATGGCGTCGAAAGGGCAATGCATTCAAGTGCGAGCGAACCTCTGGGAATTAAGATGTGGATGGACTGTTTCCTAGCGTGAGCTCGGATCGGATTGCCATTGCTCGGACTGCTCCGCATCGACCCCTGTGGGGAAACCAAGTTGATTGAATTTACAGTGCAATTTAGTAACGATACTAGGATAGCTGTGACGTGTTTCCGGTGTTGCCACCGACAACGCAGAGCGCCTGCTGGCCGTGCCGAGGCCGGGCTTTTCATAAAAACCACATCGAATCAAGCTCAGATTTCAGTACGGCGAACGAAGCCACTTCAAGCTGGACCACCTTAATTAATGAACTGGGTGACATCTGACTTTTGCGAAGGTTCACGGGACAGAAATACGTCCATCACTATTTGTCTAACTAATATTCTTATATCCATTATGACTGTTCTAATAAATCACATCGGACGAGTTCGACGTCTCATTACATATTTCACGCTTGTATTTACTCACAAGTACTATTGTGTTTGTGATCCTTCCTTTATTTTAATATTCATCCACTGGAAATTTTGGTTGCTGCACCTTTTGACAACACGAGTAGTCGAGAAAGGGACATTAGTGTAACGGCACTGCTCTCGGACTAAAATTAAGAGATTCTTGATTCAGTTATCTCGGGTTTTCATTTACTCCCCTCTTACGGTATCTGTGGTAAGATGTGAAAGAGCCGTGATAGGCAAGGAGGCGGAGGTGTTCAACTACAAAACGACATCCTCGTCTGCGTATAACCGGTGGCTTTCTAAGATTCCCTTTCAAACGGAGGGAAGCACAAAATAGACCAACCAAAAGTCCGACGTCGGACTTCATCTGCAGACGTCGTCGTTCAGTGGGATCCCGGTCTTCTGCATGCTTTACGAGAAATCTCTCATTCCAGTTGGCCCCCCAAATCCAGCTGCCGATCTTTATTGAATTGAAAGAGAAAAAAGAAGAAGATTCAAATGTCAATATATAACGCGTTTTTAATTCCAAGTCAGCATTTCGACCATATTATTGAGTCATTAGTTAGATATAAGATGAGAGATTATCCATTACATATGTCATCCAGTATAACAAACCGATCGAGAAAAAACACATGGTACACTGACTTCACGATCATCGATAGATCAGTTTAGACACTGAAAAATGCATTTTCATGATGGCGGTCTTTAATTTGGTGAATGACACCATGCGGCATGACAGACAAATGCATGGGATATGTACCTTGTCAATCGTCACGTGATTCTTATCGAACTTGATAAAGTTTTCGAAGGGAAAATCTTGCCGTTTGACAAAGTGTTCAACTGGCTTCCATTGGCCCTTCAGACAACTTGACGTAGATGGATGAATTTTATTTCCCACTGTGAGGAAAAGGAGACCTCTTCTATTCCAACGACCGCCATCCCCTGTCACTTCTATATAAAGCATTCGATTGAATGGCAATCCCCACAAAGAGCCTCCTTCACTGCCTAGCTGGTCATTGGGGATCTCTCTCTGACCCGTTTAAGTCCATATTTTGATCGTTGGCATATAATAAAAACACTCAGCATTGCGGCCATCATGGTGATCGTAAAGTCGATAGCCTTGCTGTTCTTCCCTCTTCTACTTTCCGTCGGTGTTCTAGGTTACAGTCAGGGTGAGATCAAGTCGTGGTGTGCCCAAACACCGCATCCCAAGCCCTGCGAGTATTTTCTCGGCCGCAACCCTAAGGGCACCCCTATCAAGGGGAAGCCCGACTTCCAGAAGGTGTCCCTGCAGCTGGCACTGGACCAGGCCCAGAATGCTCGCTCCAGCACTTACTCGCTGGGCCCCAAATGCCGCAACGAGAAGGAGAAGGCCGCATGGGCCGACTGCATCAGCCTGTACGAGTACACGGTCAGTCGCCTGAACCACACCGCTAACCCCGACAAGAAGTGCACCGAGGAGGACGCTCAGACCTGGCTCAGCACCGCCCTGACCAACCTGGAGACCTGTCGGATGGGCTTTATCGAGCTGGGTGTGGCTGATCACATCCTTCCCCTCCTGTCGAACAACGTCTCTGACCTCATCAGCAACACCCTGGCCTTAAATTATGTGCCGTACAAACCCCCGAGCACCACTGGCGGATTCCCGGCCTGGGTGAAGCCGAGAGACAGGAAGCTCCTGCAGTCCTCCTCTCCGGCCTCCAGGGCAAACATAGTAGTGGCTCAGGATGGTTCGGGTAACTACAAGACGATCAACGAAGCCATCAGCGCCGCATCAAAACGATCAGGCTCGAGCAGATACATCATTTACATCAAGGCCGGTACGTACAAGGAGAACGTCCAGGTCACATCAAGCCTGAAGAACATCATGTTCGTCGGGGACGGCATCGGAAAGACAATAGTCACGGGAAGCAGGAGCGTTGGAGGAGGTTCCACCACCTTCAATTCAGCTACCGTCGGTAAGACATACTTAATCCTAGCTACCTCTATAAATTAAAAGTACATATATATATATTATCATGCCACATGTGCATTCAGAGGATCCAAGTAGCAAAACTTCAACGGCTAATCCGACATGTCAAAAAAAATTGTCTTGTTTTCACCAAAAAATGTAATTAGAAGTGCTTGATCAAGTTGAGATGCTAGGTAAGAAAAAATAATAATTAACTTTGACTTTCAAGGCATTTGAACAAAATGGAGAAGACACAAGAATCTGTCTTAAATATTATGAAGGACTGGCTCACGAGGGTGGGCCTGGTGGCTATTCAATATGAATCACAACCCTACTTACCCAAACCCACCATGTATATTAATAAGTCTCGATTAGGACAAATTCTTTTACGACCAGGACAACACAGTAAGCTTCTATCAACTCACGTCACCGTATCACAGGCCATTCTTACCCTCAACGCAGACTGATTTTACTCTGACGGAGATAGATGTACATGACAGACATCCATAATAGAAGAAGACTTTGCTTAGAATCAACGAACATCAATAGATGAGAATGGACTCTTCCAAGGGCTGTCATTGTGTGTGTGTGTGTGTGGACGTCAACAGAATGCATGCGAGCTGCGCTTAGATACGGTCACTGTTCGCCTGCAAACGCGACGCCGGTCAATATAATATCCATTATTGTTTTAAAAAAAAATTCTATCAGATCCTGTCTTTCCTTTATATTATTGCTTTTGGATTTCTCAATTATTATCTACAGACTCAATATTATTAATACTTACAGATTTTGAACTTGAATTTTTATAAATAAAAAACAATTATAGATTTTTCTTAAAAAATTTATGGTAAATTTACCTAAGTTCATTATTACACCATAATAGAAATAGAAGTCTTTCTAGGCTATTAGAGCGGTACTAGTGGGGAACCAATAACTGATCAATAATTCAAGTGGAATGGTCCACTCAACTTTAAGAGCAGTGGAAAAATAGTTATATAACCTATAGTGATTAATATTAATAATTACAAACTTTTTTCTTCTTTGTTTTCTTTTTTTTTCCCCTACCTTACCAGCTGTCGTGGGGGACGGATTCATCGCCCGCGACATGACGTTTCGCAACACCGCTGGCGCGGCGAACCACCAGGCCGTTGCTCTCCGGTCAGGCTCCGATCTCTCGGTGTTCTACAGATGCAGCTTCGAGGGTTTCCAGGACACGCTCTACGTGTACTCGGACAGGCAGTTCTACAGAGAATGCGACATCTACGGGACGGTGGACTTCATCTTCGGGAACGCGGCGGTCGTCCTTCAGAACTGCAACATCTACGCCCGGTACCCTCCGAACAAGACCAACACCATCACCGCTCAGGGGAGGACCGACCCGAACCAGAACACCGGCATCTCGATCCACGACTGTAGGGTCACGGCCGCCTCGGACCTCAGGTCCTCGCAGGGCTCCGTCAAGACCTACCTCGGGAGGCCGTGGAAGGAGTACTCGAGGACGGTGTTCATGAAGACCTATCTCGACAGCCTGATCAACCCGGCCGGGTGGCTCGAGTGGAGCGGCAACTTCGCGCTCAAGACCCTGTACTACGGCGAGTACATGAACACCGGCCCCGGGTCGTCCACCGCCAACAGGGTCAAGTGGGCCGGGTACCACGTCATCACCAGCGCGTCGGAGGCTTCGAAGTTCACCGTTGGGAACTTCATTGCTGGCGGCTCGTGGTTGCCTGCCACCGGGGTGCCGTTCACCTCTGGCCTCTGAGCTAACGTTCCGGCGGGCACCCCCGGCATAGTTCATGCCAGCGACTGCTAAATCATGCCGCTGCTGCTGCTGCCCCATTTGGGAGGGGCAACAATACAATATCGATCAATTCTTTTTCTTTTTTCGATTTTCCGTATAGGATTATTGATGCTGGGATTGAATAAACGGTAATCATACAAGTACATTAGAGTACCGAACGTCGTTTGCCAAGTGGATAAATAAGTGTCGTGTGTGCGCAACCGTCATAAAATTGTCCTTCTCTACAGTTCAAGCGGAAACCTGCTGTCTTTCGTCGATAGTATCAATTTGTAACATTCATTATTTCTCTTCTTGGTGGCCGTCACCGTCAGCTTGTGCTCCCACAGCCCAATCCTCGTCCCCATTTCATTTCTCATTGAATTATCCTCTTTTTTTCCCATATTTTTTCAATTAAATATATTTTTGAATCAAAATAATAATAATAATAATAATAATTTGACCAAAGGGACAAAAAAGGGATAAGATTTAGGATAAGGTTAATAAAGAAATAAAAAAATATTTAGCATGAGAGTGAAAGAAGCCATAAAAAAAAATATTGAGGACCAAAGCGGCAGAGATGTTGATCCCTCTTAGATATGCCTTCCATTTTTTTGGGTAAGTATTTCATGGAGACGCTTACTATTAATTAAAACATGAAACTTATTTGGATTTTTCTTTAAATATCTAACCGAAAAGTTCCTAAATATTATTATTTTTATACGCATCCACTGATTTTATAGAATTTTCAACCGCATTAAGGTTCTAGTTAAGGCGGTTGACTAAGGGATAAAATCGTCTCAACATGTATTCCGTCAATTCAAATAAATTCGAAATTAAGAGTTTATCTAAGGACAATTGATTGAGAGAGCTCATGGGTTAGACCTGACAAAATTTGGCCATGCATGATAATACAGTGCATGGAATGAGGTTTATCGTGCTGTGCCGACACGGCCCAATAATTTTATCGGGCATGTTGAGCCCAACGATCCCTGGGCCGGGCTAGCACAATGATCCGATTGGAGAAATTAAAAAAAAGCCTCCTTTATCGACAAGTCACGATCATGGAAGATTATTACGCTAGCGGACCATGCCGGGGCGGCACGATTTGCCACTCTATCGTGGGTACCCCTTCTTCTATAACAGAACAGTTTCGCATGTGAAGGAACAACTCCGCACTTGTTGATAATTAACTGCACAGCTCACGGGATTAAGGGACAAGTCCTGAGAAGAGATTATTGCATATATTTCTCAGTAAATAAATGAATAAATAAATGTACGTATACATGTGAGACGATATATATCGAAAGTTTACAGTGGAAATTAAAAAAATGAGGTGCCTTTTACTAAACTGTGCAATTACATCTCTCTCCCTCTCTCTCTCTTTTTTCAATATATATTTTATCAATACGAGAAAAGCTATGAGATGCTCGGGATTTCGAGTTCTACCACGAACGTACTAGATGAACTGAACACTCAATCTTGACCCATCCAATATAGCATCACTAAGAGTCTAGTGTACATAGATAGTTCAAAAAGTCGGCATCACCTAAGATCATAACGAAAGAACACATAACTAACAAAGTAGAGACTTTGGACTATCGGCCCCAAAAACTGGGATGTAAATTTATCACCACACATGAGAGAATAAGTTTTGGATAATTACGTAATTGCATTATATGGATATTACATTCATTACTTTATGTACACGTAAGCATGCTTCTTTTCATTTTTTTGGGCACGGAATGTATACTACCTCAGACTCAGACAAACAACTATTTATTTGAATTCAAGTTGAATAGAAAAGCTTATCTTAACCCCTCGAAAAGAAATAATCAGAGTAAGTCTCCCGAGTCCCAACCGGACTACCACATTGAATGGATCGACTGACAGACTTGACTATATAAACTGAGAGCTGATATTTTTCAGCCCGGTCCAGTAGCATAGCACGGGTATGGTGGGCCAAAATCTTATTGGTTCATATCGGGTCATGGCCTAATAATAAATTAGGCTAACTACGACCCGACCCGATAATACAGTATGGTTAAAAAAATAACTATTAAAAGATGGAAGTGATGAATTATTATATAATTTAGCATTTTTTTCCCATGCTAAGTAAGTTTTCTTTGGCTGAATAGGTTCTTTGGAATTCACTGGCAACAAGTTCTTTCACCCTCATCTTTACCCCTATACCATAGTAAGATTACAAGAATAATTTGAATTAATGATAAGTTTAGGACGGAAAAAATCGAAATAAGAGAGGATAATACTGTGCTAATAATAGATCAAGACCATGCGACTTGATGACAAATGTGCCTTGTGTCTGTCACACCACATCTCATCGGGTCACCATGTTTTTTTTTGGGGGGGGATAAATACTGTTCAACTGGTGAAATCTTCATACAAGTAGTGTAATAAATCTATAGTCATTTCATGCTCTCTCGAAACAATAATAGCTACTAGAATACTATATAGGCTCTCTAGCCTACTTTACTCTAAAAGCATTAATTAAAAGAAAAAGGGAAAAATATTGACACCCAAAGAGTGAGAGAGTGAATTTTGGATTATTGAATCAGTGCTTTCAATGATAAATCATTCCATGGTACATGCTACCTCAGGAGAGTGGGTCCTTCCCTCTTGCGTTATGTTTATATAGGTACAGATCTCACAGCATGTGAGCAGTGGAAAAATCCATGTAGGACCGTATCGTGGGCCATTTGATTTCTTAATAGTGAAGGGAAGAACCGAGAAGATCCATGAAGATCCAAAAGCCGCTCACTCATCCCCACAGCAAACAGTATAAAAACAATCGCCCAACGGAGAAGAAAACAAGCTGAGAGCTAGAAAGGGGCCAAAGAAACAGCAAAAATCAAGTAGAGAAATGCAAAGAAATCTCCACGCGGGCTTCTGCTCCTACAACAACTCTACCGTCTCGTCGGTTACACTCTTGTTCCTCTTGTTGCTCGACTTCTTCGTCAACCTTGCCAGAGCGAACGTATACGTCTACTCGGGCTGCTCCCAGGAGAAGTACCAGCAGGGCTCTTCCTTCGAGGCCAACCTCAACTCCTTCCTGTCCTCTTCGGTCAGCTCCTCGGCCCAAGCCGCTTACAATAGCTTTGGGCTCGGGAACGGGACTGCAGTGCCCCCGGAGGCCACCGTCTATGGGCTTTACCAGTGCCGGGGCGACCTCAAGATAGCCGACTGCTCAAAGTGCATACAAGGTGCTGTGAGCCAGATCGGCTTGGTTTGCCCGTACTCTTATGGAGCTTCCCTTCAGCTTGAAGGCTGTTACGTGAGGTACCGTATCTAATGCTATTGCTATCGTTGTAGCTTTACCCAACACACGTAGAATCGCATATTTTATATGATGGTCTTTCATGTGGTATATATGCTTATATCGGAAGGTACGAGCACATAGATTTCCTGGGGAAGCCGGACACAAGCCTGAGGTACAAGAAGTGCGGCAAAAGTGTGAGCAGCGATATCGAGTTCTTCCGGCGGCGGGACGACGTCTTGACCGACTTGAAAGGGGCCACTGGCTTCCGAGTGCGTAGCTCCGGCCTGGTGGAGGGTTTCGCACAGTGTATAGGGGACTTGAGTGCCGCTGATTGCTCGGCCTGCCTAGCAGAGGCCGTGGAGGAGCTCAAGACCCTCTGCGGCTCAGCAGCTGCAGCGGATGTGTTCCTGGCACAGTGCTACGCCCGGTACTGGGCCTCTGGCTACTACGACTACTCTTCAGGTCCAAGGCTCTTTCGATGCTCTTTACTCTGCAGAAGAATAATACATTTACATTGGCAAAATATTCTAGCCTTCTCTTCCTCAATTAAAAATATGGATTCAATTCTTACCATTGAAACTCTTCGTGTAAACTTCCATTCCTTCTGTCTTTTCGGGGTCCAGCAGCCTTCTTTATAGCGGAAACTCTCGACCCTTTACAGTAGACAGAATATATCCATGGTTGCACAGTGTGGTAAATAAGCGGTAGGCTGTGTAATTCAAGAGGAAGAGATGCAAGAGAGAGTGAGCTTAGGATGATACCTTTGCAAAAGCAAGACCCCATAAGTGGACAGCAAGTATTTAACAAAGCCATTATGCATGGTAGTCTCCGACTCTTCTTTTCCTCTCTTCTTTCGTGCGTTGCTTTGAGCTTTTAATTCATTCCCAATGCTTTACGGCAGCATCAATAAAGAGTAACCACTATACACATTCCTGGTCGGAAAAGCATTTGCTATTGTTCAATTTCGTGTGCCCTTCGTTTACTTGCTTTACGCATGGGGTGTTGTAAACCGCATATATCGAAGAACAGGAAGAGAAGTTCGGCTTGTAAGAAACAACGAGCTAGCTGGAGAGATTAATTACATTGGTGAAGAATTTCCCCGCAAAGATGCACCAGAAACTGACAATGATCGATCGGTTGCTTGTGGTTTAGATCCTTCGAGAGAGGATGGAGTGGGAAAAACAGTGGCCATCATCGTCGGCTCGGTAGCGGGTCTGGCCGTCATAATCGTCCTCCTCTCCCTCTGCCAGAAAGCCATGGCCGGTAACTATGAATCAATAAATATATTACGCATGGACTCGCCTTCTCAATTCGTTTCATTTTAGATCGCCACATACATCCGAAGAAAACCGCCGTTCGAAATTGGTCGAAACGGGGCTTCTTAATTTGCCCTTTCGCATTCGTCTTCGTGTTGCTCGAAGATTCCATAAGAGTAACTCATTTACGGCGCTTGGCCGTAGAATTAACCGCTAACTTGATGATTTGCGTCAATTTTGCAGGCTGAGAAAAGAGACATCATGGGTTCTTTCCCGGTGTTTAGCGGAAGCTTAAAGAAGCTAAAGACAAACGTCGACGACGGTGATCGGCTTTGTATCCGACAGCCTTAGACGATGACTGATATAGGTGTTGGCGTAAAAGTGTTTACGTTAATTCGATTAGATCTTATTCGGTCTGATGTTATGGATGCTTCTAAAACTCTTCGAGATTGCAGTATTCTCTCTCGTACGCGTGGTTTAACGTGCTATATGTGTCGTGCTCGAGCCAATAGTGCTAGGAGAAATCAACTAATTAAAGCTCGACACGTAATTCCAACATCGCCCCCAGCTATCAGAAAATTAAATTAGCGGCGCGTATACTATTTTTAATATGCTCTGAGAAAAATTAATTTAAAGTCCCGACAAAAAGTCTAGCTCAATTTAGCTACCACGCATCATAAATTGACCACTTATTTTTTGTGTTTTCTAAGGGAATACTATATTTATTATTATTATTATTATTATTAGGACAGAAAAATCTCTAGACAATTTTACGAATCTATGACTGAAAAGAGAAAAAAAATGTAAAAACTTTAATAAATGATAAAAGAAAGGAATCAGAAAAGTTGAAAAGCAAAAATTCTACTCACCACCAATAATTAATAGCCACATACAATTTTCGTCATCATCGTCCGTCCGATCAGCAGGGCCGCTTCCACGACATCCTCCGGCCACCGAACCCAGCTGCGGCGATCCGAGTCTGGACGCGCTCGAACTCGGAGACGCCGCAGGGGATGGTGAGCCCGCCCTGCTGGTTGAACCCGTACTCCTTTTCCGCCTCCCTGAGCAGCTCCCCGAACAGCGGGTGGTTGAAGTAGATCACCGGCACCAGGACTCGCCGGAAATCGCCGTCTTTCTGGCCTATGTACACCGAAAGGTGGCCTTTGGGGACGGGGACGGGGTTGTCCATCTCGGGCTGTCCGCCCACGGGCAGGTAGCCTGAACCGGGACGCCTCGAGGCGGCAGAGCAGAGGGAGCGTGTCTTGCTAGTGAGGCGGCGGCCCCACGAGAGGAGCCTGGACAAGGGCCTCGAGGGGGCTGCCTGGTGGTCCAGGTGGTGGTAGCCGGCACGGCGGCATCTTCCGGATCGATGGAAGATCCGCCGGGTGAACCCCACAAGGTGTTTCTTCATCCTGAATCCTCTGAACTTCCCCATAACCGATAAAATCGATCCGACTTCGGGGCTTACCGTGACAGAAAGAAGAGAAGAGCTAGCTGAGAATAATTGTATAAAGCAGAGGAGAAATCTGGGAATATTAAGAGAAGGGCCAAGGATCGGCTATGGACATGGTAAGGCGGAAGAGAGTGAGGCAGATTTCAGAGAGAGTGGTGGGTATGTTGGACATTCTCTGCAACCCAAGAAGGGACCGTCATCAGCTGCTCAGGTTCAGAGGGACTCGGGAAAATCTGCCTGAAGAAATAAGTTCCAGATCCTTTGTTCTCACGGAAAAGCAGCCGGGGGCTAGAAGCAGAGGAGAGCAGTTAAAAACTGGACGAAGACGACGGGATGTGGGGAGAGCGGAGCAGAGAGATGAGTTGAGAAGAAGACGGAGAGAAATGGGTGACTTTGAAAATTCCAAGTTGATCTGATTTTTATGAGACGGGAGTGGTCGGCACGCAATTGTTGGAAGAAAATCGGAGCTCAGAGACGAGCTTAAATAGCCGAACAGTCCTTCACTCACAGAGAGAGAGAGAGAGAGAGAGAGAGAGAGAGATTGAGTCAAAAGTCGGAGGGAGAACGGTCAGATGAAGGGACTCCGGGGTGGTGTACGGAAGAGCCGCGCGCAGGAAGAGCCTTGGAGACTAATCGGGTCCATCTGATCGAGGGATGTTGTTGGTCAGCCATGGCAATTCCTTGAAACAACGCCAAATGGAGAACCCCTCTCCTATCGACATTGTTGACCTTGTTCTTATACTGAATCTCCTTTATGTGCAATTAACCCAACCTACGGGTTTTAAGAACAAGTGAATAATTTTATCTGTATGTTCTGTAAACCTTCCACTTGGACCGTCTCATCCCGACCCTAAATAACAGCCTGGACTAGAATTAATTACCTCATCATCGGGTATTTGACTGCGACCATAAAGGCATTCTCGTATGCTTGCTTGATTAGTGGGATTCCCTACGTCATCTAGTATGGAAAAATAACTCCATCATAGGCCGGGGTGGATGAATCGAAATTCTCCCCATGCTATGTATAGTATAGTATGGTATCAACCAACGTACACACCGGCATGAGACTCACACGCTGGATTCGTTTCATTAAAAGTGAGTCAAGCAGTTTTAAGTGCATAAATACATATTATTATGGAGTCCAACTTAAGCCATCAAATTATATTATCTTTATTGGCAAATATATATGTATATACATTATTGTCACCAAAATCTTTTGATTCTGATATGAGAGTAGATAATTGCATCGTGACCCTTTTAATATTTACAAAATACATAACATCATTTAAGACAATTGCTAAGGTATCTAGACTTACATGGTCCATGACTTAATGGACTAAGATCATTCCATTTATATATAGAGCCCAGTTAGGGAATTACCTCTTCGGGTTTGAGTTAATTTGGGAATTGACCCTATTTATTGAGAAAATAAAACTTTTTCTTATTATAGAATTTTTGTCCGGATAAAAATTGAATTAGGTATTTTTATTAAAGAATAAAACAACTGAATCATTTAATGGCTTCACTTGAAAAATATTAACCGTACCTATGAAAATTATAACATAAGATTCCTGAAAACGGATTACAATATGATTCATACCAAGACTTACCGATTACGGATGGATAATGTAGATGGGTTTATGAAAAAAAAAATCCAAGTAATTTACTTACTGTTCAGGTATATCATATTATGTAAAATGCAGGAAAATTAATTTAAAATCAAGTATTAACTGGGAAATTAGTCCAAATAACAGCGCACTTTTGAGTCCATTATGCATTTTATCACGAACTTTCTAATTTGTTTCCTATCTACCATATGCAATGCAATGGCTTCTATCAATAGCATCAATTTTTCGGTCCAAATCGCATGGAATGACAAAAATGCCCCTCATATGTGCTCCGAATTACTGAGCAGCAATGATTTTTTTGTTTTCCTTCCTCTCCATTAGGACAGGCGACATGCTTCTCCGATTCCCAATTTCAACTGTCCGAATTGTTGCAATCCCTAAATTGAAGTTTCAATTCATGATGATTGTTGCTACAGGAAACACTTCGAGCTGATAGTCGATCAAGTTAAGGAGATGAGATCGACATGGCAGCAGGTGGGTCGATGGCGATAGCAGGCAGAGATATCGTCATCACAGCTACAGAACTTTGCAATCGACTTTGTTGAGCAAGAACATTGTCGTAGAAAGATTCTGAAGATGGCCACTCTGGAAAACATATAACTATTCCAGTGTTTTCTTTTTTGGGCCTCAATAGCCATTTTTAGTGTTCAGTTGCATATTTTTAACCGGCTATCGATGCTCATAACTTTTAAATAGGATAGCCGCTGCTGCTGCGATTCATTTGAGTGCCAGGATCCAAATGACCATCTGTATAAAAAGAATATTCGATCTTGAGTCTCCCCTCGACATTTTTATTCCATCACCTTCACTTTTTGCTTCTAGTTCAAGCATCACATTCCCTCGCTCCATGATGTGACTCAAGTGTTCCCATCCTTTAATGAAACATAAAAATGACACCAGCTTTAGGTCGAGCCTTCTGGCATTATTCATAGAGCTTCACCTTTTCCAGTTAAAATGAACATAGAACGCTATTTTTTATCTTTGCTTTGCGCTATGGACACAACTTTAAACTTTCTCAGCAACAACGATGAAGCTCGGCCGGATGCGATGGCTGCTTCCGAGCAATAGCAGCATCATCCTTTTGCGATCGCCCATAAAATCATGGCTCAAGCTCCACAGAGTGATCGATCGAGCTTCTTGAGGGAGGTCGGGCAAGCTGGACCTAGTGGTTGCTAAGCTCCTCGTGTGGCATTTTTGTCGTTTCACGTAATTTGGATGGTAAAATTGACATTGTGAACAAAAGTCATCGAATATGGTGGACAACGGACAAATTTAAATATTAGTATTCATTTTATATAAAGTCAAAAGTTTTAAACCCAAATTTCATGATTATTTAGGCTATTTTCTAATTAGTTTAATTTTATCCCTTTTTAATGTAATTTTAACCCATTGTATCTATCCTAGATTGGGCTCATATTTCACCGAGTATCTCGAGTGTGTACGCCATAACTCAAGCTCGGTTGGGGAAATCTTGAATCATCTCATACCATGCAAAGCTAATAATTGACACGACATTTTTCCCCCTCAAATTTGGTTTTGTTTGACCATATTTTACTGGTTTTTTTTTTTTTTTGCGATTGAGTATTAGGGACCCTCTAAACTCACATGCTGCTTCCCCGATGATTGCTTTGCCACGTATCTCCCCCGAGCGATGACTGATTCTTATTTCTGACGAGCCTCTGGCACGATTTTTCTTCTCGTTATTTAAAAAAGAAGAAGAAAAATCGTTATTAAATCGAATATAGAATGGAAAACGGAAGAGTTACAATCCCGAACGACATGAACTTGAGCACCTCGACTTGTCGTGTTCGATAGTAATTACACTTCCCCAGCACTCCTCCCCCCCGCATTCATGCCCTACATCGATCCTTTGGTATATATATGAATGCTCCGAGGGTGACCAACCCGGTTATCTAAATGCCAATCTTGAGCTCGATCCGGGGACGGAGGTGGATATGCCTGATTAACGCAGCTGTACGAGGCTTTAAGTTGTGTCGCATGCATATATACATGGAGCCCAAGTGTAGTATATAAAGGAGATGGATGAATGTGGCTGGGCTCAAAAAGGGCATTGTTAGGGGAACAATTCGAAGAAGAAGAAGAAGAAGAAGAAGACATCCCTGGATAGTACAAAAGAGAATGTTAAGGAATAAGGGACACGAGCCCGACAGGCGACAGGGAACCGGGCAGGTTGCTACATATATAAATAAATCTATGACGGGACTTATTTGGGGGTGTTTGCTGGCTCAGTTCCAAGGGCAGAAACGAGGGGGAAAATGTACAGATACATATATTAAAAGTACGTTTGAATTCGTGAAATAATTTAAAATTTTCGTGTGGGCTCGCACACATTATGGAGTCGAGACTCTGGATGTAGAGCATATGTAAAACGATAAGCACGCGTTGACTCAGTTGCTCTAATTTGATTGGAGGGATTAAGATGAGGCCTTCCTATATTCTCACGTCCCCGTCGAACTTTGCCTAGATGAGGCCTTCCTATATTCTCACGTCTCCGTCGAACTTTGCCGACGAATTTTTACTTTTTATTTTTTTAAAAATAGTAATAACAATCATCTGAACGGAGCCAAGAAAGCTGCCGCGACAGAGGCTCGGGAGCCCGGAGCAGGGAGGAGCCGCCGCATCCCGACAACTCCGTACTGTACGGTAAAAGCTGTCTATACCGTCGCATCGCATGCTTGAATTCGAACCCCTTAAAATGCTACAATCTTTACGTCAGTCACGCGCGTTTACGGTACCAGGCGCACTATGTCATGGTCTCTGCGTTGGGGACCTCGGCGAGCAGATTTCTCAGAGTTATTCTGACGACCGCTTATTTCTCTGCCGGAGACGATTCCATGATGATCTGTCTGATTCGGTTTGAGAGGATCCGGGTATGCCGGTCTAGGGATATGGCGGTCAATAGTGAGCCACGAGGCCTGCTGGTTCAATTGCGTTCAACTTGTTTTCACGAGCCTTTGAAACGGTGTCTGGAATTGTTCAAACTGTTTGAAATGGTGGTTGTCATAAGCAGAGTTATCAGAAAGTTCTATGCAATCGTCAATGGGCGGGCGGACAATCCTAGGTGGTCGGTCCCGCAATGCGATGGAGCCGCGTGAGCACATGTATATACTCTCATCTTTTGTCTTCTTTTTTTTTTTTCTGAAATTATTTTTCTAAATCATATTAGCTTTGGTGCATGAGTACTTTTATGTAAAAAAAAGGGGTGGGGAAGGGACGTGGCAAGTGGCTTAGAGAAAATGAATAAAAATGGGATCGTCCGGGGAAAATATGATATCATACGATGTAAAGTTTGATAGCTAGCTATAACATAAAATGGTCTCTGCCTGTTGGAAGGTCTATTACCTGTGAAATCGTGTAGGCCCAATGAATTCGGATAGTACCAACACGGCCACCATTTTATACCGTCTAAAAAATCTAGTTTAAGTATGAATATTTTATACTTTGAACTACCTAATTCTAACTAGATTATACAAATAATTATTTTTTAAAATAAATTTAAATAATATTTTATATTTTAAAACAACTTTTTATAATATAATTCATCAATTAATTCTAATTTTATATTAATTTTTAAAATAATATTAAAATATAATTATTTGTATATAATTGATTAAAAAATTTCCTTATATTATAAAAAATATTTTCATCCAATAAGATTTTTGTGCTTAGAAACTTGAAAACCCGATCTAGACTGGTTTTTTCCATACCGTGTTTGGATTGCGTCAAATTTTGACAGCGTAATGTTTGAGGGGCCCATTTCCTTATTGAACAGTGTTGCACAATTTATGGCCCACATCAGGCCCATCATAGACTAGTCTTCCCTGTTTACTCGTGCCCTGGGCGTATGGTGCGCCTGGAGTATGGACTTGAAAGATGAGGAGACGCGAGGCGTAATGAGCGATGGTTTGGACTTTGGAGGACGCCGGAGATGGAAGAATGGCGAGGATCGATAACTGATATCTATGTTAACGGCTTGGTCACTCTTGAAGTTCATGAAATCGTACAAGTGATTCAGCTGCCAAATGAAATTGCTGCATTCACTATAAAATGAAAACAAGAAGTTCCAGAAAGCGTTGTGCGGATGAACCCTGGAGTTGCAGGAATCGGGTCGGGAGGGGCTGGCGGGAGCCGAGGAAGATTGAGGGGGATCTCGACGTCAAGGTCTCCTCTTACGCCAAGCTCGGCGCTCTATTCACCGAAGGAGGTAGCTCCCCCTTTTCCTTTTCCTGTTCCATTGTGTTGGTGATCCTTGTTTGTTTCCGCTTCAAATTTCCGCCTTTCTCATCCGCGGCAGTGTAGCTGCAGCACTGGAATTAATAAAAATTTCGCTCGGACTAGTTCCAAGGATTTTTCGGTTGTTGATTAAGTGCTGTAAGTTTGCCTAACTGTCTGGGAATATCCAAATAGTTGTCGTCCAAGTGTCTGACGTGCTGTGCTGCCGGTAATGCTTACTTAGCGAATATCACATGTCATACCAGCTAAATGCAGGTTCCTTGGGCTCTTGAAGTCTTCATGTCGTCTTGATGATTATGTTATTTTACTCTCACGGCGCAAATCCTACAATCGTTTTTGTTTTCCTCTAGGCTGTTTCCTCTTCTTGGCATTTGGTCGATTTCAATCAGAGAATTGAGAGGGAAATAATATCAGAGTTTATCTTATTATGCTTAGTTGCTTCACTTATTGAATAGTTATTGCTTATCAAATGTTACCCGATTCTAGTTTGTCCATCTTGTGAGGACTTGGCATTTCTAGCAAAATATGCTCTGAATTTTGATTGATTCCTTCCAAGGATACACTGATTCTATATTTATGTCAGAAAAAGGTTCTACAAGAGACTTGAATCTATTAGCATCTGAAAACATGGATTTTAGCTTGGTGATGGATTTGATTGTCTGTGTCCTTGCGTTAATTATGCTGTATCTGCTGCTTTCATGTTTTCTATCCCCCCATTTTTTCCTTCCCGCTATTTGTTGGAGCATTTCCCCCCGACCCAATCCATGTATCTTATTTCTTTATTGCATTTTGATTTCTGTTGCCCCACTTTCTCTCCTGGTCTCTCGCACATGGTTTTTTACGAACTGAGAAGAATCAGAAATTTATAGACTCGAGGACGGAAAATTGTAGCTTCTTAGTTCAGTTGGATATCATATCAACAATTAGATAAATAATGATTAAGGTAAATATTGGATTAGATGCTACCAATTTATATTTTTCTCGTTTTTGGTTCTTACATATCTGTCTCTCCTGCTGGCTTCTGGAAGCAAGCAGCCAAGCAATCAGTTAACCGAGAGACCTGCAGTTCACCGTAGCATAGCCCATGTCAGCCATATCTGTGTGCATTTTTAATCCGCCTGTCTTAAGAGAGTTTTCTTGGCTCATCATTTTTAGATTCTTGTCTAGCTTAATATATGCAAATTGCCGATCTATTCGAGATCTACCTTGATGCCAAAGAGAAGCCATTTACCCCTAATCTCCCAAGTATCAGAAAGTATTTCTTGCTGACCTGCTTTTGTCTTTCTTAACAATAATGCAAGAATGATTCACGTGTTTATGAACACCCTCACGCGGAGGACAGATCTTAAATAGCATAGGACCCACATGATGCAAGTGGGTGCTTATAGTTTACCTGCTGCTCTTTTCTTAATGTATGCCTGAGACAAAGTGGTCCATGACTTGCAATCTCAATCTTCTTGTGGTGGTCCAAGGTGTGATCCCATAAATCAATCTACAGTATGCAAAATAAGCTTTAGCGTGATTCATGTTGCTGGAAAAGAGCTACTCTAGCAGGTATCACTTATCAGCTTCAAAATGTTCAGTCCTAAGCTTTGGCAATCTAAAAAGTTTTGTGAGCCACTGACCGTATGCATGATCCACGGTGCTATTTCAGGCTTCGACTCTTCAACAGTTAGAATGGCCTGAAGGACCACGCAAGAACTAACCAACAATAGTGCCATCTCTACTGAGTTACTGACCTGGTGATATGTATTCCCCCACTTAACAAAGTGCCGGTGCCTTCCTCTATGCTCAACCATTAAATTGGGCAATCAGTTTCAGTTTGCCGAGGTACTCTTTTCTTTTTCTTTCTGTCATGACTACAATGAGAATTCCAGGTCATCTGCCTTTGCTTATAGATATAGTAACCATTGTCATAATTATTTAGATGGTTTAGAGAGAACTCATCTGTGACTTTTGTAAGCTTACTGGATCTGGATGCAAGTACTGGGCATGAGAGTGACGGGTTTCTGCAACGCATGTGTGTCCAGAATTGTTATGTGGGTCAGGCTTTTCGGTTATTGAGAGGGGATAGGAGGGAACCAGAGGACATGATGGATTCAAATCACATTTATGTACTTGGCTCACACGTGAACCTTCTTTTGCATGTTGGACTGCTTGTTTGGTTTAAGGTTTTTGAGTGGAGTATCTTAAGCCTTCATTTTGCAGTTGATGCTGGGTCCCAATTGGTTGTCCGCCCTCTGAATTGAGGATTTATGGTGGCAGGAGAGCAAATGGTATGGTTGTGGACAGCCCTTCAGCAGACTACTTAATTGCCCCTCATCAAATCAGTACTCCCTCTGAATCGGCAATTTTTGATACAAGACCATTCTGAAGGATATGAACGCTAATGTCGCCTCCATGATAATTTTGGCACTTCTTGGAGCGGGGATAATATATTTGGTCGTTCCTTGTGCTCTTCATATGCTGCAGCCAAATGGCCAAGAATGTACGTGCAAAAATCGGCAGCCCTTCGTCATCCTGGTTCTTTTATTGTTTTTTGATAAACTGCAGCGGTCGGATGAACGGAGCAACTCTGGGCCATCAACGGCCTCTGCATTTTGACCCTTTGACAGAGAGCTCCATATCCAGAATAGTTGCTAGACCAAGATCATGGCATTTGCTAATGATCTGTTTCGAAGGATAGATTTCAAGGGATTTGTTTGCTGCAGGAGGATCGATTTCTGCCTGCCAGAGATACAAAAGCACTTCCCATTTCCCATGCCCTAGCCCCATCCGGGGGTTGACAGCGATGTTGAACTCACTGAGTTTATCTTTTTTTTTTTTCTGGATGTTATTTGACAATATAATGCAGTCGCTTGAGGGGTCCTTGAATGCCCTTTTCCCGTTATATACATATCTCTTAATTTAGGCCTGTATAGTTTGTCTCGTGAATCCATCGACTCTGCAATGAAACATCATTTCTGATTTCATCATGTCTGTTATCTAAAAGAATATCCGTTTAACCGCTGCTTTCCCATTAGCTAATTAAGACAACACGAGGTGTTTAAGTTGTCCTAGCACGACTTGCCTTCATTAAATTTTCTATCTGCATACATACATACATATATATATGTATAGGACAAGTTGTGGGTGCCTTTTTAGTCAAGGTTGGTCTCTGAATTGAGTTGATTTATGATTGGAAAAGGTTTTGCCGTTAAAATAGTTTATTTTTGTTCAAATATCCATTTGATTTATAGATATTAGGTTATGCTCACTTGAACAACTAACTACTCACATTCACATGTTCTTGAATTTTCTCTGGTTAAGATAACTTGAAACCGATGGGCGAAGAGCACCGAGATCGGTTAATTTCGAAGCATCTCTCTCTGTCTGCTTCCTTCCTTCTTCCCTCTTTCTCTCATTTAATTCATGGGCTATTACTTAATTAGGGTTTCAGATAGGTGGAAGGTGCTAAAAAAGAGAGTAGTATAGTTCCATGAGGGAGGCATCTTCAGAGCCCTAATCAATCAGCTTCGTTAGCCCTAATTGGATATCTATACATAGAGCTCTATAGCTGTCCCTCCACAACCCCCAAAATGACATACAACGCATGGTCGATGGATTCATTGTTACAGCAAAAGTAGAACCACCTCAGATACGCATCCTCTGGAAAATATGGATCGTTATCAGGAGAGCTCATTATACTTTCTGTCTCTTAATTGCTCGTGGAATTTCGCCAAGAGAATCCATCCATCGATGCAGTCCCGCACATATTTTAGATATCCTACAAGCTGTCATTGTTCTCACGCATGCAGTTCCTGGGATAGCACGCGGAAATATCTACAGCACCCCCTTGCTGAGATAGAGAGAGATTGTCGATGAGCAGATCACACCATACCGACAAGCACTGCGCCTCCTAACTCGACACACAAACACACACACACACAGAACACAGAAGGAGCGCAGCTTTTAGAGAGGGAGGGAGAGTAGGGGTTGGGGAAGATGACAAACAGACAATTTTTCATTTTACTTTTTCATTTTTGTTTTTGCTGTTTCATTAAATGCCCATGTCTTTATTGGATTTCCAACCCATTCCAGACGTTACACTTCATGAGACGGTGAGAGAATGAGGACAGTTTCCCCCCCACCCTTCAAATAATTACGATATGATTTCTTTCCTGCTGTTGCCACTTGCCACTGAATATATGTTTTTTTTCTTCATATCAAGGCCAAAGAAAAAAAAGAGAGATACATTTCTTCCAAAAAAAAAAAGAGGAGATTATTCCCTCCCGGTTAGGGTGGACAGTCCAGAAGTTCACGGTGCCAATTGTAAGAAAGTGGCCTTGTAATGAGGGGACAAGAAATGGCAAGCCGAACAAGATCGAATGAGCAGTGACATCTAACTTCTGATTGAGTTAAGTAACCCCCAACAAAAAAGAGAGAGAGAGAAGAGTACGTATATATAGGGTAACATCTACATTTTCTCCATCTGCAATGGCATTAGCTTGCTGTAGAAGGACCGATACGGATTGAAAAAATCACAGCCCTAGTGAGAACGTGCCCTAGAGTCCAACAAGACAGTTCACTGAATTACAATCCAAGCAGCACACACAACACACATGCACACACATATATGTGTGCGGGTGTGTGTGTGTGTGTGTATTGATTTGTTTGTGTGGCTGCTGGAGGACCCACAGACACACCGACTGGATAGTTCATCACCTTGACTTTTCAGGGCAACTTTGGGGGAAGATAACCGGCAATAAATACATAAGTAAATAAGTTCTGACTTAAAGTAGGACGTAAAGAAAAAAAAAATTGGTTAGAGACAGTGATGGTCTTGGAAAGGTTGGATAAATCGATCGAGAAAACTTAGTACTCTGTCGTTTTCAACAAAGGTGAAAGGGGATTGCTATATTTATTTCATTTAAATAAATCTTGCAAAAAAAAAATTCATAAGAAAAAACGGGAAGCTCTCGGTGACCGGTGTTCTTGTTTAGGCTCTGAGCAAAAGCACCCAATACATACACATATATATATGTATATATATCCAGCCAAGAAATTGAAAATAGGAAAACACATGCAAGGGACAAGAAAAAAGCAATAGATTTTTGAGTTAAAAGGGATCTCTGTCTCTCTCTGTTGTCACTGACAACTGCGTATCCCTGCTCTTACACTAAAGATGGTGATGAGTGGTCAAATCCGATCATTTTTACGTGTGTTTTGAGAAATTATCATAACAAATATTTTATCAAATTAAGTCTTTAAAATAAGATTTTATGGTTAGAGAATCTTATTTTTTTAAAGGATTTTTAAGTTCAAATTAATCGATTGAATGGTGAGCATTAGGGTTCAAGGGCTAATCTAAAAGTAATACTACTAATTTCTGCTGAGCATATGATGTATATATATATATATATAGCTAATTTAATCTAAAAAGCTCCATCAATATCCGTGCGATATGTATCTACATGTGTGATGCAAAAATGAAAGTCCAGATCTTTTCTTCCCTCTACAAATGAAATTATTTATGCTCATTTTGCTGGATGCATACGCACTTGGCCCTAATCAAAAGCCAATATTTCTCACGATTTATTTCCCGGCCTAGAGCACATCCGAGCCGTGATATGTTTTAACATGTATATCACAAGTCAATAACTGTTAAACATATGTTGATTATTCCAAATCGTGTATGATACTACTAAAGAAACCACAACAGCAACAATGTATGCGATTAGTGTTTTCTTTTTGGGTTATATTATAATGCATATTTCTCTTTTATTCAACTAACAATTGATCAAATTGGCCCAAATAAATATATATTGGCTACGTCTGCAAGTGAAACTCCTCTTCTTCAGAGAACTCCACGAGAACTATATGAATATAAGCTCCAGAGAAGCAACGAGACAGCTCATTGTAAGGGTTTAATCCTTTTGTAAATCGATCCAGTTGAACTTGAATCAATTGGAGCCCATAAGAGTAGTATGTGAGATAACTATAAGGAGACTGGGCAACCACAAGGGTTCGATGACCCGATGACCGTATGTGCGGCATTTCACTCTCCAGCAAGTTCCAAATAAATGTAGGTTCATGAGGCTGGATTATTCCGTTGAATCCCCTTATTTTCGAGCGTGGACAGTGGACTTCGTGTCTTTAACTTACACCGCTCGCGGGGGATTGATCAGTCGAGAAATGCATCCAAATTGGTATCATTTGTGCTGTAATTGAGGAATGTCTCCTGATGGTGTTTTTTTTTTTTAATTTCCTTGTTCGTGCTCGTTCATTTTCTATCTTCTTTGTGCCCGTCGAGAACATGAAATCAAGAAATCCGGAAATTAACTGAGAGAACATATTACGGTCTTTACTGATTGAGAGAACTATCAAAAGGGTCCCTCGTGTGCCACAATCCTCAGCAACTCGAGAATTAATTAACATGGTCAAAGAAACAAATGCCACATCGAAAATGGTGAGTCAAAAGAGTGCGTGAAATTGGTGCCTGGACGTCTTGATTACTCAAAATACCATCCTGTCCTCCATCTCCCACATTCCGCGACATACGCTAAGAGTCACTCATTACAGTGGTATATCTGGTAGTTCTCAGGGACAACACGAGTTAAACACAGACAAATCAGTGGTAACTTTCAATTCCAAAACTGAAAAGCTAGAAAACAACCAGTAGAAATAGCACGAGGCTGTTGAGGCTTACCACGGGTCCGTGGTAAGGAGTAACTCTAAATGTGTAATAACAAATCTTCAAGACAGATGCTTGCGATAACTTTTGGATTTACATAAACGGAATAAGGCCAGGTTGCTGGGAGAGAGATGACTAATGTCCAACCTTCTCGTTATGTTCTGGCATTGATTGTGTTCTTACAGATATGAAGGGATTCCATTTTATCCATCTTTGCCCCCTCCCAGTTGCACTGTTGACACAAATCTGGCAGAATCGCCGGGCATATGATGAAAAGCACTTCAAGTTTCCACCTTCAATCCAGAGCCTTTGGGCTCATCGCTTTTGTGACTCAATCGGATTTCAAAAACTGTCATTTTGAGGTTACGCAAATCAGTCGGATTCACCTCAAGAAGCATTTGAATCCTCTCGACTGATGTATAATCACACCCTACTTATCCCAATTTGCCATACTAACGATATCTATACTATCCTAACAAGCTAATTAATAATTTCATCATTTGGCTTACTGATATCATTGCTTATATGCGAAGACCGCATATGCTACCATGTGGTTGACGCTTCGATTCTCTTCAGTTTAATTAGCTCGCTTTCAGGCTCATCATTATTGAGTTTGATCATCTGAACTTAGGTTTGTTACCTAATACTTGTGATTCATCTGTGTTACTAACGATATTTGATGAGCTATAAATGAAATCTCATATTTCTCTATGGTTGAGTAGATGTGAGACATGTCGAAGCTATTTGTGGGACTCCTTTTCCTGTTAAACGTCTCGGGCACGTAATATACTTTAGTAAAAATCTGAAATAGCCACCCATTTTCTGTTCGCACTGCCTACTATTTTTCATAACTCCGATATAGCCTTACTAATTGATGTTCACTTTGTTCTTCCATTCCGTCGGTGTGTAAAATTCTTCCGATCATTAACTGCACATTCCAACGGATTGACTATCCGGAGGTGCTCTTAGAATCAAAGATCACCCCAAAAAAAAAAAGAACAGAAGAAAATCTAAGTAGCCTGTGAAATCAAAACTCAAAACCTTGTTCAGAAAAAAAAATATCAAATCATCTCAACCAATTGATTACACCACCTTCATTATTAATAACATGGAACAGTTGTTTCTCTAGAACTAACGCTACAGCACTTGACGAACATTGATTTCATTTGAAAGTAATGAATACTCACACTAAATAGATGTATCTACTTGACATAGGCGAGCGAACGATTCATAAAAAGTTGAGAATGAAGGATCCGCTGCCTCCTCCTACCTGAATTGAGTAGATTCAATAATCACCGACTCCCCCTTTTAACTCTTAATCCTCTTTTTTCATCATGTCCCCTTATAAGCTCGTGAACCCTACTTTGCAGCCGAAAAATCATTGAAAAAGGCCATTGCTGTTAGAACTCAGCTCCACAGGGTTTGTAACGAAAACAACATTAGTGGCTGTGTATTTATATATGAAATAGTGAATATTTCTTCTGAGTTGTAATGCAGAATCTGAAACCGTGCACTCTCCATAGACGGTTAGCATCAGATTAACTAAACTGAAAATTTGATTTGTTCCCGGCCAGGCATGTTGGATGCTCCTTTTTCTCCCCCCTTTTTGGTTATATAGAAAGGATTTATATCATTAGAAAAGGATAGTAAAATGACGAAAATAATTGAAGAAGTACGTTGAGTTGAATTGTATCAATGAGAATTTGAACTTGGAGTCTTATAAGTTTTAAGTTAAGAATGATATAAAGAGCGCTAAGTGCCCTTGTCGATGAACGGTTTTAAGTCTTTACTGGGGACGAGATGACAAAATCAGGAGTGTGAGGAGCTGTACAGTGTACTGGGTGGCCGGAGAGAACCTGTTAGTGAAGGCTCCAGAAGTGAGTAGAAAAGACAAAAAAAACTGAAGAACTGTCGAAAAATCAAGGAAATTAATGAAAAAGAGAGAGAAGAAATTAGGGACCGAGGAGGGTTTGGGGGGGGGAGGGAGGCAAATGAAGACAGTGCGTATTTAAGGTGTGAAAACAACAGGTGAATGAGCCCTAAGTTAATCGACTCCATGCAAACGTCCCTTTCCGTTCTATTGCCTTCCTCCTTCGCTGCCGCCCTCTGCTCCCACTCTCTCTCCCCTTTGGGAATGCAGCCCATTTATTATGGAGGTTTTCTTTTTTCTTTTCCCCATTTTTGAAACCTCAACTCAAACCCCCCCCCCTCTCTCTCTCTCTCTCTCTCTCTCTCTCTCGCTCTCTCTCTCTCTCTCCCCCTTACTACTACTGTAAATATAGCCCTGTTCATGACACATCAATAACTTGTACAATTTTGTACAAAAAGGAGAAAGAAAGGGTACTGCATTTGTTGCAGATTTATGCATATAACCCTACCCGAGTAATGTGGGAGGTGGGAGCTGTAGGTGCTTCCTACAGTTTGAGACGTGTTGTATTAATGTAGTGGGAAAACAGCAGATGAATGTGCCCAAACTCGGTTGATATCAATTGAGGTACGTATCCACTTTGGATTCGGTATTAGTCCCGTACCATGCAGTTGAGGATTCCGTTTGGCATCCGGGATTATTCGCGGACCACAACATCCGAAGTATCTAATCTTGCCACGCGTTCTCCCCGGGAGCTGTACTAACGAATTTTCCCACGGTCGTGCTTGGTAGCCCCATAGTCTGCGGGCTTAGCAGCTGTTTTGTGGTTGAATAATCTTTTCTATTGGTAATGGATACAGGAGACTGGAGATTTATCAAATAATTTTGTTCCGTCCATTTGGCCGATTGATCTGTTTTCAGCATTAATTAGTAGCATATTTTGAGAGAGCTACAGCTTACAGCATTAATTCTTTCTAGAAAACTGGCTGCAACAGAGTTGCAGTTCAATTTCGGCTAAGTACTTGTTGATTCAGAAGTTAGATTTAGAAGGGGCCTGCATATATTATTCCCTTGGAATTGCACTGCAGAGATTAATATCCATGTGAGTGTCCAATCGAGTTCAAGCATGAACCATCTGTCTTCTACTCTCTCGGAGTGGTGAATTAGTTAGAATTCCACTGACTTCGCACAAATCCCATTTGCCCACCATAACCAGGAAGACAAGAAAGGCTGCACCTTTCACCCAATCTTTTTTCTAATCATAGATTCACTTCGCTTACAATATTCAAATCCGAGACCCTTTCGGTCGAAGCGAGAAAGCACTGTGCTTTTGTGCTTTTGGTAGATTGATTTTTTGGTGATACGAATGTCTGCAATTTCACTGGAAACTCAGTAAGGATGCAGTAAATTAACCACGGCAAGATTTAGTGCGTCGAATGGCCTTGGAATGATCTTAGAATAATACATCATCAGCTCGATAAGACGGGTAATATCAACTCCAGCAGTCATGATAATGGTATCCTCAATAATGAAATCGCGACCATTACCGCGCGAGGAGCATCGTTAGGGATTGTCATTATTTTATGTCGGAAAATTTACAGGGGAAACAGCGGAAATACAAGATAAGAATGAACTCGACCATTCATCCGTTTAAACATTTGGCATTTAGGCACGTATAAGCCAATGTACCTATAGGCCCGGTAATGTGCAGGAGAGATTTAATAGCTCGAACGAAGTCAAAGGAAGGACCCCGACCATCCATTAATTCTTTGTACAAAGCTTGCTAATTTATGAAGCTGGTACACACCTTTTTCGTCATTCTATCAACTCTGATTAGTCTCCAGCTAGTTGCATAGATATCACAGTACTTCAACTGCCATGGATTTGAAGCCCGTCAGTCATGTTTAGTTCAATGTTGACACTTGAGAAGATTCTATGGGAGACAGCTGATTAGAGGGTTAGATTTTTAGCTTCAATGGTGTCGGTAGAGATTCTTTCTTCCTTCTTTTTTCCCCTGTAATTAACCTCCACATAATTGTCGAAACTAATGAAAAATGTACATCAAATTTTGATTTTTTTTATTATTGAAAAAGTTGAACCCGCAATGTACCATACCTAAATCATATTGTATAATATATATATATGTATATATGTGGACGTCAAATAAGACCAAATCATGTAAGTGTATGCCATATTTACCAATGGGAATAATAATAGAATAAAATGTAATTCTTTGAAAAAAAATCGTCACCTACAATAAAATTCGAATGTAAGATCAAATAAAGAGAATTTGTACGGCGGCATCATTCTCAACTTGAAGCCAACATATTCTTGATTCAATTCTCTCCCATTAGGTTCATCCTCCTCTAACCTTTTAGATCCATTGAAAAACCAAACACGCCTGACCTTTTGTTATTAGAATCTACATGTTGTAAAGGTAAGGACAGCTCCTCTCTAACGTTGGTCTTGGTAATTCATTTCCTAGTTTTTACTTTCATTTTTAGGAGAATGGTTATTCAAGCTTGGCTTGAGGATGCAGTTGCTAATGGGAAAGGCGTTGAAACAGTCATGCTGAAAAAAGTCGGTGCTGATTCAAAATAAGATGCCGTTTGGGTTGAAATATCATTTTAAGATGGTTGAAATTAAAAATTGATGAGTTGAGTAAAGGATAGATCAAAGCAATTTTCATAAACCAACTATTAGATTTGCGGAGAAAATTAAATTTGTGATGACCGTATTAGTTATAAGTCATGGTTTTATTTTCATTTTTATTTAATTTTCACAAAACAATACTACTTAAAAGCAGAGAAAAAAAAAGAGTCTAGTTTAACGTCCCGTTGCTATCACAAACTAATTTCTTAGAAGATGGAATGGATTTTACTGGTAAAAGTTTAATATGATGCATTATGATATAATAAAATTAGAAGGAATAATTCCATGCTGTCCATTTCCACACCGGTGGCAAGACAGTGTAGGTAGAAGTTTGCCCTATCTCTCTCTTCCCAACACACATTCTCTCTTCCTTTCTCTCTCAAAGTTTCTTCTCCGTCCATCCCCACAGAAACTGAACGATCAAAGGGAGGAGAGAAAGAGAAACCACACAGTCTCGTCGTCATCATCGTGTCCATCGGGGTGGAGTGAGAGAGAGAGAGTGAGAGGGCAAAAGGATAAGAAGGGGGGCCTTTCATATAAAGCCCTGAGGTTGAATCTGATCAGTCAATCCATCAAATCAAAGAGAGAATCATATCAAATCAAAATCAAAAGAACACAACAACAGCAGCAACATGTCATCCTCGTCTTCTACCTTTCAACCGGACCCTCTCCTCTCTTCAGCTCCCACCGATCAGCTCTGTTATGTCCATTGCAACTTCTGTGACACTGTCCTTGCTGTATGCTCGATCTCTATCCCTCTCCCTCTCTGATATTCTTCTTCCTTTTTATTTCCATGCTCACAACTTAGCCTCTTCTTCTTCTCCTAGTCGCTCTTTCTTTTCGCCTTTTAATTTTGTGTCCGTGTGCTTTCTGTTTTTAGGTGAGTGTTCCTTGTAGCAGCTTGTTCAAGACCGTCACAGTCCGATGCGGGCACTGCACCAACCTTCTGTCAGTGAACATGCGGGCTCTCATCCTCCCGGCTCCAGCCGGCCACCAGCTTCACCTCGGCCACAGTTACTTCACCCCTCAAAATCTCTTGGTAATTAAGAACGCACCTGGCCAGTTCTCTAGGGTTTCAAACACGATAGCAATGTCAATCCCTCTGATGTTCATGAATCATGTCATGCGTTCCTCAGCAAATACAAATGAGGGCATTTCCTGAAATGGGTGTGTTCTTATGTAAAGAGCCAATCAGTGAGACATTATCCTCCACTCTTTGCAGTAGTTAGGTCTTTCAAAATGAACTTTGAGGAATGCATATTTTTTTCTTGCAAATTTACAACCATGTCCACATACTGTTGGCAATACAGTGTGATATATCAGTTGTGAGTGTACCATTCTCAAAGATGTTGTTTTGCACTCCCCACTTTCAATTAATTTTACTAGTGTCACACAATCTCATATAGGAGGAAATCCGCAATGCCCCTGCAAATATGATGATCAACCCTCCCATGCCAAATGAGTCGATGATGCAGCTCCGGGGAGGAATTGAAGACATCCCAAAGCCCCCTGCGGTTAACCGACGTAAGATTAGTCCATCCTAACAATCACTTTTATTATTATTTTGTTCTATCGCTTCCCTAAGTGCTTCCTTCTCTCCAAGATATCTGATTCTTTAGTTTCTGGAGAAGCATGCGGATGAAAAATTACATAACTCGACAAGCTTTGAATCTTCAAAGGAAATAGCAGCTTTCTGGCAGATTCGGTCAATTTAATTACAATCCGTGTCCATGTGCAAGATTGCTATAGCATTTGAAAACCCTTTTCCCAAACCATGTGCTTAGCTTTAGCCCTTTTCAAGAAGCAGTATCCATTTATCAAATTAAGTAAAAGTGTATGACCTCCATTTGCTAAGCTTACCATCTAACAGTGTCGTCTAGACCTCTTTGTCCGGCATATGTTCTTTTTTTGTTAATTTTGGGCAAATGGATATCATGCCTCATAGATCCATCCTTCTTCATTCCCTTGTTTCCTCCAAGAATCATCTCAAGCCCCAACCCCTTTATGTTTCTCACTGTGCTTCAGCTTGAGCTTTTGGGCTTTCTTCGTTAACTAAGTAAAGAACCCTAACCTCATTCCTTCATTTCTTGCACATTGATCGAAAGGGGTCCATACTCCCTCCACATTCTGCAAAAAGTTTGGTCCACCGTAAACCCTAATGAGCTGCACAGTGCCCTAGATTTTTGTGTTGTGGGGGGCAGAAGAGGAGAGAGAGAGACCAGGAAGGTGTGGATAGATTTTCTACCGGGTCATCATGAGGTGATGATGGGGAAGAGAGAGAGAGAGAGGGAGGGGGAGGGAGAGATTACGATAAAAAGGGGAAGTCAGCGAACGAGCGATTGTTTAATGTGCTGTCTCTCATGTTGTCCGCTTATGGAAGGTTTGTATTGTGTTGTGCTGTGATGTGTCTATTCCTGTTTGCAATTTGTTCAGCTCCGGAAAAGAGACAGAGAGTCCCATCCGCTTACAACCGCTTCATCAAGTAAGTCCTCACTAACTCAACAAAATCCACCCACGAGTGCTTCAAACCCGTTTTGCAAGACTCTACCGACTTATTCACAAATATCCATAGGCATTCGGAATCGTAATTATCTGTATCGATTCCCCAAGCATACTCATTTATTCACATAAAATAGAATCTCATAAAACTTAGGGCAAAAGATTACAACTTGCAAAACATGTCTTGTTGCATGAAATATTTTTTTTGCTGAGGATGGACGTCTCATATAACATGTTGTATTGATTCTTGATTCAAAATCTCACTCGGTACAAAGAGAACCGGTGATAATAAAATACTTAGATTGTGAACGAATTTCTTTTATTCATCTATTGCTCCTAGTTCAAGGTCACCCTTATGGGAAGTTATGAACAACTTTTCTTTTTCTTTCTCTTTGTTTTTTGGTGTAAAAAAGAAAAAGGGAATGAGGGCAGGGGGGGTGGGGTATGGAATGTGACGTGAGGATATGTAGGAAGCATGAAAGGTTTGATCTTGACATCTATCAATTCATCTATTCCAACCACAGGGACGAGATCCAACGCATCAAGGCGGGCAATCCTGATATCAGCCATAGAGAGGCCTTCAGTGCTGCTGCCAAGAATGTGAGATCATGTGCTTCTCTCTCTCCTTTCCCCGCCCCCCCCAACTTTCTTTCTTAATGTTTATGGACTGAGTAATGGTACTTTTTTGTTTTGTTTCTCAGTGGGCCCATTTCCCGCACATCCATTTCGGACTTATGTCTGATCCGCCCGTGAAGAAACCCAACGTCCGCCAGCAGGTACACTTACCTGCAACACACTTCTCTCTCAATTACTTAATGAATTATAACTGATCTGAACCCTCCGAGTTGTACTGAAAACAACTTCACCACCATCAAGCTTAAGCGCATCTCTGACAAACATTCGTCTGGCAAAACAGTTTCCAATCCAAGTAATATTCAATCTGTTTGTTAAATGAATGTGCAGCATACGATATATAGTTACATGTACTGATCCTCTTGTTCGCGTGTTTGATTGACGAAGGAAGGAGAGGATCATACGCTCAATATGAGAGATGGGTTTTTCCCTCCCACGGCGAATGTCGGTGTCTCGCCCTACTACTGAATGAAAGTCACAGACGCATAAGTTAAAGATGTCGGGTTTTAATTTCAAGCTGGGTATCCTCTGTCTTATCCTACTTCCTCTCTGGGACTAAAAACTAATGTTAGGGTTTCCTCGCGCGAGCTACTGTGTCTCTTATTGTCGAAGACGTTCTGTTATAACACCGCGGGATGGTGGTGGTAAAGTCCAGCTGGTCTAATATAACTCCTAGTAATGGAAATCATCAGTGGGTCATGATCAATCCTGGGTCGCGTCCATCTAGTATTTACTTCCATATGTACCGATGAACATTATTGATCTTAAACTCCGAGTTACTAAATTTTATCTGCAGTGGCCAGTACTTATCGACGGATCATCGAGTGAAGGCCTCGGTATTACATCGTCTTCTCCGGAGGCCCAGACGTGAGATAGCCCATAATAACAATATAATAAACTCGAGGGCTTCCAGATTATAATGACGCTTCTCTTAATAACATAGCTTTATATATGTATATATATATATATGTTGCTTTAACATGTCTGGGGAGGACATACACGGATAAATAAATCTTTTATTCGATAAGAAAGTTCAGGAGGGTTGTGAAGAATTAGGGAGGAATGCATTAAGTTTTTCTTAATTTATATATAAACTAATTGAAGTCGGTCCATTGAGAGAATAAAACTCTTCAAATAGAAATTCTTTCCATTCACATGACTCGAGTTTAATATCTTACTTTAGCTCTTCTCATGCCTTCCCCCTCTAAAATAAGAGTCAACAATTTTTAGCACGGCCTGATAGCCCGGCACGGTATAACAAAGTGTGCCTAGGTATTGTCCAGTGGGATGATATATAAAAAGAATAAATTTATAAGAGATAAAAGTGATCGCTTAGGTTCTTTAATAATATTCACCAACACCAACACCAAATCCTATGTTCTCGTTTGCCTCTTTGGGTCCATTGGAAATGTGTCATCATGTGCTCCAAAATGTGGAAGTATTTATTGTGTTAATGGGTAGTGCCGGGTGGTCGACGTGCCAAGCCCGGTTGGATCTATCGTGTTTCCTCATTATCGGGCCACACAACGTGATCATTAATTATATCGGATGCATGAATTTGCCGCATTTAACTTTGACCTTCAATCCAGAATGACATATAATGAAGGATAATAGGTAGACAGCCTCTTCGTTTAGAGGCAGAGAGTAAATTGAATGTGAAATTTTCCATCATTTTACTTTAGAATTCATCATCAGAAGCAAATCAAAAGTAAACTAACAACTCATTTCTCATCATTGTTGTGGTGTAACCCAAGGAACTAGTCTGTGCGTCCTTTATCCACCCAGATTTACCTTAGTTCGTAGACCTATAATTTAACCTTGTGATCCCAGAAAACACAGACAGTTTTTCCTGACTGGAAGTGCGGCAAAAAGAGCAAAACAAAGACCGATAGGAAATCGCAGAGACAGAATGAAATAAGGCCGGCCCAGCAAGCAACCTGGTTTGGTAGTATGGGGGAGCTGGTCTTTGCTAAGCTCTCCAGGCCATTTGCTTCAGAGCAGTAAGTGCTGCATATTCCTGATGAATCGGGGGACCATTAATAGTCAGCTCCGATCATGGCTAAAGGTGAAAAGAGAAGAGTCCAGAAAACTGAGATGACCCGATCTGCTAACACAGTCCGGCGGTCGACAAATTCGTCAAGCCAGCTTGTCTTATCGACTTGAAAAAGATGCTGACAGAGAAAAGAAGACAGCTCAGTTGAGCTCGGTTTCTCTAAATTAATATGGCTGATATTGCGTCGCTTTCGACTCTTAATTGCTGGTGTCCTGGTTAGAACTTCCAGTTCTCGGTTGGTACTCAGCACGATGGATTCCTGGCTGAACTCACTTCTTCAATATTTGAAGGACAATCACAACACGTGCTTTCTTGTCTTTGTGAAAAAAGAACACAAATATCTCAATCATTCATATTATATTTACAATGGAATTTTTTTTTTTAAAAAAAGGGCATAGAGTGGACAGCTTTAATGCTTCACAAGACAAGACCCGGATGACCGGGAAAGTAAATGTCAATTTTCCGATTGAGTTTCTTTCTTTTTCTTGCGTGATTTAGCGGCCAAAGTTAAGGGTGCTCTGAAGTAAAAAGGTTTGCTGGACACTACTTATATTGCAGCACCAATGTAGGCATTGTGAAATTGACTGTACTCTTAGGAAAAGAGATGTTTTGAACGTACAAACTTTACCACTAACATAGTGTTTAGTTACTGGTATGGTTGAAGTATGCTTGACGACCAAATCCTGTAGAATACGATCTAGATCTACAAATTACAGCCTGATGACATAGAAATAGGATGGGGCTTACTTCTTCGCAGCTAATAAGAAACAAAAACGAAAAGAAAAACAACATAAACATCCCAAGTACGGAAGAGGAGATCTAGGATTGCACAAAGCAGAGAACACAAACCTCCACTGAACAAATCAAATTCAGTATTGCTGGTCAGATGCCAGGCGATAGATGTTTATTGCTGATATTAGACTTGAAGCAACATCCAAAGTGCATTTTTAGCAACAGCAAGTGTAAAGAAGGAAAAGTAAGCAGTAGACACTATATATATATATATATATATGTACACACTTGAGGCTCTACGTCTTGACCAGCCCGAACTTTATCCCTAATTGGTACTATCATACAGGACCCATGTAAGCTACCACATAACCACACCAACTAATTAAGCCGCTTCTTCGTACCCTCCGAGACTGTAAATATTTCTCTGTAAATGTAATTTCAGACCGAGAAAACTGAGTTCTTGCACTGCTGAGGCATTTCTAGATAAGCTCAAAAGAACTATGCCTCATATGGCAGCACTCCTTGTCTCCTCTTCAACACTTAGAGCACCAACGAGGCTTCTCCTTGATGCTGGTGCTTTCCAGTGAAATAGCCGAACCAGCTGGCCAGGGAAGTGGAAACCAACTTGTGCATCGCTACTAGAAATTCGAACATCAATAGTAGACATATTTCAGAGCATTTGAACCCTTTTTGACCACAGCTTCTGAGTCACTGGTGGTTCACAACTTGAACTGTAAATGTGGAATGCTTCTCTGTCTGTTGCATGAGAGAAGCTTGAGATCACTAACTTTCAGGATTTAATCCCAACAGATATACCTTAGACTGCATGATTGTGCTCCCGATCTTAAAACCTGGAACCACTGTGAATCCTACCCTTGGTTTAGGTCTACTCGGTTTAATACTCCGCTTCACAACATCTTCCATGTATACCATCGAATATTCTACTCCTCTCTCCACCTGGAAAATTTCAACCGTGGGATCAAATGAAAATCCCAATTTGTGCAAAGTCCAAACAGAATTTGCCATCTTAACAAATGACTTGTAGAAGACAATCAGAGACCTCCACGAGCTCAGGACAGCTTCATTTCTATCCAAATTTCTGAAAATAGAGGACTCCATGGACGGGTGAATGAGCTCCTGATATTTTTTCTTGCAGAACCTTGCAAACTCACCATTGGGTTCCATGGCCAAGACCTCCATCAGGTTGCTCGAAACGTGCTCTAGAAATCCCTTTAAAGATCCATTGCTCTTTCCTGAATTTGAATCATGTCCATAACATAAAACTGCATTCTCATCCACACCAAAATTCTCTGAATCGAACCCTTGAAATATTACTAGACAGACATACGACAGGAAAGCATAGCGTCTGTGCTTCTTTTCCGCATAGACAACATCACAGTAGACTGAGTTTGCAGCCAAATTCAAGTCCCACCCAGCTTTTCTCATCAAGTTGGCCAGGATTTTCGTAAACCTGTTTATTGATCTGCAAGCATCACATAGGACGCAATTGAAGACTCTAACAGTTAATGAGATCTCGGAAGAAGAGCTGAGCCTGTCCAATAACCTCCCTGCTAGCTTCAAGTTTTTCTTTTGAATCTCTCCTAATTTCTTCCTCAAAGTTTGGAATTCACCATCCTTCTTGTCAATTTCTAACTGCAATCTACTCGAGACCATCCCCAGAGTCCTGAGCTTGTTCTGGTTCTCCTGAACCTGAGCTTCCAAGCAAGATACAATGGGCAAATCCAAACCCAGCTCAGGATTCTTGCAGAATTCCCTATAAAACTGCTTGATATCAGATAGTCTCTGAAGACTAAGAACCACAGCTCTATCGGCAGATTTTACGCTTTCCTCATCGAAGGGAACATGAGCAGTCTGCAGTTGCAAGTATGAAGCCTCGAATGAAGAGACAGTCGCGAATATGGAAGGAATCAGGATCTGCGACATCTGTGTTCTGAGGGCTTGAAGCTCCGACTTGCTCACTGTATTTGCTCTCCTAAGGAGTGCCATCGGCAACAGTTCCAGTGGGGACATATCGCAACTCCGACCCTGTTTCCTATTCGAGACCTCAATTGTGTCATCTTCTTTCAATTTGGACTGCCATGAGACAAACATTAAGAAAAGAAAATTTAACTCTTCTTCAAGATAAGTTGACAAAAGAAGCCTAATGAAAGAAAAATGAAATATTTTCTCGAGGAAGAACTGAAAATGAGCATCTGACCGAAAATATAACAAGCCAGCACTAAATCTCCAGCAAAAGTTTGGCCCATTAAGTTTTTGGGTAAAGTTCAAGTGAATTGGCTTCTCGTTACAACAATATAACAATTGCTCAATTTATCTATAAATGTATCTCTGATGCAAACCTCCAAGCCCAAACTCAACAAAGAAACCAAAAAGCTCAATGAACCGTCGCAGTACCCTCAATTCATCCTAATTTTAGTAAATAACAACAAAAAAATTGTACACCTGAAATAACAGTGAAAGCTATTTTGGAAGAAAAGATGAGCATAGCTGCGGCAGACATCGAGCAAGGCGAGAAATTGGCTGAAGTCCCTCACCTGGGTCTCGACGTTGTCGAGCGGTGGTGGGGCTGATGACGTCGACAAAGGAGGATCGACGTAGGAATTGGCGAGGATGTCGGGCTTGATGACGACGACGCGCTGGCCGGCGATGACCTCGTCGGCGGGGTCGAGGAGGGAGAGGCCGTCGCAGTCGAGGGGGCCGATGCCACCGCCTTCCTCGTCGGCAAAGAGCTCGAAGGTCTTGGCCCTGAAAGCGAGGGCGAACTTCTGGAACATCTCGGAGATTTGAGGGGGCCTCGAGGTCACCGACCCGTCATTGATGTCGGGCATCGTCGTTCAGGCCGGTTGACGCGAACTCCAGGTCTGGGGCATGAGAATTCAACTCTCTCTGTAGATTTTCGCTTCGCTTCTTCGCTCAAGTCTCAACCACAGTCTCTGTTCACGAGAGAGAGAGAGAGAGAGTTGTGCTTTGGTTGTCTTGGAAGGCAGGAATGGGATGGGCTTTTTGGGGCACGACGATGACCATTAGTGCCGATGCTCTTTTCTTGCTTGCGCTGTATTGTCCTTGCATTAGAATGTCATGTGGGCTGGCAGGAGGGACGACGAAGGCAACAGAAAAAGAAAAGAGAAAAAACTAAACTTCCAATGGTTCTTTTTCCCTGGAAGAAAATGACAATCCCACCTTGGATTCGAGATTTAGAGAGACTGTCGGAGTCCCACCGCACATGACTGCGAAGCTTTTCGCAGGTTGCAGATGTGCACAATTACTAGACAGGCAGTTGAGCTCGTGCCGTAGCCATTACTGCTACGCTCTCACCCGGGAGCCTCGTGCTAGCCGGTGGATATTAGATGGCTTTTCACCCCTCGATCCTTCGTGGCAATCTTCAGAGAACGTGCAAGTCAACCCTCTGCCTCTCGAGTGAAAAATGATACCCGTTGCATTAACACTGGATGATGGATTGGTAGCGGTAGGATCCAAAGCATTCTTCTTCTTTTTTTTTTTTAAATTTCCTTTAGGGACAAAGGGAAGAACAATATGGTAGCTTCGTCTCTGGGGTCAAATGATGGAAATTTGTCGACATACATACGATGGTCTTTCAAAATCCACATAATGAACTGTACCCTCTGGGGTTCGTGTTAGGGAATAGGGATTGCTTGACCCGCGTAGGACTGTTCCCTCGAATACCTTATGCGTAATCGTTACGTTCAGGTGGATTAGTCAGGCCACGCGGCACTTACATTACCGTGCAAGCAATTACACCAAATGCATATAACTATAATATATATGCTGGCACATATTTTTTCTCACCTCGGGTATGAATTGAACTGTAAGAATTAAGAAAGCATAGAAGGAGAAAAAAAAAGGAGAGGTTTTAAGTGGCCACGGCTATCGATCGATCAGCGTAAAGCTCAAGGGGGGCTCTCACAAGTCGCAAGTGACAAGTGACTAGTTCAAGGTAGCCTGATTCCAATCCGCTCATGTGTAACTAACGGGCTTGGGCCGAATTTCAAAGCCCAAGCCTGACCAGACTCCGTGGCACCCCAAATCGATCTTTTGATGCTTGAAATTTGGAGCTCTTGGAAGAAGCATAAATAGGACTCTTATAATTGAACTCGTGTGCTAGTTATGATGGTAAGAGTGGCTTTTGTCAATCGATTTTCTTTATCTGATTCTGTCGTGTCAAGGACTATGAATATTCTAAACTAAGAATGGCCTTTTGGTATAAAATGATGTTGGGTCTCTGGGGTGGTTAGTCTACGGCGGAGTGATTTTAATTATGAATCCCGGTGATTAATTAATTTCTATTATTTAATGGACTGTTAATGCTATCTTGTAATTCAAAAATGATGTTTTTCACGTGTGATATTGGGTTTTATTTATTTATTTATTTATTTTTGCTCCTTCTCTCGTGTATTGATAAATTTGATTTAATTATGATTTTCATTTACACGGAACAAACTGGCATAAGGGCAAATGGATCTTTTTTGCATGGACAAGCCCTAAATAAGTTTAATCTCGACCATTCATTACTCGACAATGTGGCACCCGTCAAGCATACCTCGAACATATTTAAGATGTTATCACTCCGATTTACTATAAATAACATTAAATAAAGTAAAAAATATAATACATACATTCCTATTCCTTTACACTTTTTATTCTCTGTATCATTTATTTCCCTTATTATTAACTGAATTAACTCTCGGATGGTCAAATGGAGCTGTTTATCCTCGACTTACTTACTTACGCTTCCTTTTCCCGATGTTCACAAACAGACCTAGCCTAGCCGGTATGTCGGCCGGACGGACATTGAGTCGCGCACCAACCACCCCCACCCCAGCTCTTCTTTGTTGGATTACAAAATTCCTGTGAAATACATAATTTCAAATCAACTGACACAAGGTTCCAGAAAATACATGGGTATAATAAGAGAATATGATTCAGTCCAAAAATAAGTATATGAAATAAATTTAATCTTTTTTAAGGGGAAAGAAAAAAAAACAGACTAGGTAATGCCTTTCCTTCACTTCTTCCTTTCACCGAACTGGCGGTGAACAAGTGGCCGCAACGGTCGGCCCACAGACACCGTCTCCGACGACTTCAACGGCATTTCATTCCCGAGACAAACTAAAAAAGGACATTTCGTACCGATGGGAATTCCTCGGAATGGTCTCATATTTAAAGTACTGGATCTAAGACCACGATTACTAAGATTGTTTTTTTTAGATATAAACCGTCGGTATTCAGTTAGATTTTGTCCAACTGACTAATTCAGATTACCCCGAGTCGGCCTATTTAAGAGGTTAAAAGCTCCCCGTCGCGGGTGGAAGTCGAACTCGAGTCCTCCCATTAGGATGATGAGTACCGAACCACTTTACCACACCCACGGTGAGTGATTACTAAGATAGTTTTATCATATAATAATAATATATTCAATTAAAATATGAATTAATGCCAGAGATGTTTAGGTATTATACTTTGAAAAAAAGCATTTAATTCATGTTTTCAAAGACCGGACTAAGCCGACAAGATCAATTGGGAACTAATCACTCACCCATTTTAATTTTCAGAATTAACCCAATTGCAATTAAAATATGGTCAACTCTTATTGAACCGGATAATTTAGGGTAGGATTGACAAATTTAATTAAACCAGTAAAAAAACCGGTTGACTTAGATTAAAAGAACAAAAATCCATTATAACGTACTTATTTTATTTTACTATAATACTTATATTTTATATTTTATCTTAAACTTATAGTTAATGTAATGGCTATATCATAAATTTTTATCAAAAATCATTGTTAAATTATTATATTATATGAATCTATTAGTAATATTATACTATTAATATTATTTATGAAATATGTTGTTCAACCCATTAAATTTTCGGTCAGATCCATGAACCTATAAACTCATATCTTGACTAGTTTCTGACCTAATCTGAATTTGAAAACTATGATTTAATTTACAAAATGGAATGGGGAGGACACCTGCTGTGCACTGGAGCCTGTTATCTCAATGACCCGTATCGTTCAATTTTCTGGTTAATCTAGTTAGCTTTCCACCACGTTTTTCCCTTGGGGGAATACGATACAGTAGTAGTACACGGGCTTCTTGCTTTCCGCATGCATTTGCCCTAAATAAGTGGTGTAACGCTGTGGCCATCCGTTGCAGCGTCATCTTTGACCCGAGAAGACATATATCTACGTGCGTGTGTGTGATAACGACATCAGGCAAAATCCTTCTTCTTCACTGTCAAAGGAGTTCTTGAACCCTAACTAGTAATGCGATGATGCTCGCAAGCATATCGCATCGCAATCACACCGCCCACGACGCAAACTACACATATGCGATGCATTTAATGGTGCTAGCTGAGTAACCAGCCTCTGATGCCAACTTCAGATCATGAGCGGACCCGGCAAAGGAGTTGCGAGAATCAGGGAACCGTGTCTGCGTTGTTGTTTGCTGCATCAGCTGATCGATACACATATGGGACCAAGAGAGGGTTTGGATTTTCCTAAAAGGGGAAATTTTCGAGCAGTAAAAGAAGATACGGCAACAGGGAAGAGGAAAATCCAGAGTTTTGACTTGCCCGAGTTGACCTCTGATAGCATGTGAGGATCTCAAACTGATCGAGGGGGTCACGACTGGGGGAATTCTTGAGGAAATTGTTTCAATATTTATTCTCTGGGGATCATTTATTTACTTAAAGTAATTTATATAGGGAAATTATTTAAATGTGATATTCTTTCTATTATTCTCTCCATTTAACTCGATTTACGGGTGGTAGAAAATAGACTTCGAAAGGACAAAAGGAAGAAAATATGGAAGATACATGTATATGACCCTCAACAGTTGAACCCACTACAACCAGGCCAATGGAACTCGACAGTATGCAGCAGCAGCAGCAGCAGCTTGTAGTGTGTGACAATTCTGATATGCTCTGAAATTGAAATATGGACATGGGTCACAATTCATTATAATCAAATCAGATAGAACATATTTCATTTATGTATTATAATCTTTTGGTTTCATTTGCAGTGAATTCTCGTGAATTTATAATTGAGACAGGATATGAGCATTCACTCGCTCACTCACTCTCCCTCTCCTCCCCTCCTCCACTCGTTCTTGGGATGACATCCGCATTCTTTTTGACTGGATTTTACGCCACAGTTTCATACCGACACCGCGTTCTTGTATTAGATCCCCAGCTCTCCTGTTCATCATTATCTGATCACTTTCTCCGCCCGAAATCAGAGAAAAAGGTCATACTGCTCCCGCGGTCTTGTCATTTGCCACTCACTACACCGTCAGAGATCGAGAGAGGGATCGGCGAACCATGCCAAACGCCCACAGTTCAAACTGTTGGATTATTGATCTGAGGATCGATAGAACGATTTGACGTATGGGTAGATCCACAGATCAGGGATAAATTTGCAGGGAGGATACAGGGAGTCGGTTCATCACTTTAGATTTTAAAAATCCAAATTTCACGTCATATGCATACTTAATTTCACCGAGCTCCTAGAATATATTACATGATTTTTCTTGATTCAAATACGTTTTATCCTATCAAACTCATGCCATTTCATTCGTGCACACAAAATATGATCTTACGATATGATACCGAAATTTATATGGTCAACATTCATTGATTATATATAGAGTATTATCTATGTAAAACTAGCTATTAAATTTTGTGGTTGTTGTTGTGGTTGGAGTAATGGAGAGGTGGCATATCGTGCCGCTTCAGCACAGTAAGGGAGGGGCACGATAAGGGCTGGCCGAACACGACCCTTTAGAAGATAAGATTGGCTTGACATAGTAAAATAAGATAGGGCCAGCCCTATACGAGCTTATAGTGCTATAATATCTCTTACTTTTTTTTTCCCTCTTAGTCAAATCTCTCTTATTCCTCAACAATTCAACTAAATAAATTAATCCATTAGCAGAATTGAATGAAATTAAGTCTCGATAAATCTATCATATATTAAAACAGCTCAAAAAATAAAACAATAAAATAAGAGCACTACTCAGTTACATCCAATACTCCAACTATCATTTAAATTCCTCCTCACATGCTGACAAAATTTTAGACTTTTTTTTTTAATTTCCCTAACCATACTAATGTATCGGCACAACCTAAGGATCATCATGCCCGATAAAAATTACCGGGCCATGCTAGCATGGTTAAGTAAGCTTCTGGCACAATAAACCCCAGTCAGGTATAGTGTTACTGTGTTATATTTGTGCTGGGTCCATAGCAAAGTTGTATTCTTTAAAAATACTTATAAATGAAAATGGTTGACGTACTTATATAAGTCACATGTCAATCAACGGAGGCATGCATACAAATTGCAAGTTTATTTCCACTCCTAATTTGCAATTTATAAGTCTTTTGGATCTCTATTTTCATACGTCTAAGCATTAAAAAAAAAAGGCACTTTTTGTTGTAATTTTTAAAACCGAACTTAATTAGGAACTAGTCAAAATATAAGTTGATAGATTTATGAGTCAAATCACGAATTTAATGGATCAAACTGTATATATGATTGATAATAATAATAATATGTAATTAATAATTATAAATTTAAAATACAATATACTAAATACCTATTTAAAACTTTAAATATCAATAATAATATTTAAATTTTCAAAAAATAATTTTAAGTTTAATATAAATAAAATGTAACATCATTATATAGTTGGTGAAATTTTTTTATCTTTTAAATAATTTTTAATATAATCAGTCTGATCGTCGATTTAGTTGGGTTTGGCAGTCGAACTGAAGGCTAGTCAGTTTAGATGGATCTGACCGGATTTATAGTGCATTTTAATTGATGAAGTGAACCGAATTGGGTGGCTGTTCGATTTCTAATCGAACTGATTTGACATACCGGTCCAATCCGGTTTGGTTCTAAAGACCATGTTATATATATAAATATAATCTTGACGAAAGTGGAGTGGCCGTGTGCAAAATCATCAACTCTAGCATCTCTCGCGAAGGAGCGTGTCGAAACAGTCCTCTCAATTGCTCATGTTGAATAAATGCACTGCTTGGAAATAGTTGGGTGTAATTGCAACTACCGTCACCGTGAGTTACGATCACTTTTACTAAAGGAGGTTACTCATTATTTCATGGATTTGACAACTCCCTAACAACTGAGATGTTAGGCTGAGATCACTCAGTTTCATCTTTGATGCGACATATGCTCAATTTGCTGCGCTTTCGATTCATAGGATCGATCGTCTGTTGCTGCTTCAAAGGAATGTTTTCAGCGCACACCCTCACAGAATTATGCTACAATTTGCTCACGGATCAGATGTGTGTCGGTCTCATTGATAAATTTGAACACCAAAATATTAGTTTACTCTCTCTTTTTTTACGTGATTTAATTGTTTTTTTTTTCACCGAGATGATTAAACCGAGATTTTATATTTAAAAATTTTAATGTGATTGCTGTTGTTTTGTGTTTCCAAGACCCCGCTCCATGGAAGCTCGAGGCTATGAGCAGATGTATAGCCAGCCTCGTTTTATGAGATGAAATTTTCGCACTTGCACTCTCTCTCTCTCTCTCTCTCGCCCCCTCCATTCCATATTGGTAACAGTACCACTGGCACTAGCAGTACCCAGGCGCCGCTCTCTCTTCCTCTTCCCAACTTCTTGTCTGAATTTTTTGCCCGTACAGCTACGCCATCACCACCGCCACCTTCCTCGATAAACCCCGTCCACACGTCTCTCTGCTCCTCCCACCACCTCACCTCACCCATTACTAAAGTCGATAAGTTCACGCAGCAGCTGCGGAAGACGAAACGAGAGAAGAGAATGGTGGGTCTTAGTATTTCACCGAGCGTCATTGTTTTGATGTGCTCTTTTTTTTTTTTTTCATTTTTTTCCCTTCTGTCTTTGGGTCTCAGATGATGACACCCTCGTCCTCTTCGAATAACTGTCACGGAAGTATCATCCCGCCGTGGCTGCTGGCCCTGCTGACGGAGAAGTTCTTCAACGCGTGCCTAATTCACGAGGAGGCCCGCAAGAATGAGAAGAACATCTTCTGCTTGGACTGCTGCACCAGCTTCTGCCCCCACTGCTTCTCCCTCCACTGCTCGCACCGCCTCCTTCAGGTCCCTTCATTTCCTTTCCTCCCTTGATTCTTTGCTCATTTCCCTTCCTGAATTTTACTCTTCTGATGGTGATGTGGGTTTTCTCAGATAAGGAGGTATGTCTACCATGATGTCTTGAGGTTGGACGATGCCGCCAAGTTGATCGACTGTTCCTTCGTTCAGGTCAGTGGTTCCAACTCATTGAGCGGTAGGATTGGAGAATATTAAGTTCCCAGTTCGGTGTGTTGTTCTTCTCTCTGTCATTCCTAGACGGGAATATTCACCACAAACAGTGAACTAGGATGTGGGATATCTGTGTTCTTATATCGAATCATGGAACAACAGGAGAATGTTCATTATTCGCAACTGTGGGCAAGTTCTTGAATTCTTTAGCGGGAATGTTTGGCTAATTTCCATTTTACAAATAATAAAAGAATAAATTGATTGATGGGTTGCAGGCATACATAACAAACAGCGCAAAAGTGGTATTCTTGAAGCAAAGGCCGCAGACAAGGCAGTGCAGAGGCTCCGGCAACATCTGCTGCACTTGTGACAGGGCCCTCCAGGACCCATATCTCTTCTGCTCCCTCTCTTGCAAGGTTTCTTTTATCGTTCCTCTCTCTATTTTTTTAAACTAATATTTTAAATGATCACTTGGTTTATCTTCTCCAGTAATCAAAAGAAATCATTTTTTTGTACTGTTTCTCTGCTTGTGCTTCTTGACTCCTGAGCATTTAATGGCTCACCAGCCCTCCTCTGGGTATGTCTAGTTCCTTCCGCAGACGGATGTTCTTTTCTCGTATAATTTTGCTCTGAAAAGAGGGGTCTCGTTTTTGGCTGAATAGCTCTCGTCATGAATCATAACAGGATATTCCCTTTTGGCTTTTGGACTTTGAAGCCCCTCCAGACCAGTAAAAAATCTGCGCTCCATGCACATCAATTCCGGAATTTAATTAATAGAGACAGACATGGCAGGGTTTCCTATTATTACCATTATCAGAAAACTCCTATTCAAAGTATTGTTTTCCCCTAATTAATGTCCAAAACACAGTACCAGAAACATTCATCTGGGACACAGCGACTTGTTAAGGTTTCTCAAATTTCTTTGTTTTTTTCCTCATTCATCAAGTTTTCCCAAATTTCAGTTAAAATCGCCTTTGTTTTTCCACTAAGAAGAGATTGAGGACGGGAAAAAAACAGAGCAAGAAATGCTGAAACAGATAGGGTTCTGGGGATGCAAATCTCTTCTTGATTTCTCCGGGGGGATCCATCCGCCCTGAACTTAATTAGTTTTGTTTCCAAGTGGAATGGCAAATGAGAATAGTGTCAATTTGAGGGGACCTGTTCCCGTTCTTTGATACATCCTATTCTCTTGTTTGGTCTTATCTGAGATTTGCACACTGTCTCATTGCCTTCTGTCCTGTCCCTTTCTCCATGATGGGGGCCTCAGATTGACTCTCTCTTGAGGACCGAGGGTAGGCTCTCCAAGTATCTCGTGGAGTGCCACTTCCTCTCCCTGCCAGATGACGCCGGCCTGATGACAACCAACACAGTCCCGGAGCCTGTCTGTTCTGCCAGCACTAGCTCGGGCTCTAGTGGGTACGGTGGAGTCGGGTGCTGGACCGTCGCCTGCACAGCTGCCACTGACTTTGTCGCGAGAAAGAAGAGGACGAGCATGCTGGGCCGTCACGAGAACTACCGGCCTGCGTGTGAACTGGCCAAGCCCATCTGCAACCCGGCATCAGGGATCTCCTCTGGGTTGATGAACCGGAGGAAGAAGACCCCCCACAGGGCTCCTTTATACTGAATTTGAAATACTGGTCAATTTGGTTGGAGAATTGGGGGGCAGGTATAGACCTATAACTGTATGCATGCCATGGAACATTACCAGTAAAAAGAACTAGCGTAGACTTAGTGTTTTAAAGGGCAGAAACTCCCTCCCAATTTTGTTGAAAAAGACACAGAAATCTAGACTAGAATGGCTCTCTTCTTCAGAAGGCGGGTTTTGATTCTGCCCTTGACCATTTTGGGAGAGGATTTTTTAGTTGGGTTTTTCTTTTGATGGATTATCATAGCCAGCGTTGAGCAAAGAATCACAGAAAGTGCAAAGTTGGTTTGATGCCATTCCAGCGATAGGGAGCCTTTGTCATTCATTATCTGAGAACTCTAATGCTTGGCGATAACATTTGCATGACCGACCTTTAAATAGTTGACAGTTTTAGGGTGATCGGCAGTGATGGATATTCCGTTGTCTAGACTTACTCCTTTGGAGCTCTTTTTGCCTGTCTAACCGTGTGGGTGTGAAGTTGTATCTGTAGACCACGTACTGTGACACCTGACTGGTCTTACCTGTCTGTCACTCGGTGTAGACCTGGGTTCGACTAAATTGGCATTTTCAATTTACAGCGGGAAGTGTGAATGTTCAAGGGCCCGTCACAGGTATAGCCAATCTCACCACACCAGTCTAGATAAAGACATAAGTAGAACCGTGGGAATCCAAGAGCTTTAGTCGCTATTACAGCCCCTTGTAAGCTGCTCATAGACTTGCCTTTGTGAGTCTTGTGAAGGGCCCATAAGACCAGGCCCATGAATCGGGTCCGATTCGTACAGCGGTTCGCTGTGTGAATGTGGGCCCAGGTCCCATTCTGCCGCCCGGTTTCCCTTTTCCAAGATCCCGGAGTTTCTCCTCTCGGTCAAAAATGGCACCATCCAAGAACACCACCAATCCGTTAAATCACCGCAGCTAACTTCAAACTGTGAAAATCGCCCCTCTCACCGGTACGATGCCGCATCGGATTACGCAATTAACATTGCCCACGATGACACTGGAAACCCGACTAGCCGGATGCGACTAAGATGATACAGTCGAACGCAAACTGGAGTGTCTCACACGGCCTGTTTTTATAACATGATGGGTTGATTCTACCCTCTTATCACAATGGTATAAATTAAACAAAGTCGTGTCTTACCTGCCACTGAGTAGTTTAAAAAATAAATAAATAATAAAATAAAATGTCTCTTTATGGTGGGTCTTAACATTTTTTTAATTGGTGACAAAAAAATATTATTTAATTACCAGAATTTAATAATTAACCGGAAATTATTTAATAATGTGCGGATTAAATACTGTCTTTTACGTATCTATTTAATTATTTTTGTTTTGTTTAGTCTTGCCTCCTCACATGGGCCTTTGTACGCATACAGGCAGACCCTCTCTCCTCGACACAAATAGCCTGCCTTTCCCCATCGAAAGTTTCTGTCGCAAGCAACGGGCGGCCGGCCGGCCATTAAGACGTCTCGGGTTTTTCTCTCTGTTTTTTTTTTTTCTCTTTTTTTCCTCTTTAAGAAAGACGGTCGGTTGCCATTCATGTTGGGGACGGATTTGGAACTTAAATCTGATGCGCAAGATTCGAGATCAGAGCAATAGCACAGGTTCAAGTGGACAATGCCACATATTTTTAATAAAAAAATGGGGTGTTGCGGAGATAAATCAAGCGGGGTGTCGCGCGAGAGACTTCTTGTCTGATGCCTGTTCGGCAGTCCCCCGTGTTTGGTCGGACCAGAGACGAGCGATCGGAAATCCGAGCGATGATAACAAACAACATCACAGGGCGGCGTGCCCCCCCGGTGGGAATGACAGTCTGCGATTGCAATTCCTCGCATTCGGTGGCCTGCTATCACGATCAACTCTTATGGCATAGGGAACGAGGGTAAAAAGGGGTCGTGACTGATGATAATATAGGTGCTGACGATTCAGTGAGACCCCCCATGAACACAATCGACATGATGATGACACATCCATGTCGAGCAGAGTCAGAAGTTTTTCTTTCCGCCCCCTCTTTCTGCCTTCCCTGATTGAGATTATATTAACTCTTTTATCTTATTATTTGTTTTGGCAGGGGGTGAAGGATTAGACCAAAAAAACATCATTAATTAATCTAATTGATTAAGAAAACAACATAGGAGGACTCGTAAAGAACCCGGATTTGTCTAGGCTATTAGTGCCTATTCGTCTCTCGAATTCATATAAGTAAGTAGAAGAAATATATACATAATGGCAGATTTACTCTTAATAAACTCACTTGGTTCGAGACTGGATCAGTCTTGGTTAATTGAATTTCTTTTCTTTTTTCTTAAAATAAAAATATTAACATGTGTCAAATATATTATAAAAAGCATAAGGAGAGCACCATTTTCGAATTATTCAAATCTTGATTTAATTCCGAGACATTTCAAAAAAAAATAAGGGGAATTCACTAAGCTGTACCAATCATATTATAAGCCGGAGTGTCATTTTCTCATTACCATAAAATTTGCGATGTGACTTAATATGGGTAGGTCACATTGACAAGGAGGGACGGTTTTGGACGTAATGGCATCACCACATGGGGTCATCGTCATTTGTTTGCCTTTTCAAGTCAAGATTTCGACACGTAAGTGTCATTACGATCCTATCACTCTTCCTTTTGTATTAGTTTGCTTATCATGGTCTTACGAAGATTGACAAAAATTATCTAAAATGTCCGACCATTCTGTGACCGATACGTATTTGAATCAATCGGCTATAACTAATAACATATGAGATCGGTAGGTATCGAAAATCTTCGTATTATAGATTTTTTTAATTTGTAAAATTCAAATATAACACTTTATTTCCTTATTTTTAAAATAGGTATTGAATTATCTCAAAACTATATTAATCATATCTGTCTTAATCTTCTGATGAATGGTCAATGGCTAGAGCATTAGTTATTCAATCTCGCCATAATCCGTGAAAATGACAAAGAAAGCCATCATATTCAACACAAGCTATAATAATGCCTCTTCAGTCCCTTCCCATCAACCCCAAAAGAAATTAAGATTTTTGCATAGACTATTTAAAAGAGAGAGAGAGAGAGAGAGCGAAGGGTCAAAGACAGTGAATGAATCTAACACAGAATTGGGTATCTAATGCCCGTTCATGAATGTACGCATGCCTGCCTATCTATTGTACAGTATGCATCCTTCTATCGGGGGAACAATGTCAACATACAAACCCCCTTGACAGTCGGAAAGTCGCAATATCTTACTATCAAATTGCTCTATTGATCTATCAATTTCAGGAAATAAAAGTAATTTTGAAGGGCAAAAAATTCAAAGGAGACGTGGGACTGTAGAGTGGCTACGAGAAAAGGGGGGGAGAAAGGGAGCATGACGACGGGCATTGCCACTCTAATTAGTGAGCTTTGCTAGCTAAAGATGATTGACAAATCGAGCTGGTGGGGCGACCGATGTGGATCGACCAAGAGTACACAAAACCTCAAGAAGGGGTAACGCAAATTTCCTAGACAATTTTCCCAATATAATATATATATGTATAGATCATGCGTTGGCCTATAGAGTGAGGCTAGGCGCTTTCATGGGCGCTTGCTTTGCTTGAGGCGTTACAGGATGTCTTGAGAAGAGAGAAAAGAACATAGAGAGGACATCCCTCCTTTTCGGCCAACAAAAAAGTTCCATTACAGCAGCATACAGATATGGCTGGTGAGAGAGTAAAAGATTTAGCTTATTTTAAGAAATATTTACTATTTTTTTAATAGATCGATATGATTTTAAATATGTATCGGGTGTAATGATTTAAGTGATTAGCTAGAAGGAGAGTTGAAATTCCCACTTTGACTATGGAAAACTTCTCCTTGCAATAATCAGATAAACAAAATGTATCATGTAGATGTACACATAATTGTATTTGTTTATATGGGGGCATTATGTGATTGTGCCCCAGCTATCAAAACTAGCTCGTAATTAGTCAAATGCAAAGGGCAAACTTCCAATATGAGAAGATTATGAATCTAGAGAGACAGGGGAAGATCAACTTCACACTTTTTTCTCCGTCCGTCCTATTGTTTGGAGGGGTGAAAACCGAAGGGAGGAGTCGCATCTTGAGTTCAAGAACGATGAATCAAGATAACTTAATGGAAAAAAATTGGATAAGATCATGTGAAATTCACACGCTATTTTATAACTTCTTTGTTTTTTTGGAGTTTGAGGGAGCCCAGTATCGCTATGAATCTATTGCTACGCGTAGGAGCTGTGGGTGTTGATGAGGTGAGGAGTTGGGACACTTTACACTTCACAGATGGGAGTGAGAGCTGGTGTAAGTAAGCAATCACATGGGGGTGGTGGAGGAGAGAGAGAGAGAGAGAGAGAGGAGGTGAGTGTATAAACAATGGGTGTGGTGTGGGGGAGGAGGAAGAAGGGAGGAGGAAGGGCTTTGTACTTGACATGTCCAAATCATGGCTCCTTAAACAATTCAGAGTAGACCCGTGCATGTCCCCTTTCTGCCCCCCCAGCTCTCTCTCTCTCTCTCTCTCTCTCTCTCTCTCTCACACACACACACTCATATGCATTAAAGCCCTAAATTTCAATTTTGTCTCGACATTTTAGCCACTCTTGCACAATTTGAAGTGACTGCAGCTCACGAGGCAGGAGCAGGAGGAGGACTCTACTGTTGTCTCATACTCGGACCTTGTTCACTCCCATCACACTCATCTCTCTTTTGATGTCTCGAGAGGAAGTGCAGGCAAGTGAAGGCATTCAAAGCGGCCGGGCTCGGGAAAATGCGGGCGTAAAATGGAGTTTACCTGTACTCGGGATTATCATTTCGATTCAGTCATCTCGTTTTCGTACGTGCAAAATGCATTGTTGGTGACGAACCGACTGGTCCATCACAGGGGGAGGGTGTAAAAGGATAAAAGATGTGAAACTGCCAATTATTTCAGCAGAAGAAAGGGGAAGACAGCCAATTAATGGCCTGGACAGAGGGGTCGGTCTCAACCATACGGCCCCACACGTTCTAATTGGTCTTGCTCACTCCATGATTTGATTTGACCAATTGGATAAGCGTGAGAATTAGAGCGATGTCATTTACAGATGCTCACAAGAAATGAAAGACTAATGAGAGGGGAACAAAATTAGGTGAAGAAGGTGATCTTAAGATATTTTAAATTAAATTCTTTTAATTTTCTCCTTTTTTTTCTTTTTAATTTCATAAATCCCTTATAATTGGTAATATAAAAAAGAGGGGGAGAAATATAAGAAAATGGAAAACAAAATGCAATGGTCTATTTGTTGCTAAAAATTAATCTCTACTTGAGTAAGAACAGAGAAACTAGCTCTGACTTTTCCTCTACACTTTTCATGATTAATCTAAAATTCATTTTTAATAAAATATGTAAAAAGAATAAAATACATTTGTTATTGTGTTGTTGTATTAAAAAAATATCTGCTACATCATGCGAAAGTCATAAATAAAAAGTAGAAAAGGAATAACTTAAATAATAAAATAATTTACGTATGGTAGAGCAAAAATCATAAATCAAAATTTTGGAAAAAAAATAGAACGCAATAAACTAAAGAAAGAAAGAAATAAATAACAAAAAAGTGCTGTAGTAGGTAAGACGTACTTCTCCAATCCCATGCATGCGAGATATTCATTCTTTTATAATATACATCACCAATTTTTTGACACTAGATTGTGAAATTTTTTAAAAAATATATCTTTCGGTTTAATATTTCAATTAAATATAAAATTGGACTAAAATTTTTAATTTAGCACAACTTTTTTATATATCTCAATTATATATCAATTTTACTTTATTTATTGATTTTATCATGATGTTTATTTTTCATTAAATTATCATATGTGTTATGTTAATTTTGCTGATGTTATTAACGAAATCTTATATGACATAATGGCACCTATGATAACTTGACAAAAAGTGAATTGGGTGCTGAATTTGACAAACAGTATATAGTATAGTATGTATCTAATTAAAAAAAATCAAAGTTCACAGCTAATTAAAATATTAACCCTAAACTTGAATGGTGTTCACATGTAGTTCTTGACGGTGGTCCGACAAGTAAATTCAGAAATACGTCAAGATGGATCGATCCTTAACATTAGTTTACATAATTCATGCTTCGTCAAAGGCAGAAATTGGACGAATCCCGTCTCAGCTTCTCTCATATATATCCACGCTCACAGCCCGCACCACGACCCCGTCACCACAGCAGCCATAGGCACTGACTTCTGCCTTTCCAGCAGCATGCGTATATAGATTTGGACGCGCAACTTCTCCTGCAGGATCATCCATTCTCTCGTATTGTTTAATTAGGGCTCATCCCCACCCCCCACCATTGCCCCCTCACGACCCTAACACTGCTGGGACCGTTTCTGCTGTCTCATGGGTTCAATTGATCAAAGGAACAAATGTCTCTCCGCACATTTCTGCTGATATTCGAGTCTTTGATGTTTTCACAGCATAAAAGTACGTAACCATTCGGCTCCGTTGATCCACAGTTGTTGACATGCTGCTGGAAAGGCAGAAGTCCCATTCGTCTGCTTGGTCTGATCAAGCCGCGTCTGGTGAACTCTCCACATCCCATGCCAAGGCTGCGCCTCGGGGACGATCGAACTCATCCTTCCATTTCAATGCGGCGGCCACCGATCCTCCTCCAGAGGCATCTGGATAGGTGCAGCATGCGATGCATCATCACCACAAGACTCCTCGGTTGGTGCATGGACTAACCGTGCGTGTTCAATTCGACTGCCCACACAACCCTAGGTGAAGCCATTGCGCATCCTATATATATATATATATATATATGCGTGAGGTGTAAATATATACACCCACTGCATCGTAAAATTTTACCCTGGTGACATTATCATTTATTTACCCATCATTGATTATAAACTAAAACCATACATTATCATAATGTCCTTTGTAAAATCCAAAATTTACATGAGAAATCAAACTAATACCCTTACCTCATCACTCCCCTGGCTTCATCCGATAGGTAAGAAGAATTAGACCTGTTATCATTCTTTTTCTATATTAATCGTATTCGATATTATAATAATCGATTAATTAACTGAACAGTATATTATACTATATGAATTTACTATTAATTCTTAAATACAAACCCTCACATAACCTATTATCTGCTTTTATATTATTAGTACGCAAGCAAAACATTAAAAAGATGTTGGTGCTGAATATCTAATTTTAGCCAATTGAAAAGCACCTACTACTACTACTATTATTATTATCATTTATTATCACATTGTAAAAAAAAAAAAAAGCAGCAATTTGTTCAATTTGTCACACGTTGAGGAAATGCGACTCGTCCATGATTAAATTAGGCCGTCATTTTGGGCTTTTCCTTTCACTGCCAACAATCACTTTTTAATCGGCCTCTGGAAAGTGACATTTCACCGTAGAGGGACCCCACCTGTCCCGGTCGGGCCCACGGTTCGAGCTCCGTACGCGGGTGGGGCCCACAGTTCGGGGGGTTAAGCTCTGCTTTTAATTTCGGCTTGAGCTAAATCAGGCCCTGGAAAAACAACCGATCTGACCCGCTCATCCCCGTCAGACCGAGTGATCCCGTCCGTCAAAATCCTTCTCGAAATTTTCAAGCCACCCAACGAAAAGCCTCTCTATTATCTCATGTCGTCAGATTCAGTCTCGAGAAACCCGGCCGGACAGAGCTGCCCCTGCCTGCCTGCCCGCCCGCCCGCTGCAATTTACCTTATTGCTCCCCTTCGACATGTGAAATTTTACGGTCCAACGTTGTTCGGTTCACTTTTGACCGTTTCAACAGTTTGTTTAATTAACGGTAAAGATTTATAGGAATTTCCGGTCTGGATTTTTTCAATCCAAAAATCAACATACTAAATATCTTTATGCTCTTGATCACATTTGGTTTATTTATTTATTTTTCACTTTGGTCATTCTTCAAATTAATTAATATCATTTATTGCGCATTCTTGAATTAATATAAATAAATAAATAAATGAATGAATGAATAAACTAATAAAAAAATTTCACGTAAAAAATTAATTAAAAACTGATGCCTTCTCCTCCTCTGGTTTCTCAACTGTCATTTGCTTTGGTTGCTTGTGTTGGACATCCAGGCCGAGCAGGAGAAAGGGTTATATGATGTCACTAAGGTGGAACCAGGGGTTGGGGGGGGGGGTGGGGGCATTTTAGGAAATCGGTCAGGTAAGAGGGAAACAATCCAAGCCGGTCACCTTTTCCCTCTGCATCGTTCGTCTACGTCTACAGGCAAAAACCACATAAAATATCATCAACACACTGTAAATAAAATATTTATTTTCATTGTATTTTTTTGATAATTATTTTCATTTTCATTATAAAATGTTGCACATTTTAGAGAAGAAAAGGAGGGGAGCGAGGATACGACACATATGGTCGTTGATAAAAATTAATCCGAACTCTTCATCATAAATGGATACGCAATGTTACTGTTTTAAACTATGAGATTAATTTTAACAAAAAATATTGAGAAAAAAAACTAGAGAGAGAAAGAGAACACAAAGACACAGAGAGACCTGGAGAGAGAGAGGGGGGGTGGGCAGCATTTTACCACTTTTATAGGTTGCACGCATCCATAGCTGAAAACTGAAGGTAGAGCAGTACGTACAGAGACGAGAGAGAGGAGATGGGGGAAGAGAAGTGAAGAGAAGAAAGAGAAAATCTTTGCACAAAGGTAAATCAAAATCTCCCCACAATTGAACGTGTAAAGAGAAGTATTTAGAAGATGAAGCTTTAGTGCCTGAAGAAAAAAGAATGGAGCTTCTTGTGGGTAGGGTGTCTGTGAAGGCAGAGATTGAATGCAGAGAGAGAAGCAACAGGTAAGAAGAAGCGGAAGTAGCAGGAAGGAGGAGAAGATGAAGATTTTGGGGTGGTTCTTGGGTGTTTTCATTTTTGGGTTTCTTGCGTGATCAGATCTGCATGCCATTGAACAAGTTCCTTCCTTTTCCGGTGTTGTGAGAAGGGGGAAAAGAAAGAAAAATCTGATTTTTAGGTCTGTTCTTGGAGCTGTTGAGATCGATCGGAGTCCTTTTGATTTTTCTGTTTTGGGGTTTCAGCATTGATACTGTAGATGAAGGCCACCCCCATTCCCTTTGAGGAGTTTCAAGGGAAGGGGCTGCTAGATTTCTCATCATCTTCTTCTCCCTCCACCACCACTACCGGTTCGAATTCGCAGCTAAATCACAGCAAGAGCAACATCTGCACTGCCGTCACAACCGCCACAACTCCACTTCCCCCTCCGAACAAAGGAAAGTTGTCAGTGGGCAACCCCAGTCCGAGCCCTCCAGCGGCCGCATCCTCCTCTACACTGTCTTCTTCTCTCAACAGCGGTGACATAATAGGTGGTGGGAGATGTGGTGGTGGAATGGGAGCTGAGGAGGACTGGGAAGCTGTTTTGCCCGAGGCTGCGGCATCTCCTGGCCAAGAACAGTCCATCCTCCGCTTCATAATGGGCGACATTGAGGACCCTTCCGTGGGCCTCAGCAAGCTCCTCCACAGCTCCTCCACCTCTCAGGACATGGAGTTTGTCGGCGGGGCCAGCGGTTTCGGCTTCATGGACCCTCAAACTCACACCTTTGATGGTTCCAATTCTGTGGTGGGTTCCAACGGTTCCATCGATCCGCCATCTCTGCTGGATTTGCCGCCGTTCACCAGCACCGCCCCCGCCCTTAGGCATATGAGCTCCTTCCCATTGTTCTCCGATTCCACTCCGAGCACCGTCATGCCTTTTCCTCTGCACTCTGGTGTGATTCAGCCGCCCCACTGTGAGTCCTTGGACGAGAAGCCTCAGATTCTCAGTCCACAGTTGATAATCGGCCACAACCAAGTGCAATTCCCACAGAACCCTTCCCTGGTTGTCCCGCTTGGTTTCAATCCAGTGCAGGACCATTCTGTGGCTTTGTCGGGCCCTCCCCCACCGAAGAGGCTCAATTCCGGCCAGGTCGGGTCTAACTTTGTGGGCCCAAGAGGGAACTCCTCAAACTCGGGGCAATCACATAATCATCATTATCCGCCTCAGAATCACCAGTTTCAGCAGAGGCCAGCAGTGGTGATGAAGCAGCAGAAGGTTGCAGGGGAAGAGTCAGCTAACCACCAGCTCCAGCAGGCTATCATTGACCATCTGTACAGGGCCACAGAGCTGATCGAAACTGGTAACCCGGTACACGCGCAAGGGATATTGGCGCGGCTCAATCACCAGCTCTCTCCTATTGGGAAGCCCTTCAATCGGGCTGCTTTCTATTGCAAGGAGGCCCTTCAATCTTTTCTCCACCACCACCATCACCCCCAGCTAGCGGGCCCTGCAAACCCTCCTCCTCCTCCTCTGCCTCCTCCTCCCTTTGGCGTCATCTACAAGATTGGGGCTTACAAGTCCTTCTGTGAGATCTCCCCTGTGGTTCAATTTGCAAACTTCACTTGCAACCAATCCTTCCTAGAAGCTCTTGAAGGGTTTAGCCGGGTGCACATACTGAGCTTTGATGTGGGGTTTGGGGGTGAGTGGGCCTCCCTCATGCAGGAGCTTGTGCTAAGAAATGGAGGTCCCCCAAGCTTGCTTAGGATAACGTCCTTCGCATCCCCAGGGACTCAGGATGAGCTGGAGCTATGCCTAACTCAGGAAACTCTCAAGCACTTCGCTCGTGAGCTCAACATAGCCTTGGAGTTTGAGGTTTTCGGTATCGAGTCATTGAACTCCATCGACCTATCATCAGATTTCGGGGAAGCAATTGCAGTGAACCTCCCAATAGGTTACTTCTTGAGCTACCCTTCCTACCTTCCTGCAGCCCTCCGATTCATCAAGCAGCTCTCCCCCAAGATTGTGGTTTCTATTGATCGAGGCTGCGATGGATTGGACCTCCCTTTTCCAAATCACATGATCCATGCCCTTCAGTGCTACTCCAGCTTGTTGGAATCCCTTGACGCTGTAAATGTGAGCCTTGATGTATTGCAGAAGATTGAACGGTATCTAATTCAACCGGGGATTGATAAGATTGTTATTGGGCGACAACGATCCCCTGAGAAGATGATTGCATGGCGGTCCCTGTTCCTGTCGTGTGGGTTCTCTCCTCTGACCTTAAGTAACTTCAACGAGTCCCAGGCTGAATGTCTTGTTCAACGGAACCCTGCCCGGGGGTTTAATGTTGAGAAGAGGCAGTCTGCGCTTGTTCTCTGCTGGCACAGGAAGGAGCTGGTTTCCGTTTCTGCTTGGAGATGTTGAGGATGAGGTACTGCAGTTCTTGATTCGAAAGATCACTGTCTCATAACTTCATTGCCCAAGCTTCTTCTTATCTTTCCCGGTTTCCTTTTTTTTGGGTATTTTATTGGTAGTTGGTTCTGCTATGCTAATTGTCTATGTGGTTAGGCTTGATTCTGGCTTCAAATTATGAATGGAAACTGAGCAAACTTTGTAGTTACTGAATGGCTTTGTAATGTTCAGTCTCTTATGGGCATTACTTGTATGGCTCTCATTATCATGTTCTCAATCAAGAACTTCATTAAACTATTGTAAGCTCAAACAAGTTGAATGCAGTATATTCACATGAAGAGAAGCTAACTTTTGAATGCTTCAACTTGCTTGAATATTTCTTGATGACTTGGAATTTAGCTCTTGTGAATTTGTTGCAGTATTTATGCCCGCCTTGTTCTAACTTAATCCACATGTGGGTTTCAAACATTCCGTAAATTTTTTGATTCATTGGATTTTATTTGAAATTCACATTTTGACACTATTGTACTGTACGTCTTACCCCCTTTTTTTTTTTTTTTATCCTTGGCTCAATTTTTGCATGTGTTCCTTGTCGACAGTTGCTATAACTTGTAGAAGATGACCATTCTTGTTCTGCTTAATTTTGAATTTCGAAATAATTATTTATATCAGTTCATTGGTGCACTTTTGCCTTTGCTGAACCTGCATTTCGCAATGATGCTTGCTAGTGAACCTGCATTTCCCAATTACTTCCTTGTGATTACGGGTAGTGCTAGTGCTGCTTACATGACCAAGTTGATTTTGGGCTCTTATGGTATGCAAACCTTCCGATTATTCTGATTTTGCTTGCGCTCACTCTGTCCTCTGTAGAAGAGCCTTCTCTTGCAAAACTCTGCTCTGCCCTTGTTCTTTCCTCTCGTTTTCTGAGACTTTGTCACTTATTCATGGGGGAAGGGAGGAAACTTTCATGCCTCTAGTACGCATTCAGGAGCAAATATTCATTCCCTACAGCATAGGAGGAATTCCCTGGCTTTGTTTGTTACTCCAATCCGTTCTTCCTCCCAAGGAGGGAATCCTTTCTTTGTGCTATAATTTTGGTCCCAGTGCGTGATCTCATTAAGACATTGAGAGTGTTTTTTTTTTCTTTAAATTCTTTCTTTTCGTGGACAGTAGAACTTCTTTACCTCTGAGCTTGGAAACCGAAGCCCGTGTTTCCTGGATACCTGTGCGGTTCATCTCAATTTTCGTACTGGGAAACAGAAATGAGGGACATTGTTATGTGTGTCGCTGAGAATTTGCATCGAAGGCCTCAAAAACAGCCTGCGGATGTTGTCCGTGTATCATTTCAAGAACATGGATTACCTTACCAATCTTGACCACACAGTTGGGGGTGCAGGGGGGAGACTTCATAGTTAAATCCCTCCTATCTTGATCTTGTGTCATTTTTATGCTGGGGATGACCCAGTTGGTTTCATAGACACTTTACGGAACGTTCTCGTGGGTCTATCTTTCAGTTAAAAAAAAAAAAAAAAGGAAGGAATTTCACGTTTCTATTTATAACCCGATAGGATATTTCACCTTTTTTTTTCTTTTTCTAAATATAATCTTACATTTTTCTGGTTTTTATTTTTTTTGGGGAAAGGTACATATTCTTTTTCGATGAGGGAAGAAATCTCCATTCTTATAATGGGTTGGTAATAGGGTCAAGGTGAAAGGTTGTTTGTCCTACCAAATTCAACTGGTCTATGCCCGAAGATATTTCGTTTGCTATTCAATTGGATGTAGCTCGGTGAAGATAGTATCATCGGTGTAAGTTGGTTGATACGATTCGACACTTATCTTATGAATGAGAAAATTTATATTGTATGAGTCAAAGTTTTTAATGGATTGACCAAATTTGAAAATATATTGATCAAAATTTATTTAATTTTTGGATACAAATATTATTTGCACCGAAAGAAAAAATAAATATATAACTGGTACAATAATATCGTTTTCCACTTATAAAATCTCGATTTGATTCACGTTACTTGAGTTTCTGGTACCGTCTTTCCCTCTTATTCATGTGGACCAGATATACAAACTAGTTTGTAGTATAGCAGCATCATCTTCAACTCATGAAATCTCTCGATTTGACTTGCATCACTCAGGTTTTTGGTACCATTTATTCCTCTTATTCATATGGCGCCAAATATACGGACTAGTTTGTCTTGTCTAGATCATTTTCAATCGGGTCCGAAGGTAAGAATTTCAAAGTTCAAGGATCGGAAACCCATGAACTAAGTGTAATTAATTTGGATAAATAATTGTCTTCAACACTTCCTTTTTCATTTGGCACCAAAAAAATAAAAAAGGAAAAAAGCTCCCTCTCGATGTACACACGTACGATGGTCAAGAGTTCATCTTGGCTCCGGTGCCTGAATTATCTGGCTGGACTACTGTGCAACATTCTCGAACATTCGAATTGGTTGGTGTCAAGAAGCTTCTAGAGCCTTGTATGACGATCCGCACGTAAAGTGTTCGAAAAGCTTCCTGCGCTTAGAAGGGTATGCAACTGGTCGACGTGGACATTGATTAGGGGTGGGCGGTGAAGCTCTTGTGCATTGAGAGGTCGAATTCGAAGGAAGGAAATGGACTCGAGTTCGGTTCTCTCTTCTTTGTCTTTTGACTTGATTCATGAATTGACGAGCCTTTTGGACCCGGAGGATTAACTGTTGGCAACCATTAATGGCACATTCGGGTCTCATTGCCTAATAATACCATCTGATGAAAGATGGTACGTGGGCATTGTAACCAAAATCAAGAGAGTTCGATATTCACTATGGGCATATGTTCGCCGAAGTACAATGCACCGATTGATAGATTTTTTTTTTCACTAATCTTTCTTAATCATGTAGCCCATGACATGTCTACCATGGCCCTGTGCATCATCATGCCTTCTTCTTCGAAAGAACACACTTGTAGATATATACATCGAATTTGATGACTGCCTCCTTTCCCCCACCCCACCCCCCCGCCCCCCTTTTTGGGGGTAATTTTATATGCCAAATCGCTAATGGAGTCACATGGGTGTGGTACCATTGGACCCTAATTACAACATCAACACTAAATAAACATATAATAGTTTCTCTTTTTGTCCAATCAAATTGAAAGCTCGTTTTTTTTTTAAAAATATTCGTTTTAAAATTTATTTATTGCTGTGCTTTTGTCACGAACAAGCTCAGCATTTTTAATGACTGAGACCATACGCCGCAGGAAGCAGAGGACGAGATATGGTTTGGCCTTCTTGCGTGAAAGTTAATTGTAGCACTAACCTTGTCCGTATCAGAAAACAATACATTTTCATATAGTAAAAATACAATTTATTTCCTTTTTACTCGAGATGAGTCCGATTAATATATTTTTTTTAAAGAGGAAAATCAATCACGGTAATGAATACGATAGAAAACGGGTTCTGATATGCCGATACAACATCTTTTTAGTAGTATCCGGAGGTTGCATCGGTCGAAGAAGCTGTCCAATAAGTCCCTGAAACAAAAAGGTTTTGGGGATTTGATTCTACCAATCCATGGAATCCCTATGTTCATTTGCTCCCCTTTGTCCTAGCTACCATTAGCAGCTGGTGAACTAAAACGCATACTAACCAAAATTTAGATTGATATTGTCTCTTGTGTGAAAACCCCTTTGTCTATGTCGGTCGATTTCTTCGATTATGTCATTGTTTGTCATAAAAAAAAAACGAAATGTATATATATATGTATATACACATACACACATTTGTTGGGGAAAAAAAAAACAGTGTGCAAGCTTCTAGTCATATTGAAGCCTCCCCGTAATTAACCCAACAACAGTCCCACCGACGGTGACGGGTTGTCTCATGTGGCTGCGCTTGCTGGGAGACAGCCACATGAAAATGACAACTAATGTCTTCTAATTAAGAAATGGAAATAAATAAATAAATAACACTTCCACGTGGACCCAACACCCGCAGGGGGGGAAGACTTCCGAAATGCTCAGAGCCGTACGTAGCGTTCCACGTGTACGTGTCGATCCACTCGCGGCAGGGAGGGAGGGGGCTCATGTCATCGAGAATATATTTATGCGCGACGGGGACTTCGCTCGACGACGCGCGACGCATCATACAATAATTGTTGTACCCACGACACGGCTCGCATCGTTGTCCCAAGGGACACTGAGATGGCATCCGATGTGACCGTGCGACAGTTGTAACCTCCGACTTGTCGATTCGATATAAGTAGATCTTCATGTTTGCAAATTGCGTGTCAGGGTCGCGGTAGGAGACCTAAGGGTAAGTGTCTGCACTATCATTGTTAATCGATTTCTCTCTTAACTTTTACATGACACGTGTCCTTGTCAGTGGTGATATCCACCTATCCCACACGTGCCAAAGCACCGCGACGACTGCCATAAAGGGCCTACTAAAGCTCTCACGTATATTTTATATGCACTCCCATTTTCACTTGACCATCGAGCGTAAGTGGCAGGACGCGCGAGATTTGAATTCCCCGCCCAGACAAGATTTAATTGCTTTCCTCACACGTGCCACGGCTATATATATATATATATATATTCAATTTCTCCGTTATATGAATATACGTACACATTCTTTAAAAAGCTGAGCCATTAATTATTTTCCGGAAAAGATTGTTTTTTTTCCTTAAAGCTGAGCCGAATTCTCAGCTTTTGTGAATATTTAAACTAACTTAAGATATTCCTTTTTTTTTTTCCATTATAAGTTAATAGAAGGAATATGGCAAAATTATTGAAAAATTAAAGTTAAAATATAGTAGTTTCAAGCAACGGGCAGTATCGTTAAAAGTACGGTTCGAACCGGTTCAAAATGGGTTTCGAACCATTTGACTCGGTTATGGTTTGACCCGTTTTAACGGGCCGGTCCTATTATGGGTCACGGTTTGGATAAATATGAATCGGCCCAGAACTGTTTATAAAATGGACCGGTTAACGGTCCGGGCCGGTTTAGCCTATGAACTGTCCATCTTTTTAATTTTTTAAAAATTATTTTAAATGAATTTTAATTTTTAAAAAAAATTTTAAATTGACCCAACAAAATCCGACCATTGATTTGTAGGATTTTTGGCGGTCTGAGCCGATTTTCAACGGTTCTAGGCCGGTTACGGTTCCGAGCCGATTTCTAAAAGATTTCGGATCGATTCAGTAGGGTAACGGTCCGTACTGATTACGGTTCAACGGATCCATATTTCAGGACCAACCCATGACTGCCCCAAACTTATTAAGAACGGTTACGGGCCAGGTTAGGAGTGATCTATGCCAATTATGGGTTTAGACGGTACAATTCTGATCCAGTTTTGGGCAACTCTGGCCCGTTTAATATCTCTACGAAGGGGATGCTGCCCATTAAATCTCAATTGGGTGCCCCTTTTTTTTTCCTCCTTTTTAAATTTTTTATCCATTGTTTTTAATTAATCTACACCCTGTTTTGTACTGGGTTATCGTGGAGTACTGAATGGCTTCAACTTCAATTATGCACGAATAAGGATATCCAACAATCTTTTATTACTTAATCAATTTTATTCCTCCTCTTTGTTTTTTTTTTCCCTGGCGAATTCACCAGTTTGATATTTTCAATTTTGGGATAGGACTTCCGTCTGACCATTGGGTCGGATTGATGACCCGAATACGATATCCAAATAATGGATTCGTTACCGGACGTTGAGCCCATGCCATGAGCTCAGTGAACCAGTGGTGGGTTCCGGCGTTCCAATCCGATGTAATAATCTCTTCGGTATAAACTCTGCAGGTTGAAACTACATGGGTAAAAAGTAAACTGTACATGAACTAACTTTAAATAACTTATCTTGGTAGGCAAATATATCTGTCAAACAATACCATAACTCACGGTAGATGTGCACGCACACATGTATACACTCTTTTTTGTTACATACGGATCTTACGGATACTACGTATAATTCAGCGACCAGGGCTTAAAGTGGTCAGCATATGGGGATAAGGAAGAGAGCAATATGCAAAAGGTTTGGAGTCAAATGAGGGCTACGTGCCCCATATCGGACATACTGAAAGGGAAAGAACATAAGCAAATGAATGGAAAAGGGGCATTCCTTTACCATTGGCAGGAAAATCTAATCCCTCTCCACTGGACCTGCCATTCATTGTGGCCCTTTAGTCACTTCAGTTATTGAAAGCAGATTCCCATGAATTTTCCCTCGTCCTTCTCCCACTATCTTTTTTTTTTTCCTTTTAAGAAAAATCATAAACCCGTGATAGATCTAGAAAATTTATTTAAACATATTAAACTTAATAAATTAGTAGGATATTTAAAACTGTTAAATTTAATGGAGCAGTAGGAGAACACAAGTTTTTCACAAATTCATGGGGGAGTGAATAAGGTAGTAAAAATAAGGATAAAAATCAATTTAAATTTGTATAAATTTTTGAACTTTTTTCGAATTTAAATGAGATTATCGTCTCCTAATTGCATCGACTTAACTCCATACATGCACACACACACACACACATGTATGCGCATACATACATCATCATCATCTAAGCTTCTTCTCGATATGGAAGCTCTTAAAAAGTGGACGACTTTTTTTTCATAAGCCCTAAAGAAAACGGCCATGCCTTAGAAAGTATAATGATAAGCAACTTTCCATCAGGGAATGAGAAGGGGGAGCACTTTTGTCTCTGAGAAGCCTCTTAGGTGTGAGGGAGGGATTTAGGGTTTCTTTTAGATATAAATATATATATATTGGAGAGAACAAACTATAAAAATATTCATAAAAACATTTTCAGCTTTTGTCGTCACCAGAGATCGAAGATGATGGGGTGGGTCACAAAGTAGAACTTGGAATGAACAGTCATATCCAATCTCGCACTCACATTCCCTCCTCTTTTTTTCCTTTTCCCCTTGGCGACATTTGGCATATTCTCCTATGCATTAAAAGCAATCAACTTAGTTACAAATGTATTTGCCAAAACAAAAGTGACAGATACGCATTTGACATGTCACGACAATACATGATACGTAGCGACATCAGATCCGATGGTTCTAAGACTTGCTATGGCGCCAGTCACAAAATATGCACACGGACAATCAATAGCACAAACCCGAGACTAGATCGTTTCATTTACGTGTAATAGGACGGGTGTATGTTAAGTACTCCGTCAGCATATCTGACCACCAAGACATACATGTTGACCCTGAAACTCTACATCGTATCTTGGTCATTGCTACGTACTATTGGTAGATACCTTGGCAAGTTGCGCGGCATTAAATTAATTCATACACTATAATTAGATTTCATGGGTCAGTCGTCGAAGATCCACATTCCTTACTTTTAACAATAATTCATTAGTTTTGTTAGTGCGTAAGATGGTTGAATCATCAAGCACTAGTCATATATATATATATATATAAACTCTTCGTGTCATAAAATATATATTATTCCAAATAATCGAGTGCAGGTTGCGTATGTTTCTATAAAGCTTGCCTTCCATGGAGATTTTCAGCTGAAGCTTTCCCAAATTCGAATCCCTTTGTGCTTCTATCTCCCACAATTTTCACGACGACAACCTGAACCTCTGCTAGAATTCCCTTGTTTCCTTAGGGACGAAGGGTCCTCCTAGTCGTACTTTATTGTCAAAAGTAATCACACCGAAATTGCCTAGAATATTTTGTTTGTCATGTTCAACAGCGTCGCATTGAGGGTGATGACACCTTGATTACCACAGGACGATTGTCGGACCTGTTCAACACAATTATGAATTGAATTCAGACGTCGAGCATTACATCTTGAATATACATTTTCTATGCCGGAACCCGAGAAACTCCGGTTCACCCCCTCCTAACTCCGTGATGTCGCTAGGTCTTTTTGATATATACATATAGATATATATATCTACATATACATTCACCTGCAACTCTAAATCAAGCCCATAGTTGATGTTTACACGGATGTCAGAAACATCATTGATCTGGTCCCATCTCCAAAAGCTTCAACACTTGGCAATGTAGGCGTAGACATGAAGTTCGGTCCATCTACAACAACTCTCAACCTGGACCTAGAATCGACATGTTCTTTTCTCCCATATTCGTTTCCCTCGATAAATGCGCAATATGCATACCTAATAAATGGGGTGGGGTGGGGAAGAAGCCACATAGACAAGTCCGTTAGATCAGTGTCGAATCTCGCATTTGTCTTAGTTAGCTGTTACCAACCGATTATAGTCCTTGGTATCATATAGTTCGCTGCAACACCTTCAAGTACATGTACCAATTTGCACCTAATCAACGGGTACAAGCATGGGCCATGTAACGCTACCCCAGCCAGCCGTATAGAAGAAAGAACATCGTCACCGGGAAATGATTGCGATATGAAGACGGAAAACATTGACCTAAACATGGACGACGAAGGATGTCGTTTTCCATGATTTATTATTATTATTAATGTAATCTCTGCCGGCTTTCGGCCTTGGGAGACTACTGATCGTATTAGTAAACAAAGACGAAAGGATGACTATTAGGTTATAGCCAAAAACCATGTGAAAGTCCAAGGCAACAGGACAAATATTTCTCATTTTCTTTTTTTTTTTAAAGTAAAAGACGGTGGTGATCATGGGGGAGAATCATAGACATGGGTGTGCGTGTAAGTGTGCAAGAGAAAGATCGTTTACTATTATTCCAATCATATAAAACATCTAATTTTACTCCTAATCCCGACTATTACTCCTTCCTGTAACTCGACCTTGTATCCTCCCTCAATCTCGAGGGACTCAATGTATACGTGCTTCTTATATAATCTTAACTCGAGGTCCAACCAAGTCTTCTAGGGTGTTTTAAAATTTATACATACATACATACATATATATGTTTACGTAGCTTATAAGACTATGAGCTACTTTTTGTACAAAGATATGAGTATTTGTGGACAAATCCTTTCCACCCATCTCCACAAATTTACTTTTGTAGATGCGAGCTGCCCACCATATCATCTCCTCCAGCTTCTGATCTGCCTTTTGTGCCATCCCTTCCACTGTCTTTTATATTATAGTTTTATCTGTCAAGTCATTTTCTTTCGATGTCCTCTTCCCTCTTCGTAATCAAATTTCATAGTCAGCTTAAATCCAACGCGTCCTTTGCGCCCCACAGATATCACCTTTTCGCTTCGCCACCCATTGCCAAAGTACCCCCTCAAAAAAAGTAAGCACTCATGGCTCGCCCAAAAGCACCCCCCACTCATTCACCGCAGGGCCCCCACCTACCCACCCACCAACCCAACCACTTCCACCCACTCACCAATCTCATCGGGTTCTCTCGGTCTTAACTCCCTCCCGTCTTCCTCGAGCGAAAGGCGAGAGATCATTATCTGTGTGTTGAACTAATTAATCTTATGGCTACCATACGTACTGACATGTTTGTCGTCCCCTCAAATCCCCCCCCACCCCACAAAAAAAATGAAGGGTTAAAGATGTTAAAAGTTGAGAAAGATTAAAGCTATTGCATTGACCCGCGCTGCTAAAAAGAAACGAAACTTTTGTGTCATAAATTTTAAAGAGCACGGCTTAGTGTTGACATGCATGCTTTCATCGCATATCATATCGTGTGTGATATCTGTCGCATGCTAATTAATAATGATATACCAGATATATGTCTATGTGACAGATGTTGTTTACGAGACCAATTTTTCTTTACTGTTGTTGCAAGGTTGCTGCAACATGTAGCTGTCGCATACCAGACTTTTCTCATCGACAAACGATGCCGAGGTCGGACTTCGATAAAAAGCTTTGGGCTCGCACGTCTGGAGGCCCATTGGGATGCAATTGCCGGTGCAAATGGACCGAGTAAATTAATCGAGCATAGTGGGTTGCCCTTAACCACTGTTCCTTCTAAGCTCATCATGAAGCTTCCGCAAAAAATGCGTGATTTCTTACTCTTGAAAAAGTATTGGTGCGATCGGCTGAGGATTCATAAATCTCTGTAACCGATTATAAATAATCGATTAAACTACCGTACGTTCCACCCTGCCGGCGGTAGAAACAGCCCATTATGCTTCTCGTGGATAGAGTCCGCCGTCATCAACTTCATTCTCTCAGGTCTCTTTCACGACTTCCCTTTCCCCCCTTCCTGTTTCTTCTTCTTCTTCTTCTTCTTCTTCTTCTTCTTCCATTACCATCGAAATCATGTTTTTCGCTGTGCCTTGCGACACGATACTGCTCTGATCTTTCTCGAAGAAAAAGGCATTTGTCTCATTTCGATTCCGTGTTATACATGCATATATTAGCCTTCCCTTTCTATGATCGTACATGATATTTCTTGATGTCTCTCACCCATTTCCGTCGATTTGCCGAGCCCTCTAGTAATGCGCATCATGCACTGCAACCTAACTTCAATATCTTCCCGGTCAGTCAGACAATGCATTACTTTGCGGACCTTCCTACAAGACTCGTCATGTAGAATTGGCAATTTCTGATCATTGACATGATGTTCATGCTCCTCTTTTATTAGCATCGATTGTCTTATTCGACAAAATCCAATGCGGGCAATGACTGCGATTTGGTTCACCACCCATATAAAGGGAAAAAACGGGGACACTTTCCACTACGTTCACAAGCTAAAGGTCGCACCACCCCTACTGCCCCTTGCGTGTAAAACTAGTCATATTGCATGAAAAAAATGGCACGTATCCTTTCTTGTCGACACATCCAACGACGTCATTGCCTCGGAATACACGTGGATAGAAATGCATGCTTATCATAAAACTAGACATAGAAGGGCAATCGACTCATACCGGTTCAATGACAGTGGATCAAGGGATTGTGCATCCACATCCCGTGCGATATGGCACCCTTTTATTCCTCCCATTCTCCGATTCTCTTTTTATCGTATGCTGATTGAGTGGGGGAAGGAAGAGAGGCAGAAGACAGATAATCCAGACAAAGCCCGCGTGAGCCGAATTGATTTAAAAGACCCGGCCCCCAAATTTGGAGCTTCTCTCTTTTATTTTTTTTTAAAAATCTTTTTCTCCACAAATAGAATAATTGTGTCAGCTCTCTTTATTTGACCTTTTGCACATTTTTAAAAAAATAATAATAATAAAATTTCTCTCTTTCATAAAAGGCTCATCACAAATCGCAATGTTTGTTCCTTTAATTTCACGTGAACAGTTCGTCCCATAAAACCGATAGCCAAAATCCATTTAAGTTTTTTTTCCCATAGTTTTTAAGATTAAGCCGGGCCAGCCGGTTCAATTGGGAATGGCCATTCACGTAATTTGATTTCTAAAATTAATCTAATTACATTGTAAATAAGGTCAACTCCAATTGAACTAGTCGGTTTTCAGTCGGACTGGTGAACCTAATTGAACCGATAAAAAATCAATCGACTTAAAATTAACAACTATTATAATGTATTTATTTTATTTTACTAAAAATATATATTTTTATGTTGCACGTGGGTTAATATGATGGTTATATTAATATTTTTTGTTATAAATTAGTGTTAAGTTATGTTATTATGTCAATTTATTTGTAATATTATACTATTAGTATTATTTATTAAATATGTGACTTGATTCATTAAACCCCAGACTAATTCAGAAACCCATGAACCCATACTTTAACTGTCCTCGGTCTGATCCAGTTTTAAAATTTATAATTTTTTTAATCGTTAATATTTAGATTTGAAACTTTTTTCCTTTAAATACATGATTGAATTTCAACTGGGGCAGTCATTACTTCTGGAAGGATAACAATTATTATTTCCCACAAGAAGTCGACCAAATGCGTGATGATCGACACGACATTTGTTGGCCTTTCAGCTGCGCTGGATGTTTCTTTGCCTTACATCGTGGCGCCCTCACCCTCTCAATCATCTCTCCGGAAGTTGACGAATGGGAACACACTAGGTATCACTGTCAAACTGATGCTGATGGTAGGCCCACGGAGAGGGTCAACTCTCTTGGCTAATCAAGATGATCGGTTGGCGGCAGAGGTCGCTAAAATAATTGCTGGGGGTACTTATGGCGTTCGAGAAACGAGAGAGCTCCAAACTAAGCTCGTCCCTAGTTGAACGGGCGAGTAGACTTTGTATTAGGTCATGAATTCATTGTGCTATCCCATGATGAATGGTCGTTTAGGACCCGCTGGGATGACAGGCCAGTCTCCTCCGTGCGAGCTGATTAATAGGTCGTTTTGATGCGGGAGGGACACGTCGGTGCTTGAACCGAGTCTCATCAGACCAATTCTAGGCCCAGAAGCAATGGAACCATCCCCAACGGTTATCTCAACTCCAGCACCGTCTCGTGGGGGCGTGCGCAGGTGCCCAGCAGATCCGGATTCGACTATGTCATCGGGCTTGGACAAAGAAGCCCAGCAGCCCACACACTACACGCGGCCTATATCTCTCCACTTGTATCATTAAAAAAATGAAAACAACTCTCAACCTTAATCTCTTCTCGGCATCTCTCCTCTGCCCACCGGCCCCTCGGTCGACCACCGCAATGCCTACCTTCCATAACCTATTCGTGAAGCGAGAAACTGTAAATTGTGTGAAGTGAAAGCTCACCTTTGACAGGAAGATACTCGAGGACAACCGTCACCCGCAAACCCCCTCAAATCCGTGCTTTGAGTGTGACCTTCATAACCGATTAGTGAAGGTGATGCCCCTTGAGATCAGTTCATGCTAATTACGGTCCATAAGTCCCAAGGTATCCCCCTGTCACCGTCTCCTTCTTACCAAGCTCTTCCCCGTGACATTGCACCCAATTACTCGTAATCGCTAGCACCAGCGGAAGCAGAATCCTGTCCTCTCGACACTCAAAATCTTACGCGGACACTTTGTCGACGCATCGGCAGAAATCACCAAAAGAAAAAACAGGGGTAGGGGTAGGGGTAGAGGAGACACTTTAAAGTCGGCTTCTGCCATTATTTTCCCGACCATCGGAAGAGGGATCGTTGTCCAAGATCTTTCGGACGCTTTGCATGTTCGATTGAGGGCATTCGAATGAAAAATCCTTGCTGATTGATCCAAAGTAGAATTCGAGCCCTAGTGACCTCTATAGATAATTATCCACTCAATCATCACGTCAGATCCTGGTGTGGCTTAATTAAATAAATTGACGCACACGTGCTTTGTCCACCTAGAAGAAAATTTTAATTAAGCTTTCTTGTGACTTTGGGCATCGATGGGTCCACAAAATTATCATCAATAGAAAATTTGTGAGCGAATAGATTTCCTTTGCCCAAATTTCAATCTGACTTCTTTGGTGAAAAAGAAATTTCAGTTTCTTGTCTACTTCCTCCACCCCCCCACCCCAATTTTCTTCGTTCTTTTCCGGCGTGATACATTGTGAGAGCCGAAGCCATGTGGAGTTTCCCTTTCACCACATCAGGGTCTTGCGCTTCTGTGCAGCCCGCCTGATTGCGAAAACCATGTGGATGAATTACTTCTGTGCACGTCACATGCCCATGAACTGAATGATGATCGATTGTATAGTTTAATCATTAATTCACTTGTGGTTTTCATCCTAGTAGCACCAAAAATGGGAATAGTCGGCAATCTGTAACTACGGCGAGCAAGGTGAAGTCAGGCGACAGGGTCATAGGAAATGTGAAAAAAAAAAAAAAGATGCCTTGAATTTTGTGGTCACAAGAACCCTAATTCCCGCCCCAAATTCGGAGCCGCTGCTTCTGAAATCAGCAGTGAGGTGTGTGGGCGTTGTGTTGAATAATTTATCGTAACCGTCCAATCGCAGGCGATTGGCAGACATTCGGCGGCCTATAACCGCCATTAACGGCTCTAATCACCGAAAAATATTTCGTTTTTCAAAACCCTAGTAGAAAAGACCCTAAATTTATGTTGCTATTTACGAATTTCTATTCAATATCCTCGCTTTCAATTGGATATGGACGTAAGCAAATCAACTGCCTTTGGAAGTATTCGGAATTCGGCGAGTTACATTCGACCGATTTCCACAAGTCATTTACCATTGCTTGTTTCTCACATTTGAAGTTATGAATTAGATCTTCAATGTACAAAATTCAAATGAATCGAAAAACGATTGAAAAGCCGATCTTAATCAAACAGACCATCTGCAAATTCTAATTATGATCTTTTCGCAAGCCGTAGTACTGCATACCGATATAAATAGACACTACGTGCACCCATTGAAGAGGTTAATCTTGTAATATATTGGAAATATACAAAGAAAATGTTAGGAACTTAAACGATTTGGGTAGGACCAAAATATTAATTGAGCCTCTTTAATGGATACAAAACCATCATGTTAAGAATCAACTGCGATATGCTTAACATGGTATTAGCACACATATTCCTACAGCCTCCTGTTAGCTCGATGGTCTACTAAAATATTTAAAATGGAACCTCTTCTTATAAGTTCGACTAGCTCTTAGATGAAAGATTTGTCAGGGGAGGATGGGATAGGAAGGGCCGATTATTCTCATCCGGTAACCTTCGAAATTTGGCGCATCTAGAAGAACGACCATGCTCATCTCTTAACTCTGACTCGACCACCCAACAGTACTAGTCCCATTTGCATGTATTGACGCAACAAACAAGTTTCAGCGTATAGACCGTGCCAACACATCTTGGGGTGCAGAATAATGGAGCACATGCGTGTGTGCATCGACCCAAAAGGTCATTCTGTGGTCACTTTGATTACGGACTGGTTTGCCCTTTTATCTTGCCTTGATCTCTCCCTTTAGATATCATAAAAGAACATCCATATTCTATGGGGGCCCAAAGATGGGATTGAATACGAAGACATATGTCCTCCTCGTTTACGACATCTTCACGATGAGACAAATTCGGAGAGCGTTAAACGTCTCGTCGAAGAGAGCACACCTTCTGGTACTGAATAGTTGTGCGGGAAAAAAGAGGGCCAAGCACATGCCTGCTATTCTTCCATTGGCCATAAGATGAGTTAAATTTCAATGGCGGAGAAGTCAAAAGCTTCAAGAATTAAGATGCGAAAACCAGTTAATCTTATTAACTCATAAAATTACTCCTCGATTCTTTCATGCATGACTAATTCAAGCACTTTCAAATTTCCAAAACTCTGTTCAAACTGTCATCGGTAATGACTTAAGAGCATGTCGGGTGCTTCTATACCATGTCTTCTACAGGAGGCTACCTTGATCTATCTCGGCAATAGGGACTGCCACTTGGACTACCTTGATCTACCTCGGCAACAGGGGACTACCACTTGAGCTTCCTTGATCTATCTCGGCAACAGGGACAAACTAGTGCTGAGAAGGACTTCCTCTTTACCACAAGAATTTGTTGTCCAAATAAATTCCACACACACACACATATGTATGATAAATATATGGATCCCCATGGTATCCCCATCCTTTACTGTTCACACCCCACTTTTGCAACGAGGAAGAAGCCTCCAATAGAACAAATATCTAAAGAATTTCTAAACGTATCAAAATCTGTTTAAACATTTGGTAACTAACATTTAATTTAGATTTGCACTTCAAATAAGGAAATGATAAACAATCGTATAATAAAGCATGCATTAGTAGTTCAATGAGTATAATCAATTCAAATTTAAACCGAATCAACTCACTGAAAAATATTCAAATCATAAATTCTATTCATTTATAGTGAAAATTTAAAATTAAAATCTTATTTTAAGAGGTAAAAAATATAATAAATTATCTCAACTTATTCATCCCAACAGATTAAATCTCTTTTAACTTTCATACATCTACAAACTCTTTAGTTGTATACCATTTATAATCCAATAAAAGACTTGGATATCTACGTACTCTATCTCCCCTAAAAAAAGCTCTATCTCCATACCGCAGTTAGTTGGAGATCTCTTGCTGATGTCAATGAAATCTACTTTGTCCGAGACGACCTTGTAGGAGAACATGCACATGCCTCGAATTATGTACACTGGGGAAAGAAAAGAAAACAGTTTCGTAATGAATACGACCCGAAAATTTCTCCAATTAGTTTCAATCAGTCGTAGAATCTCTGACAGAATGAACGAGCTAGGAGCAACCGACCTTAGCTGATCTCTATAAATACCGGCCCCTCCACCCTCATCACTTCCACCATCGAAAATCCATTCAGTAGCATCGGCTTCTACCTGATAACTGAGCACCGGGAACTCCATCCCGTCTGGTATCAGTGACTGCCACCTTCATTTGATCCATGGCTCTTCTTCCACGTCATGTTCTGTCCTGCGCTCTCTTGGCTACCTTCCTTTCTCTTCATGTACCCTACTCCAGTGCCTTCAATCCTAGACTGTTCAACTTCTCCAGAGTCCAGTCCAGTTTCGACTCCGACTGGTCACCTGCCGGTGCCACGTGGTATGGCGGCGCAGATGGAGATGGAAGCGAAGGTAAATCAAAATCAGTCCTCATTACATGCTTACGTCTCTAGATGAATTGATGTTTCAAAAGTTAAAACTAAAAAGATCCATATATATCTATCACCAAGGAATGGATATGTATACTGTATATCCATAATTTTAAGGAACTATGCATGTGAGAGATGTCAATTGCACTGAGTGCTTATAGCTGTTGTGTACAATATTTAATTGTTCGCAGGGGGAGCCTGTGGATATGGGAGTTCCGTAGGGCAAGCTCCATTTTCGTCAATGATTTCAGCTGGAGGGCCTTCTCTGTTCAACTCGGGCAAGGGATGTGGAGCTTGTTATCAGGTCCAACATCACATATGATACATATATCGAAATAAGAGCCCCCCGAAAATTCGAAATTTTAGTATTAGTTGATCGTGTAGTCTCTTCGAAAGTTGATTTGTATGGGAATGAAGAGTCAATACATATGAGGAAGAATGAACATGAGCATGCGTGGACGCGAAACAAGAATCAACACAAGACTGTGGATTGTCAAAAAGTGATTTTGACTCTTATTTACTCGTAAAATCTTAATTAGTTCAATGGTCTATGTTCCTTTTTTCCTTGTCATAATCTAAGAATTTACTTAACGTTGTTATATTAAAGATTTTCTTAACAAATTAAAGGAGAACTAAAGCTAATAAGAAAAGGAAAATAAAAGAATATAAAAAGATTTATATTATGAGAGTTTAATCATAATTTGTACATCAGATATATTTTATGGGTGATTTCAGGTTAAGTGCACGGAGAACCAAGCTTGCTCGGGAAATCCAGTGACTGTGGTGATCACGGATGAGTGCCCTGGCGGGCCCTGTACGGCTGAGTCCGTTCACTTCGATTTAAGCGGCACCGCCTTCGGAGCCATGGCAACTTCTGGTAGGGCCAATGATTTGCGTAACGCCGGAGTCCTGCAGATCCAGCATAGGAGGTAAAACAAGCTCTCATATATATGCATATATCTGCTTTTGGGAGTCTATTCCTTCCCAGTGAATATTGTCCTCTAATTACAAGCTTATTGAAAAGCTGGCTGAGCTCGTATATTGCGCGCTGCCGTGTGCTTCATCTTGCAGGGTGGAGTGCAATTACCCCGGGGTACCAGTGACCTTCCATGTCGACTCGGGATCCAATCCCAACTACTTCGCCTCCCTGATCGAGTACGAGGATGGTGACGGTGACCTCTCAGCCGTCGAGCTCAAGCAGGCTCTGGACTCGGACTCGTGGCTCCCCATGCAGCAGTCCTGGGGTGCAGTCTGGAAGCTGAACTGGGGCTCAGCTCTTCAGGCCCCGTTCTCGATCCGGCTCACAGAGCCCAACTCGGGCAAGACTCTGGTGGCCAACAATGTCATCCCGGCAGGGTGGCAGCCCGGCCGAGCCTACCGATCAATCGTCAACTTCTCAACCTAGATAGCTAGCTATTAGTTAATTAGATAAAATATATGGTAATTGATCTGTAACAGTAATACAGATCGACCGTAATTATCATTGCTACACGCATGATAATGTAACGTCTCCTAGCCCATATATTTGATCGAGGGCAGCTATCATTATGTTGAGAATATGATGGTACTTTTCCAACTGCAATGCAACATTAACGCATCCGCTTTCTCTCATCTACTACCAATACTACTTACTGCGTGCATGCAACTACGCCTGCCGCAGAAAGGAATTCATGAATCGGACTCTCGAGGAGCTTTTCCCTTGCTGATCCAACCATATAATTGAACTGTTCACTAAAAGAAAACCATGCGGTTGAGCTCTAGACACGGCCATGTATCCTCGCACCACCGGAAGTGGTTTCGATCGCGGACATGTAGAAGTGGGCCGGTTTCGATGCTCCAGGCGGGGGCTGGTTCGCTGTGGGTCGGAGTGAGTTAATAAAAGGGAATGACATAAATAGAGCTGAGTTGGTGTGGATAGGGGTGTAAATGATTGGGCCAGATGGGTTTTTTTATCGATTTGTCGAAGGAGCCCGATATTTTTTGTTCAATTTTTTAAATAATAAAATACCATTTCAAAACTATTTAGAAAAATAAAAATTTACCCATTAAAAGTTTAATTTTTTTGAGTAATTTTTTTGGGACCAATATTTTCATTAAACTCCTGATATTATATAAAGAAGAGGGATTGAAGAATAATTTTTAAAAATACATGATTAAAAATATTTTTGTTGAGGAAATGATCTAAGTGTATTAATTTGTATTTTAAATTCGTACTAATAAATTAAATGAACATTAAGTGCAGGAATGAAAATCGAGTAGATCAGGCCCCCACCGGCATTTTTTAGGTCAGAATTTCTCGGACTAGTTTTCTGATAACTAAAAGACCCTCCTAATTTCAAATACGACCCCAAAAAACCCCCCTTTTTCAGACCGGTCCGGTTAATTTTTTTTTCTGGTTTTTTTTCCCACTCCTAGGTGTGGATATGATGAGTCGAGATTGTCTGTTTCTTTTCATTGTTTTTGTTGGATTTTGAAAAGGAGGAGGGATAGAATAGAAATTTACAATTTTTTAATTATTTTTTAAAAAGAAGAAAATAAAATCTTGTAGCAAGTTAAAAATAAAAAGACAACATTTTCACCCAAAGTCTTCTCCCACACACGCAGCTCCTTATCGTCTAATACGGCAAATAATGGTCGGTTTTTGTCATCGACAAGTTTTTTTTTTTAAAATAAGAAAATAGATACATAAATAAAAATAAGAGCAAAAATAAAACTTCCCCGTCGGGTTTTTCAGGGGTAGAAGTCAGGACAATCGAAGTGACGGCGCGGTAAGCTCTAGATTTCCGATGGCGTGAGGTCGAAAGTTTTTTTGCTTCGTCCTTCGTCACCTCCACCTTACCAGTTTTGCGAAACAGGGTAGAGCGTAGAGCCGCTAGAGTCAGGCGAATGGCCGTTTCGGGGCTTGGTCTGAATCATGCGCCGGAATGACAAGTGTGGTCGGGTGCAACTTTTGTTGGGATTGTAGTATTTGATTACAAGGTTTTGTTGTAATGTGAATTTATAGGAGTGAATCTTGAATTAAAAAAGGAAAAAAAAAGGGATCATAGAAGTGTCGAAATTGACTAGCATGGCCTAAAATTGAGATAGATTCCTCAATTCGATTTCGACTGTAGCTTTAGCTTGTCACTTCATCCATGTCTTTTCTGCCGAGCCGTGACAGTGTCGAGTTGAGACAGAGGACAATAGGCGAAACCCACTGGAGACGGCACGGAAATCGGAACGGACATGAAACTCTTAGAAGATGATGAAGAGTCAGTGAGGAAGACGAGGTGACACTTGTCGGCTCCTCAGAACACCTGGAAGTCATGCTGCTGCTGTTGTTGCTGTTGCCGCAGCTCCTTCTGCCGCCGCAGCTCCATCACCTTCCTGTGGGAGTTGGAGTGCTGGTTTAGCACGAATGTCGGGCTCGCTGCCGGCCTGTACTCCGGCACCAGACGCCCCGACTTGTACCTCACCCCGCACGCGTTGCAGAGGGTTTTCGGTCCCAGCGGCCCTGTCCTCCACTGTGGCGTCTTCTCCGAAGCGCAATGCGTGCACCGCCGCCCCACCACCACCCCCGCTTCCGCCCTGGTGGAGTCCTTAGAGTCGTCCTTCGGTTTCCCGGCCTGATTCAATCGCTTGGTCTGGGGCTCGCAGGTGCATGTGTTGTCGGGCCGAACTGCTGGGGTTCCGGCGATGGAATTTGTTGGGATGTCGGAGAAAGAGTCTTCTACGAACCGCGAGAGCCATTCTAATTCCTCCACGTCATCGCTCTGCACCTGAACGGAAAGAACAAACATATCAGTTTCAAGCTACCCCCACACCGTCGAAATGATTGACTATAGTTGCTCTGTAATTCAGATTAGAAAACCAATTTTCCATCTAATTACGACTTAAAGGTTCGTCTGATGAGGCAATCTGTCAACTCGAAATCAAGAAACAAAAGCAACGTCATTGACGCCGAGTGGAGCCGATTATTACGAGCGGGAAAGATAAGTCTTCGGCGAGGAGATATGTGGAGGGGGAAATGGCAGCGGGGACGCAACAGGGGGAGGAGGAGGAGCAGATGTCGGGGGACAGAGTGGGGAGGGGAGGCTGCTGGTGGGCGCTGGAGCTGGTGAGAGAGACGTCGGCGGCGGAGCTGGAGGGGAAGAGATCGTCGTTAGAGAGGTCCAGGAGGTCGTCGGTCCGGAAAACGTGCTCCGCCGTGAACATTCCATGCGGGTCCATGCCAATGCTCTCTCACTCTGCAGTTCTGTTCCTCTCCTCTGCGACTAGCTCACATTGCAGAGAGGGAGGCGGGGGAGTTTCAAGGGGGAAAGAGTTGTGGCGTTACGTCATGTGGGAAAGGAGAGACGGATTTAAAGGAGCAAGAAGCGATCGGGGGGAGGAGGCCGCGGAGCAGAGGAACATGAAACAGAGAGAATGGGAAAGAAGCTCTAATCGCAGTCCCGCTCGCACGTGGGATGATGGCTGCTGAGATAAGATGATAATTTCCCGTCAGAGAAAAATGAAAAAAAAAATAAGCAGACAATTTGATGGGACATCGGTGAAGATGACGATATAACAAAAATAAAATTAATATACCTTTTATTACCTTTCTTTTTTTAATTTAAATTTCGAATTCAAAAAATTTATAATTGAATAATATGTTCATCGGATTTAAATATAAAAATTTGTTAAGATTTATTAAATATATATAAATATATATGAGTGGAAATATATACACAATGGCAACTCAAGAGGACCAAAAGAAGAGCATGGAGTCAAGTTCTCATGCAAATTCCAGACAAATGTCTCTGCATGCAACCCTATCTCCCTCTGTGGAGCAGCCCATCCACCTCCCCCTCTGCCTCTTGCCATGAACTATTTAACTGGGGGCCGACGGATCCAGAAAATTTGTTAATCGAATGAATTTAATAGAATACTGTATGAAAGAATTCAAGGGGACGAATGAAATTAAGTAAAATTGTGTATAAAACCTAATGAGATTTCCCGATCCCCTAAATCGATCCCTGATTGAGCCCCTTATTTATCACAATTATTTTTCAGTTATTTTTTTCTTTTTTACTTAAAAACTCACTGATATCATCTTTGATATTATTATCAAACATATAAGTGCCATGCATGTAGCTTTTTTTGTTTGCAGAAGTGCACATCCATATTAGTTTATAATCGGAACGAGATTTCTGAAAAAATTTGCGTTGACTCTTTCAACTTGGAATTCGATCATTAAATCATTCATTTGAGGGTTTAATAAGTGAACAATTAGTTCAACCCTAAGTTGATGGTTATATATTAGAGTTGCACGGAAAGTACAATAAGATGATAATTAAGTTACATGTGTGTGTATGCACACGGAGAATACGAAAAGTAGGACCAAAATCTCACTAAAAAATTGAAAATAAACAATCTCGAGAAATAAGGATTTAAATTTAGAATAAATGTGACAAAAGTGCAAAATTTGAAAAATGAGAGTGTTTGTTTATTTTTTTTTCCGATAATGTTACGTATTTATCCGCAATTTCCGTACTGGACGGACAACCAACCAGCCCGTCGAATATTATCGACAAAAAGAAATTTCAAAATAATTTATATTAGGAAGGAAGGAAATGGACAAAAGGGTCAGATAATTGGGGATTGGTACTCTGGTTGCATGTCCCGTATGTACACAGCAGGACACATGCGATGCATTAAATGGGCCTCGTGGGTGAATGTGGGCCCAGGGCCCATTTGTCACGACGGCCCCACCACACATGCGGGATTTTACCATGGCAGTAGGCTGTCAGTGTCGCCTGCAGACAAATTACTCCCTCAGGATAGAACAGCGGGAATAACGTAATTTCCCAACACTATAATGGCCGCGTGATATTTCACTTTTATTATTGAATTCGTTGTCAACTCATAAATAATTGCATCTAGCTGATAAATAATGGTGTTTAATTTCTTTTATAAACTTACAATTTTCTCTTTATTTAATCGATATAAAATCTTATATTTTAACGACTTTTGATGCTTGCCTCATAGATTTCTTTTTTATCTGTTGTTTGCTATTTGTGCTTCACATTCACTAGTGAAATCCAACATGGAAAAGTCCATAAGAAGGAATGATTGCAGGTAACATTGATTCAGCAGACTCGATGCTTTTGGTGGTTTTACTGCAGCCGATTCCTCTATTACCAGATCATCGAATGTCTTGTGCCGTGAACCTCAGTGCATTTCGGAGTGCAGGTGCGTGCACCGGTTTCCTCCACTTTGACGAATCAGATCACTGCTCGAATGTCATCAGCTGGGGCTAATTCCATTCTCTCTGTCATCATTGCTCTTTTGCCTCGGGCTAGAAGATATAAATAACCTCAGCTTCCTTCCTTTTGGTGTCTGTGGGGGGGAAGAACAATGTAGGATGATGGTACACGGCTTTCAGTCGGAGTTTGAGATAATGGCAGAGATGGAGCGCTTGACTTGAATTGAATTGAATTGAATGAAAAAGTTGCTCATACCCTACTGATGATGCACCGACAGCCATCTAATAATTCTTCTGTCCATATTTCTAGGGAAGATGATGCATGTGATACACGATGGTGCGTGCGTGAAGCTACAGACTAAAGAGCAAAACCCGTCTGACTTTCTTCTATCTTTAATTTCTCTCTATACGTCCTCCAAGCATGGCAGTGTTTTTTTTTTTTTTTGTTTTCCTTTTCAAGGTGAAGGAAAAGTGCCGGCACGTGGAAAATAATGCTGCACTTGCTGGTGTCGCCTCTGTTTATACATATAGTACAAATCGACCTTTACTTCTTTCTCAAATTGAGTTCACATGAAAGGTTCAGAGCGTCACATGCAACATTCACAATTGGGTTAGTACAGTGTAAGTACAGCATTTATCAGATCGAACCCGCCTAATGCAGCAACTAAGAAGAAGCGAATCTGACAGACAAATCTTATTTTATATCAAATATCGATTATAAAATATTAATGGTAACAATAATACATCGTTTTCAAGCAAGTCGATGAGGAGGGACGGAGAGGAAGGATGAGATAGGCAGATCGCCTTTCTCAGCCGACCCAAAGCCCCTCGCCCACTGGAGGGGTTTTTGTTGGTTTCTCATAAATGGGCCAAATTGCAGAAACAGTAGGATGAGACCATATCAACTTTGTGGACTTTCACAATACAATTTCACGACGATAAGGGTTCAACAGTACTACATACATGCAAGTATACAACAATTTATTCAATTTTTTTCCTGGAAGAATTAATTATATATGTATGTATATGTGTCAAAGTGCTATGCATTGAATTTCTCAATGAATGGACTGAAAACAACCCCCACTTGTCCTCTTCCCTTCACCTCGCCCTGCACAGCACCCACCACATAATTTCCGTCCTCTATCCCTCATTAATATTTAAAAATCCATTACTCTTGCTTGGTTCACATTCAATTACAGTTAATTCACTGATGAGTAAATATCCCTCACTACGATTTTTTTTTTCAATTTTACAAATCTCAAACGTGATACGTCACTTAGGGGAAGGAGCGGCCACACACTAATGCCATCTAAGGTTGGTCCAGTCAATTAATCTCCCCTTGTTGTCTTCCATGACTCTATACTTGTACGTGATTGAAGCTGATTTCGCACTTGAAAAGCTCTCCTCGATTGAATCCAGTCATATTAATTCCTAGTAGACATAGCACGTGCCACGTTTGGTTCATCGAAATGTACAAGGAAGAAAAAAGATATTGGTATATTATTTTGCTTCTATTTCTAGAAACAAACTTGAAGTACTTTATGACCCAATACAAGCACAATAATTAGTTCCCCCTATTCCTAGGTGCCTAGAGAAAAATAGAACGGGAAGGCATAGCTTGCCAAAGGACTTCAATATGAACCTATAAAGAGGCAAAGTGGCCTTTTAGGTCGTATGAACTCCTTGGGGAAAAGGCCAAACGAGTGCATTTAATCCTCTAGTTGAGAGACCCAGCTGTGATATGCATTGAAGGGGGGAAGGGAAATCTATCATAAAAACCACATAGATGAGATTTTTATCGTGTTAATGTTTGTGGGCACCATGGCTACTTATGTCAATTGGCAGATTCAAGAAATTGGAAGCTCGGGCATAAATGTCGAGAATTTGATTTGGCCCGGGCCTTATTAATAGAGGGTTTGGTCAGAAGTGACCATTAATCACTCACCTAATCAATTAATGTTTCGGTTGTCCCGATCCTCAATTACGGCGTGCTTAGCCCGATGCTTCCCCGGGGGTTCAGGAGAGAAGCCCTATCCGTCATGTGTTGTGAATAACGCTAACGCTAAATTCCTAAGAACCCCGCAGCTCTTAGTTTTCAATCGACTTCTCTTGGTTTGAGTGAACAGAAGATAAGCACTTGGAGAAAACGTAAATGTCAATAGTTACATTATTATTTTATCAACAAGTTGGGGGAAAAAGGCCTTCATGACGCATTACTTCATAATTAAAAAGGGGACATTTTCTTTTCTTTACAAACATAATTAAAAAGGGGGAAATTAAAGGGAAAAAGGAGAGAACGAGAAAGAGAGAGAGAGAGAGAGAGAGAGAGAGAGAGAGAGAGAGAGAGAGAGAGAGGAACTTAACAAGACAGACCAGAGAGACACTCAACGAACGAGGCAACTTAGAATTTGGGTATTCTCTACTACGTATCGTACCCAGCTGCTTTCTTCCCTACATTAGTTGGCGAGACCATAGAGCCTCTCTCAGAGTCTCAGCACATGACATCCTTGAGAAGCTTGTACCTCCGGGTAGCCTGCCGAGGAGAAGGAGCCCCGTTCGGGCTCTTCCCGGCCTTCTCGGGTGCTTCCTCCTGGTCGGTTCGCTTAACCTTGTCAGCTGAGTATTCCGATTTCGAGACCCTCAAAGCAGCCTTTTTTGAGGAGCTGCCTTGCCTCGAGCTAGACCTCTCTTCACTCTGGCACCAATCACACCGTTCGATCGGATCCGACGATTCCGTATAATAGTTGCTGCAATACCTACAATCATATTAAAAGAGTTCTTAATTACTTCTTAGGGTAAATCATATCGCAAGACCCAATTTATGAGAGAAGAAAAAACATGGAGAAGTCGTCTATAATGATGATGCTGATGATGACGACGATGATTATATTCGATTATGATGACATGTCACATGCGTTGTTAGTGAATTTCAGTTGAATGTTGCTGTCAAGCTTGAATTGGGCAAAGGCTCGTGTACGTTTTCATACACACACGTTTACACATACATAAACACACAGGTACGCGTGCATATCTATATATATTATATATGTATGCATGTGTGTCATCTTTATGGGTATACGTATGCTCGCATTATTACTCTATGGATGTATGAAGTAAAACGTCCACATGCATATATACCGAGCTTATCAATATTGAGATGTAGCTAGGCGATGGTGGTGACTGGTGAGCGATGACTCAACCCAGCTGCCATACCCGGAAATCTAATTCACACTTACTAATTTAGATTTGAAAAGGGTCAACGTACTAACGAGTACAGAAATCCCAGGAATTAAGGATTTGATTGAGATAAAACTAGACTTGAGATTCTGGAAATTAGGATGCAAAGAACGACAGGGAGAATGGCTTACGAGTGCTGGAATCGGTTACGGCACTTGTTGCAGCGGAAGAGCTTGTCTGGAAAACCGACATCGCCGCACATGCAGCACACTATCTGGAGATCCATCATCTCTGGGAGCTTGGATATGGGGTCGCACATATATGATGAAAGCGAAGAAGAAGAAGAAGAAGAAGAAGAAGAAGAGGAGGAGGAGGAGAGAGAGAGAGAAGTTCTGGTCTAGGAAGAAGAGAGTAGTGGTGGTGGTGGTTCTGGGTCAAGTAGTGCTTATATATCCCGTCATGACTACGTAACAGACAATATCATATAATATAATATTTTAAATATATTTATATATTTATGATCAAATGGTATACATACCGACTACGAGGGAGAGGAAACGCAGGAAGACCGCTGGTCGCTAGCAGTCGTTTTCAGTTAAAGGCAGGAGAGGTGAGGAGAAAGAGATGCAGAGTTTGCAAAACCTTGAAATCTTGAAGCACTTAAAACCACACTCCTGCCCCTCCCCGTTAAATTATTGTATGGTCTCCCAACGCTCATGATGTCACATTTTACAACCGTGAGTTGACCTCTCTGTTAATTGGATCGACATAACATATGTTATTATATGTATGCGTGTATTTACTTGTCGTGGCTTGCAACCTGCGATGCTGTACAAATTTGGTCTGACAGATGAAGACCTCGGCCACACTTGCTTTTGATCCACATTGTTTTGAGATTTGGTGCAATTAGCATGATGGAATATGGGATATTAATTCCTCCTCATTGTTGGCAGCTCAGCATAGTGGTCATGGTCCAGGCACGTCAGTCCAAGTAGTCGTAAGTCCATGTTGGAACTCTTTTTTTTTTTTCTCTTTCCCCCACCCCCCCGTGGAATTTAATCAACGGCGGGATTCTCATTTTCTATTTCTAGCTTGGCCCACCCACCCCCCACACGGACTCTCTTGTACAAATAATGTATACTACACGTTAGGGTTGGAAATTCGCATCAGATCATGCATAAAAACTAAAAGGGTTACCCGTTCATTTGGCAAATCTAAATAATCGAATGCAACCACGATCCATCCATCATGGGATCAGACATGAACGTGACCATTTAATGAGGCATGTGTATGCGCATCCACTTATTGATCAACATGTAATTAATTGCCTGTAGTGACATATGTCCTTACATGATACGATTAACCTCACGAAGATAAAAACGAAAGCAAATTCGAAACGACTCACACTCAATTGACTAGTCAGTAATGGTCCATACTGTGACCCGGCCAGAAATCTAAAGGGGTGGAAGCCTGTTAGCTAGTCCGACGACGGAGTCCTAAATTGTGTTGCTGTTGATATCATGGTTTCGTGACTGTAAATTGAAAGACCGTTTTGGAGGCTTTCCTAAACTAAACGCATTATGTTATCTTGCGACAGACATACTGTTTTCCTCCTAACGAAGTTGCACGTTGGAGACGTTCTTTTGTTTGGTATGTAACACAGCTCTCCCATAGAGATATAAGTGCACGTGTTAAACGTTTATATTTGTCGGCAATCATTTCTCGATGTATGCTCCCATATATATGTATGTATGTACGAACAAGTCTCCAACATGCGGCCTCTAGAGAGATGATAATCAACTTCCTCTCAAAATTATACCTTCCAAGAATTATAATGATTCAACCTTCAATATAACAATCAAAATGTTATAATTCGATTCATATTGTAGAATTTTTCATATCATTTTATTTTATTTTTCTTATATTTCATTTTAATCAAATGAATTTCTTATATAATTGGAAAAAAAATATCTTTCCTAGTAGGGGTATATCTTCCCACTAAAATGGGTAAACTTGGCTGGCCGGTCCCATCGGCAAAAATTTATAAGAGAGAAATTGATAGACAGAAGAAAATAAGAAGACATGAGAGTTCCGATGACGGAAATTAGAAATACGATTTATCACATCTAAATCGACCATACATAACAATTTCTTCATGCATATCCTTTGCAAATGGCACCGGTCACTAATTTCTCTGTTTGCTAGTGCTAGGTGATGTTTCTGTCGAAGATTTTCAGCCCAGATCGACAGGAGTGTGTGTTGGCCATTCTAAAGATCTCCTCAGTTCCTTCTGTATCAAGCAATCCCTAGATAATTAGATATACATACATACATATATACATATTACTAGGTGGCATGATGACCGATACTAATCCATATGATGTATGATCGCATAACCTGCGATCTTCACGTTTCTTCTTCTTCTTCTTCTTCTTTTTTAAATCCCCTTTTACTTTATGAATAAATCGTCTTGTATTTTAATTACACTCATGAAGTAAAGCTGTCGATCGGATCGGAGGGATGAAATTACAAGTGGGTCCTGACCCAACAAAATTCAATTAGGTCAACCGATGAAAGAGAGAGATGCTGATGATCTTCTCCGCAGATTACCCTTCAGAGCGTTAACGGTTCTCGATGGAAGATCGCTAGCAACGCCTTCCATTGGGAGATCGGTTCATGATTTGAATACCGCGATCACGAGAGAACTTCAATGCACGGTCGAGTCCAGTGCTCATGATGATCTGCCACTTCCATTGGAACGCCTCTCAACTTTGAGACTACGTTTGTGCATACATTTTTAGTTTTCAACTTTGTGACGAATTTTTACTTGTAAGGGCGACACCTAGCCGACACCAATCGACAATGTTCCGACCAGCTGCCGCACATCGGAAACCGGGAGTCGCCGCCACCGGTCTAATTAAGGAACTAGCCATCGTATGCCAATCGGGAACCCATTCTACTTTTGGGAAACATGTTTCCATTCTAATCCAACTATATGGGCTTTCAATTGAGTCGTGTACGAAACTAAAAATCAAGGTTCAGGAGTTGGATATTGCGTGGGTGTAAGTCCTATTATCTCCCAAACGCCCTAAAGTTAGCTCATGCATGTAATCTCTATCATAGTTTGTTTGTTTGTTTTTCTTTTTTTTTTTAATGAGATTATAAATACCATATAAACTCATGAATTCGGACAAACTTATATACAAATGAATTCGAAGGCAGTCTTTTAAGGGCTACATTTGCATAGATGTGGAATGGAACCGCGCAACATCGTGATCTGCCTTACACGGGTTGTCTGCTTGAGCTAAATTTAGAATTATTGCTCCTAAAACGTAGCGATTTTGCTGTGTACCTTAGTGATAAAGTACAAATATGTGCATAGTAATCAAAGATTAATGTGAAAAAAGACTTTGGAACACCATGGTCGAGGCTGTCTCCTATATAGACCAGAAGATACCAAACATTATGCAAACCACACCGCCACGAACTTCACGTATTTACATCTAGCGGGGGCTCAAATTTACCACCTTCGGGTAAGACATTGATTTCCTATTCGTGCCAAATTGGGAAACCGGATGAACAATTAGACCCGAAACCTACTGAACATGGTGGTGGAGATCAATTGATCCGAGTCTAATTTCTTCTAGAATGCAATAAGTAATGATGATGATGAATCCGTATTTAAATGGGGGAGACATGAACGATTTGGTAGGTTGGCAAGGCTAATACCTAATAGCTACTGAAATATATATTTCATATTAGGATTGTTGAATGAGAAGAATTTGATATAATAATATTATTTTTAATTTAATAATTTTCGTTAATTAGGTTTCCGGGACTCATTTCTTCGAACCACACAGCTTTACCCTCCACAGGATTCGGCTTCTCGGATTCGTCAGTGTACATGCGCACTCTTCTCTGCTCTCTGCTTGGCTCTCTCCACTTCACGCGGCGAGGACATGCGGTGCTTCGAGGAATCACTGCGTCTGGTTGCTCGCTCTCGGTGCAGTGGCTTTCGCTTCTTTGGGCAGCACAGGAGTCTATTCTCCACTCTTGCAAACGATGCCTCCGTCGACGATCTTGAAAATCAGGCGAAATTTTTGTTTCTTCGTTTCGGAAATTAGCTGTCATCCTTCTACTCTGAGTAATATAAAGCGAACTGGAGCTGATTTGAGATCATCGTATATGGGCTCTAAAGCAGGTGTTGGTAGAAGGCAGGGGCAGCTCTCGGACCGCGGTTCTCAATCGACCCGCGTCACTGAATGCTCTCACCACCGCAATGGTGCCATTCTCGTTTGCTGTCTTTCTCTTTCTCTTCCCTCTATTCCAACTGAATATTCGTTTTCATCTGATTCTCTTCTCTTGAACATAGATTGTCATGTGTGTGGCAAGGTAGGCTACTCCTCTAATTGAAATGGTGGGCATATATTGGTCTGTACCCTGAGAAAAATATTCTCCTATAGCGTCTGGGTTTTTCCACACGTTAGACGTTTTCTGTCTTATCTCATAATCGTTCATTCTGCTCAGTTTGGTTCCTTTTATTACTACATAGAAGAAGATATATCTATTCTTTCATGTGATGGTGGATATCTGTGTGAACCTCTTACCTGCAATATAGTCGGTGACAGATTTTGTATGGCCATAGTGAGTGACAGATTGCTTGTCCAGTTCTACATTGTAGGAATGAACACAGCAGTATAATTCAACCTGGCTAATTTTGACATAAATTTTCTTTCTTGGTTGGAGGGGTTTGATTTTACAAATTAGCTGCTGATTATTGTCACCTCTGTCGAATAGTTTATTTCTGGATCTTAGCATTGCCAGACTTTGGTTTGATTATTATTTGGCTGCTCAAGGAGCATCTTTGGTCGTTAATGCTCCAAGTCAGTCCCCCTTATTGAAGCTTGGGAGTATAAAGTTATGACACTAAAACCCTTTCTTTCTTAGGGGTCAAGATTGCAGAAACTCTATAAAACTTGGGAAGATGATCCAAGCGTAGGTTTTGTGATGATGAAGGTAATGTGTACTCCTTTGCCACACCCTCTCCAAATCTTCATTAGCTATCCTTCTCACTAGGTGCAACTTCTATTTCACTCTTTTTTATCTTTCTTAAGGGCAGTGGCAGGGCATTTTGTGCAGGTGGAGACATAGTGAGCCTCTATCATTTGATAAATAAAGGTAAGGTGCTTTGTAAAATAATTTTATATGTTTCTGTCAGTGCAGTCTTCATCTTGTTACTGTTACTTATGATGGAATGCTTAAACATCTGACTCAAGTGATGCAGGGAAGCTAGGAGACTGCAAGGAGTTTTTCAGGACTCTTTATACTTTCATATACATTTTAGGAACATATTTGAAGCCACATGTGAGTAGATACTTTTCAAATACCCTGATTGACTGCATGTGGCTTCTGTCAGGAGTTCTGGAGCTGAAAATTTCATCTTCTGTTTTATATTCCCTAGCATAGCATGATTATGAAACTTGCTGCTATGTGGAACTTAGCCTCTTATTGATTTGTTATCTTGTCCTCGTTTCTCATCTCTCTGTAGGTAGCCCTTTTAAATGGTATCACAATGGGTGGTGGGGCAGGAGTATCAATTCCCGGTACTCTACGTGTAGCAACAAACAAAACAGTATGTAGCTGGGATATCTTGATAATTAGCAATTCCTCTTTAGAATTATGTTTATTCTGTCTCTCTCCATTTTTTTTAAGTGTAATTCTAAGCATAGAGTTTGTCATTTTGAATGTCTTTGAGCTTAATATTATACAATCATTTCTAAGTACTGTAACCTTTTTGTTTCTTTATTTGAAGGTGTTATATATCATCATATTTTCAGGTCTTTGCTACGCCTGAGACTTTGATTGGTTTCCACCCCGATGCTGGTGCATCTTTTTACCTCTCTCATTTACCTGGTCATATAGGTATTTATCTTTGTTACTGTCATAGCATGCTTTCTCTGCGAAAACCATCTTCACTAATATTCTGTATTCACATACTGTTTATATTATATTATATTATATTTTCTCTATTCGAATAATTTTGCAGGAGAATATTTGGCATTATCTGGTGAAAAACTCAATGGATCAGAAATGCTTGCATGTGGACTTGCAACGCACTATACACTTAGTGAAGTGAATCAATATCGTCTTGATTTTCTGTCACTTTTATCCATTTTCAATGTCTAATTTTGTTGCTTAATTTTTCTCTATTCTGTGTTTCAGAAACTTTCTCTGTTGGAAGAACAACTGGGTAAATTAGTGACTGATGATCCTTCAGTTATTGAAAGTTCGCTTGAGAAATATGGGGATCTTGTTTACCCTGATAAAACAAGTGTTATTCACAGGTTTTACCCCGTCCCCATTTTCCTTTGAGTGGAAGCTGTACACATTTATAATACTGTCCACACTTCAACTTCTTTAAAGTGCTTTCCTAACCTTTCTGATCTTCAGAGTCTAATTACTTTTTTCCTCAGGATTGAGCTGGTGGATAGATGCTTTAGCCTTGATTCGGTAGAAGAAATTATTGATGCCTTGGTAAGATGAGCTATTTATTGGAAAGGTTCTATTTCAGGATAAAGAAATAACTTTACTTGTCATGTAATGTAACTTCTTGGTGTGCGGACAATAATGATGATGATGATGAAGTTTTAGTAAATTGATGATATGTTCTTTTAGGAACGGGAAGTGGGTAGAGTGGATGATGACTGGTGCAAGTCAACTCTCCGGAGGCTTAAAGAAGCTTCTCCCTTGAGCTTGAAGGTTTCCTTGAGATCTGTGAGTCCATGGTATCATCCTAATTCTCCCTTTCTGGCATTTGAAGAACATTTATTTATCTAATATTTTGGGTGTTTTAGATACGGGAAGGAAGATTCCAAACCCTCGATCAGTGCTTAGCTCGTGAATACCGTATGTCCCTTCAGGGAATCTCCGGACAGATTTCACGTGACTTCTGCGAGGTAGGAATCTCCATTTGGTTGTGCAGAATTTGTTAAACTTTGTGTTTTCCATTTTTATCTACTTAAGAAACAATGAGAATATGGATGACAAGGTTTGGGATTGCACTCACAAGTATTCGGGTTGAAGTTCTGGAGAGTGCTGTTCAACGTGTTCCCATCTTGTTTCATTCGTTTTTCTAGAAGAATATGGATTGCTGGAGTTTTTTTATTTCGACTTGTTTATTTACCTGTAAAATATCCCCTGTAATCTCCATCTCTGATGAAAGTTTTGAAGATTTCATGATCAGGGCGTTCGGGCACGAATGGTGAACAGAGACTTTACACCAAGGGTGGGTTATCTTCATTAGAGAATCTCGCATAGTTTACCAATTACGGATTTTGTGTCATGCAGCAAAAGCTTAGACCCAGGGCGAGCCCTTTGCATGCCACACTGTTTACTTCACATCTCGTAACGACTACCTCGAATTAGTGATCCAATTTGATTTTGGTTTGCAGTGGGACCCACCGAACTTGGAGAGCGTCTCGAAAGACATGGTGGACGGATATTTTTTGCCGCTGAGCGGGTCTGAGCCCGAGCTTCACCTGCCAACGAAACTTCGTGAGGCCTTTCCCTGAGCTATGGATTCCTCGGCACCATTTCTGAATCTCTTGCCAGTCTGACCGGTCATTCGTAATATTGGCCCTCTGTTACAAAGGTGCCTTTGATTGATGGAGCGAACTTGAACAGTCGATTGTCTGGTGATTCTATTATGCTCCTTTAAGATATGTCAGCACTATATCCGACCTAAGGTCCTCTAGCAGGTTCTGGGGTCGAGAAAATCGTCTAGGCATGAACAAATATTCGGGAATGCATGCGTTTTCTATGATCCAGAGGTCATCCACCGTAAGCGTAGTCGAGTGGTCCGATACTCATTATCCCAATGGGAGGACTCGAGTTCGAGTCCCATCTGCGGCGGAGAGCTCTTAACCCTTTAAATGCACCGACCTAGGGCGATCCGAATTAGTCAGCTGGAAACCCTTTAAATGCACCGACCTAGGGCGATCCGAATTAGTCAGTTGGACAAAGTTCAACAGGATATTAGTGGTTTATAAAAAAAAAAAAAAAAGAGGTCGTCAACGTCAGCCCCCAGGCAACTTTGATTTCTGCTTGCACAACAGGGTACTCAAGATCCCAAATGAACCCTAACTTAGCTCCAAGTTAAAATCAATTTACCGAAGGGGTAAGGTTCTTCCGATCATGGACGTTTTACATGCACAAGATTCATACCCGAGAGACAAAACTCGAGAAGCTATGACGAACCATTTTCACTGGTTTCATGTCGGTTGATAGCGAGGTAACAGACAAATAAAGTAGCCACACGCAAAGACAGCTAGCTTGCTGAAATTATAATCTGTCTCAGGTGACCTTGGTGTTATGATTAAGTCTAACGATGTACTGCTGCTGCTCGGGAGCAAGTTGGAGGGGTCATATTATTATGCATCAACATCAACGGCAAATTTCAAGTGCAGAAGGGTAGAGCCAGTGATTCCAGCAGCAGCAGCAGCAGCATCAAATACGGGATGGAAGAAGATAACCTTACTGATGGATCCTCTTTTGGTGGTCACCAAGCACTTGATACTGGACACATTTTGTCACTTATGGATCGGTTCGGGGCCTGGCCTCGTATCCGAGTTACTGTAATTGAAAACCAAACACACCGTCTCACACGGGTCTGAGACTTCGAAGTAATCTCGCAGGTTCTCACTTTTTTTGGGTGGGGTTGAAATCTCTGTATTTTGAGAAGCATACAGCTTCTCTCTCTGTTTTTTTTTTTAATATGAGTACTCCATAACCTATTGAGTTTATTTCTATTTAAGAACATAAATTACTAGTTAATGATACATAATCATTCTATAAGTTTATAAATTTTCTTTTAATTTTTCAATAGAAGATCGTATTGTATGATTGCCCGTGAGAAAAAGGTGCAAGTCGTGTTAAAAAATGCCCGAAGCTCTCAAGTTTTGGGCGAAAATAGTGTTTCCGTGACATAATAGAAAAAAAAAAATTTTAAAATTCAACTTTTGAAAACTTTGATATCTCCAAATTAATTGATTTTGGAATCCAGTGACTCTGATCCCTGTATTTCCTTTGTTGTTTAGTGTACGCATATATATAAATTTAAAGCAGATAATATTCGGCCAAAAAATAAAAGAAATCTCACCCAGATAATATCCGAAAATTAGATTTAAAAAAGAATAAAAATTGATGCACGGCATCTCATGATGCGACGCCGTATCAAAAGTTAGCGATAAAAAAATAATAATGATGAACGAAAAGAGATTAAAGCACTAACTTCTTTGGACGTAATGTACTTTTCCTTTTCCCCCCAATCCATTGAGCTCTTATAACTTGACTAAGTCAATAAATTTCTCCCGCCATTATCACTAGTAAAGCTAGCTTTACGTGAAGAGTAGAATAAAATGATATTATTTTCGATTTAATAATTAAGAAATTATATATTTGATTCTTATCGTGAGACTATTCACGCTTGTTTATTCTCTTATCCTTATATCCCATTCTAAATTCATGAATATACCGTAGAATCAAAAAAGGGGCACCACGTGCTAATCTGAAGCTCATTGAGCAGAGCCGATATCACCAAGATTCTCGACATTGAAGATCGATCCAGGCATGTGTCCCAAGATGTTCTCTCCTCGAGGGCTTGGGTGGCGGCCGCCATGATCGAGGGTTTGACATGGGGGCGTACTCCTCCATCGTTTTGGTAGTCAATGTGGCCTCTTTGTTGCATTCATCTGTCTCAGTCATGCCGTACATTACCGATTAATAATCATGTTTCCTTTGGAGGACGTACTCGAAACTCAGTATTATTTGAGCACTAACAAATGAGTCATCCCACCGTTACATTTCCATACAAATCGAATGCACTCCCGAACGTAATGAAAAAAATGTACTAATTACGATCGATGTCGGGGCCACACTTTGCTAATAATGCCCAAGAGGCCATCCTAATCCGGCCATAAGCGTGAAATTGTGCCTTGGGTCTCTCGAGCTCGAGGTTTTGATATATGCTACTTTGCTAATACGTTCTAGTACTATAATTTCAAAATGCCATGCATCATGGTTTAATTTATTAGAAAATGAATAAAATGGGAAGAAAAAAAATAGCTTGATAGAGTAATATATAATAAGACTAGAAAGAAATTATGTGAAGAAATGGTGTGTAAACAAATTTAAGAAAAAGAGGTATACAAGAATCACTTGCATATTATTTTCCATAAATATTCATTCCATTAACTTTAGGAAACAAAAAATATGATGGAGTATTGTGGGGGAAGAAAGAGAGTACATAATTAGTCCTAAGACTATGTGATTGTGAACTTAAGTTGTAAAACTTTTAAAATGGCATTTTCAGTCCAAAAATTTTATTTCCTTGGCTTATTTGAGTTTTCATCGTAAAGAACAGCTAAATCGTACTGACAAAAACGTGATAACATCTGCAAAATACTATATGTCAGTAGTATGCCATATTTTTTACATTAAGATAATGACAGTTAGCATTTTGTTGACGCCATCGCGTACCTGTCAGTATAATTTAACGATTTATTACGATGAGAACTTAACGAAATCATAATAGAAGTAAGATTTTATGGTTGAAAGAATAATTTTAAAAAATCTAATTGAAAAAATTGGCATGAATTTAAGATTCAAGTTGTATTTTTTCTTGAATACTATGCATGTGTTGTTTAATCAAATAAAAAATATAGAATGAAAAGATAAATTGCATATCGAATAACCTCAATCATCATTGCTATCTCCACCTTTTGTTGATGTAAATCTTTCTCTCATTCAACTGAGCAAGGATCTCCCCTGATTGGAGGAGTGCTCCGCGCCCTTTTGACTTTATTCTTTCATGATTTTTGGCAGACAGTAGTCTTACCGCACGCAGAGATATGGCTGCTGTATTACTCCCATTTCTTTAATCAAGAACGACAATTCTATGATTATAAAGCAATTAATCAGTGCCCGACACCCGCAATATCGCGACACATCTGAGAGATCTGTTCCGCGATATCACACCAACGGTAAAGGGTGACAGGACCTCCACTTGTTGCCAACGTTTCAAATAATTGATTGCAAGACTCGCGCTGTAGTCTGCCGTCTGAGCCAGGCAGATGATTCCCCTCGCTACTTGACTGCTCAATCTTCCAATATTAATGGGGGCAGTTGTTATATTCAGAGAGGTTAATTTCTCGGTTCACTTCAATCTCTGTTATGATACTGTCATTTGGGTTTCTTAGCAAAGCGGGGGAGCACCCACAAACCCTAGAAAGTAATATACGAAGGGGGGAAGGGACTCGAGAGATGTAACTGAAGACCCCGATCGACAGGTGAGAATCGCATACATGAACTCGGTGATTTAGGATAGCTAAAGCTGAATGTATAGGAAAGTCTGTGTCCTTCGCACATTGGCAAAATTACTCTCATCCACACAACATGCTAAGATATAAGTGCTAACTCTCGGAAGTCATGGCTTGCTAATGTTGCGTTACAGCTGGTTTGGCTGCATGCACATGCGTGTACCTGAGGTTCTCCTTTTGTCACTCTTCTGCAGGGACAGCTTGCTAAACAAGCAACGTTACTTACCACTGTCTTTTTTTTTTTTTTTGGTCTCCTTGTCGTCGCACGCCGATCCCTCCTCCATGCCTAGAAACTGAAGTACGTAAAATTAAAGGCGAACAGTCGAGTCCTCCCTGTTGACCGACTTTTTCAGGACTTAAGATTTTAACAAGGGTGCATGCCTCCATCGTCCATAGAGGGATGATTGCTTAAGTCCATCATCCTCTATGGTTTAAAGGCGAGAGACTTTCAAATTCTGAGACAAAGAGAGAAGGTGGACCGAAGAGGCAAGGTGAACTTTGATTATGTAGCTGTCTTTAATTCCGAGAACATCATAGGACTTTGATTAACTGCGGTAGTTTTCCTTGTGTATATACATGATTCAGGACTTTAGCAACCTGTACTTTTGATGACCAATCTGTCGTCTTAAGGCGTGAAGCAAGTTTACTCCTATGTAGAATCGAGGGGTAACTTAAACAGGGGCCAAGAGGAAGAAGTCTGAGGCAGTAGCTTAATTATATGAGAGAAGTTCGTGCGGTGATGTCGGAAGTCCATCTGTTTCAGATCCATGGAAGTCATTGTCGTGTCGTATAGGATTTATTACACAATCCAGTAGATTTCAGCAGACTTCGATTTTACCGGAAAAAATAGATCCACAGCCTGTTAGCTCCGTGTTGTGTAGCTAATGAATGAAATTACTGAAATCACCACCACCATCATCATTATCAATTGATCTTCACATCCAAGTTTAGTAATATTCCCATAAGAATACTTCATCCATGTCTGATGCAGAATCAGCTACGCACAACTGCCATGACAATGAGGAAGAAGATGACGAGGAACTGTAGAACCTGAACTCATTCCCCTGTCCCATACCCTTGATGAAGAGATCGGGCAAGTCAAACAAGGCATCCTCAGAATGACCAGTCGAAGCGCTGCTCATCAAGTCAAGCGTGGAGTTATCGCGTGATAAACTGAGGCTCGGCCGGCTCGTCTCCGCTTCTGATGATCTGCAGGAACTGACATGGCTCGGTTCGCAGAACGTTGTCACAGCTGCCTTTGCAGCGGCAGCCTGGATGTCCTTCGGGGAGTTAGACGTGGGACGGGGCAGCTCTGTTGCCAGCTCTGGGAAATTGAGGAAAGCAGATCGGCCCTTGATGGCCAGGGCTCCCACGTCGTGGGCTCGGGCTGCCATTTTGGCAGTTGGGTAAGTCCCGAGCCATACCCTTGACTTCTTCCTCGGCTCGCGGATCTCGGACACCCATTTGCCCCAACTGCGCATTCGAACCCCACGGTAGGTCGGGTGCTTCCCCAAATTGTTTCCCTTGCGCTGTTTACTCGGCTCATCGTCCTCAGTGTTGCCAAGTTCTTGGGCCTCCCGAGGTCCGGCCTTCCTAACCTCGGAATGTTTTGGGGTTTGGTTACTTCCGGGAGAGAGGACCGTGGAGGACACAGATGAGGAGCAGGTGGCGGCCGCTGTGGGAGTTGAAGCAAGGAAGCTTTCTCGTGCACCACTCTCAATGTTGATATCTCGTGCCATAATGGAGGGGCTTTGAGAGTGCTGTTGGGTTGGGTGAGAGAATGTTAATCACTGGAAACATAAGATTGGGCAGCTTGTTGGCTGGCCCCTTTTATGATATTTCAATTGACACTATCAAAAGAGAATATAAAAAGAAAAATAAAAAGGTGAAAGAAGGGATATTATACCCAAAAAAAGAAAAGGAAAAGAAAAATAAAAGATAAAAAAAATAACTAAAAAAGAATGAAATGTGGGTCCTGACACAAGTTGGAAAGCATAATTTTTAAAATTAGACCAGATTAAAAACCGGTTAATACATGAGTTTGTAGGCCAAATCGGAGGTTTAACGAGTCGAATTATATATTTAATAAATAATATTAATGGTATAATATTATTAATAAATTGAGATAATACCATAATTTAATAATGATTTGAAAATTCATAATATAACAATTATATTAACCACAAGTTCAACATAAAATATAAATACATTATAATAAATTTTTTAAAATGTTAAGTTAGCAAGTTTTTTCATCGGTTTAATTGGATTTACTAGTCCGACCGGGAATTGGCCGGTTCAATCAGAGCTGCTGGATTTAAAATGCAATCTGATTAATTCTGAAAACCGAATCGGGTGACTGATCTGTTCTTGATTAAACAGGTCAATCGAGTTTGTTTTTTAAAATTATGCTGGAGAGGAGGGGGACTACACCGTTCATCCAATTCGGATTCCCATGCGGCAAATTGAGCAACAAGAAATAGTTCTCTATACATGAATGTAGGAGACCATAATGTCATTTTTACACACGTAAGTGGCTTTTTATCGAACACAAACTGCAACCCTTCCCCTTTCTTACCTTTTTTTTTTTCTCATATCGCAGTTTGCAAAAAACCGGACCACGCGTGGTTATGCATTTGTCGTGCTTATGCAACATGACATAATGAGACAGGCACCAGCGATGTGCCTTCGCCCCACGTAGGCAAATCTCGGAACCACATCTCTCACGAGTTGCTTGTATGTACTCATGAGGTCTTTTTGTTCTATCTGCGAGTTCATCGAACACCAGGCGCTTCGATCCCTCAATCGTTGAAGAAGAGCCAGACGTTTCATTTAATGAGCCCAACAGTACTGAAGATCTAGACACCCTCGAGCCACGATGTCAAATTAAAATGTCGGTCTGAGCATAGCTACCCGAAAATCTCTATTCATCGGTCGGTCTTAGATCGCATTAAAAAAGAGATGTTGATATAATTTTAAGGAGCAACCACACCTCCACGCGAAACACCGGCTGTGGGTGAAACTTTGCCTCGACTCGCCCCCACGATATGGAGGGCTCTCGTGCGGGGTTGTGGATGCATGCCTCGAGAGGAAGAAGAAGACAGAGCCTTATTCGGCCCAAAAACACACACAGCCATCCCTGCGTCATGGTGAGTGAATACAAAAGTTTGAAACTGACACAATTGGCATCCATTCTCCACGGAGAAAATCAGAACATTGAGTTCAATGCCTAATTACGAGATTTGAACCCTAATATCTTAGACTTATATGTGTATATATATATAAGGATACCAGCGGCACAAAACGGTATTTCTCATCTCTTTCTCTCGCCTCCCCAAAATGTATGCTGGTAAGCTCATGAAAGTCACCAGTGGGCTGAGAACCCGGCGGCCATTCGGCGGATTTACAAACGCAAAAAAGAACCAAAAAGGAAAATCCGACCGCCTTCCCAACTGGCCAACTGTTCACATGGGAGGGTTCCGTATTAGTGACAAGTGGGGACCACTAGAGGATTTTCTTCCCCCAATGAATAGAGGACATGTGGTCGCTCACCTGTGTTTTCCAACTCGGCGCCTTCGCTCTGTCCGTCCTCTTTTTCCTTTTTTTAAAAAAAATATATTTTTCTTTTATTTAATACTTAATATCTACTTTTTAATTTTTAATTATTTAAATGAAAATTATTTTTAATTAATTGAAGATCTTTTAGGGTTTTCTTTAAAAAAAACTTTAAAGGAAATACACGTATTTTTTTAATGAATGGTTGCACATTGAATGCGATATATAATATAAAGGGAATATAAATTTATTGAAGAAAATGTTATTTGAACGTCATTTGTGACGTCAATTTTTTTGTCACAGTGAAGATCTACGTACCTAGCCTAGGGCAAAGAAAAAGAACAAAGGTCAACCGGACCCATTAATTAGAACCAGACATATGATTTATTTGTCTTAAATTGAGGTAATATTATTATATTAAATCTTTTATATATATATACACACACATGTAAGATGCACATGGCGAGTGGGATGATTGAGGATGTATACGGTGATGAGTGGCCGTCTCATAAAGCCGGCAAAGAAAGACCGGCAAGATGCTGTCTCGATGACAATAAAAGCATACGACGTTTCATTCTTTTTCTTGTTTGTTTTTTTCTTTAACTTTGTTTTTGTATAATAATGAAAAGATTTTTTTTTAAAGTGAGGATGCTAAATTCGCGAGAGTCTCGAAACTCTCCGTCTCTGCATTATTATTGCTTATTGCAATTTGGGTGTTTTAAGCCGAAACTGTCGACTTTGGTCGCAACTTAATTCTACGTACATCACTGTTTCATATATTATAGTGAACCATTTTGCTTCGTCGTAACTAAAATCGGATGAAATTAACAGGTTTTGCGAAAATCTATGGCGACGACGCTGTTGGTTGCAACGAATGTCGTCAGGGTAAATGCCCTTGTTAACCATAGACTTATATATGTCCTAACTTCAAATTCTATCGTGAATTAATTTATTTTGAAAAATAATAAGATAATTTTTTTATTTTATTCGATAGATAATTTCTAGTGGGAGTAGCGAACCGTCACGAATTCCACCGGAGAATAGAATTTGTAGAACTCGTCACCTGTTAAATGGGATGATGGTGGACAGATTTCCCCGAAACCCCTCCGACGCTCTATTTAGCGGTCAAACAGTCAACGGGTTCTCGCGTGATTTGGCATTGAGCAAAGTCCGTACCTATGCGCTTGTTACTGTGGGCCGTTACGTTGTGGATACTGTGCTGTGGCTTCGTGATTGGACCAAGGCCGTGTTTGGGTCGTCACATGAGGCCCCGAGTGCTGTTAGTGGGCTCGTCGGGGATTCTTTCTGCGAGCTCCGGAGCTCATGGCTTCTTCGATTTGATTCTGATTTTTCCGACGCTAGAGGATATATCAGAGCAAGTTAACTCAAAAGAGTGGTAAGTGAAATAGATCGATCTAGCAACTATCATCGGGGGTTGAAGCGGTTGTGTGCTCTTATTAAGTGAGGTCCCGTATTCGGATGCGTTGAATAGAGACAATCATGATTAAACTTATTAGTGGATCGATCAAATTCGAATGCTACTACATCCATTAAGATTTTGAGTAATACATATATATATATATATTATATTGATGGAGTAAACGTGGCGAACGTAATAGAGATTTGACCTTCCGAGAAGCGTTTGACGGGGGGAGAACAGCCAGAGACTTGACCGCTTTGTGTAAGGAACATCCCTTTTAAAACGACCAAGAAAGGAACATGATGCCAAGTCTACAGCACTATGAAGATGAGATATGGCAGCAGCAGCACGCAATGTAGGAGCTTCCAGAGATGCCAGATTAACCCCGTATTTAATTAGATATTCCTGTTGACCCTTTACCCACGAAGGAAAAAGGTCACAATGCCACGAAGAGATCGATTCGAGCATGGCTAACATATGCATGCAATCCCTTTCCCGTATCCATCAGATCGTTTCTCGGTTCCTGTCGAGCTTTTCTCTGGCTTCCGACGAGCCACAGCGCCACCAGTACGTTATTGTGATGCGGCATGGGGAGCGGATGGACAACTTCGCGGAGTCCTGGCTCTCGGAGGCCGCCAGGCCGTGGGACCCGCCCCTTGTTCGAAGTGGGCCGCGAGCGGGCCTTCCGCACGGGCTTGGAGCTCCGGACCCAGCTCGGGTTCCCGATCCACCGGGTCATTGTCTCCCCCGTTCATGCGATGCGTCGGGACCGCTTCTGAAGTGGCCTCTGCTCTCTTTACCCCCGGTGGGATCGCCGATTCTGTCTCCGGGTCTGCTGTGCCGATCGACCGCTCAAAGATCAAGGTTCTGAGAAATAACTAATTACGGCGTGTAGTCAATCTTCTTTAATTATGCTAGCTTTTGTAATCGGGATGCTTATATGTAGTCTCATACATATATTATGTATAAATATTTTGTAGACTTGTGTTGAATATGGACGATGATGCATGAATATCAATCTACTGGCGTGAATCTAAGAGACGAAACGCCGCCATGGGCAAGTAAGATTGGTATTAATTTAATTATTGGTATAGATATCGGGTTCCTCGGGGTTAGCTGTCCAGCCATTGCCGTAGCTGGCGGTGAAGGTGAACCGTACACGCAATTACCTTGCCGAAGCCACCGACCACCCAACTCACTCGGGTTGAAGACGAAACTCAAACGATGTTTAACGGGCAGTTGCGGGAGTAGTGGCTTTACGGGAAATTCCGGGGAAATTGATCCGCTCAAACAACGATGGTAATCGGTGAGTCGACTATAAATTCATCTACGTAATCTACCCAATATTTTCTTTCACTGAGAAGTAATTCCCGTTATTCAATTTCAATTAATAAGAGATTAACAGACGGAACACTGGATGGAAAGTCATGAAAACCAATATTGCTTGAACAAGCATTGAGGGATTTTCCATGCACTGGACGCCCTTCTCGATTAAAAATCCTCGAGATTTCTTCGGTAAAGTCATAACAAATAATATGTAAAATATGATATTTGAAACTCTTGGATATTAGTATTTAGATATTAATGACAAGTCTTAAATTATATAATATACCGTTCGATAAAATTAGTCGATTGTTATATTATCGAATACTATATATATATATATATATATAAAGTAAGAAAATAATAAATAAAAGGTGTCCCCGAGGGAAACGGAAGCAAAAGCGAGTAGAGAAATTTAAGGAGGAAGAAGACGCCGGCGGCCAGTCACCTGTGAAAAGACCAAGAAATCAACACCAGAGACCAGAGCAGAGTCCGCCGTGGAGGTGGAACGCATTTCTCAGAGGAGGAATCCGGAAAATGCCGGGCGACGTGGCTCCTGGGTAATCTTCCCAGCTTCTCCGGCAACGTAGTCAACACGCGTTAGGATCCGATAGACAAATATTATCTTATCCATTAGCCAATATACTGTTTCTAGGGTAGGTCATTAAAAAAACAATTTGTAGTATTTTATATTATAATTTTTAAAAACATATTAGATTGAAAATTAATTAAAACATGAGTTTATGAGTCAGATTAAATATTTAATAAATCAAACAGTATATTTAATAAATGATATTACTAATAAATTAGACTGATTTATAATAAAAATTATTAATATAATAATTATATTAATTTTAAGTTAAACATAAATATATAAATATAAATTTAGTAAAATAAAATAATATATTATGGTAAATTTTTATTTTTTAAAATCTTAAGTCGGTCGATTTTTCTACCGATTTAATTAAGTTCACCAGTCAAACCAGAAACTGACCAATTCAATCGGAGTTAAATGTATTTACTATACAATTGTGTTAATTCTAAAAATTGAATCGGGTAAATAGCTAGTTCCTGATCAAACTGACTAACCTAATATGGTTTTAAAAACCATGTTTTATATTCTCCGTAGGGCAAGTTTAGGGGGAGTCAATTTTTTACATGGTAATTTGAAAAGATATAAGAAATTATACACTATTAATTTGATATAATTAAACATATTTAAATATGCATTTATCGTGTTAACATATTTTAATTGTTTAGCTGTATATATTATTAATTTAATTCATCATATAAAGTGTGCTAAAGTTTATTTTATTATAATAATCTTATTATTATAATCATATGGTAAATATTTCAAATAAATTTTTATTAGTATAACATTAAATGTGTTAATTATGCACATGTAAAATTGAAGCATTTAAATGTGTTTGAAAATATTTATTTTACTTCGATTAAATTATAAAATTACGAGTTGAGAAATTTTTTACACAAACCACACGGATTCTAGCCTTTAAGTTTTTTCAGATTTTTAGTTAGGCGCTGAATATTTACCATTTTTTGCTTGGGTGATATATTTGATTATCGACCGACCAATATTGTTCGTCCGGCGTTTGTTCAGGCACAAGGCTGACCGCTTATCAGCGGTTTAGCACGTTACTCGTGTCGGTCAGAAAAGGATTCGATGGTAATTTTATATTTTTGTGGGGGGAGTCTACTTTTAGAGTCCAAAAATGTCCGTATAGTTACTCACCATGGGCGTGCTCGAGTGGTTCGGCACTCATCATCCCAATGGGAGGATTCGAGTTCGAGTCCCACCTACGGCGGGGAGCTCTTAACCCCTTAAATGGGCCGACCCGGGACGATCTGAATTAGTCAGCTGGACAAAGTCCAACTGGATACCATCGGTTTATATAAAAAAAAAAATGTCCGTATAGTTGTGACTGGAAAATGGAGCATTTCATCTCGATTTTATATAGTATGATACCCGAGATATTCAGTGCATATGACTCCGTGTGTGCATGAGCTATGTTTTTTTTTTTTAAGTATATAACACTTCAGCATAATTATATCCAGTGCAGGTGACGACGTAAGTAGATGTTTGTGATTTCTAGAGTATTCAACGTTTTAACTTGCAAACTCATCATCATCCCCGATCGATTTCATGACACAATCAACAAATTACTCACCGAATACATTTACCCAGGTAAATCCCATTTAGTGAAGCTTATCAGAACATTGCCAGGAACCCCACATGAAATTGTTCACGATCACCATGGGAAGACGGAGAACTTGCATGGAAAATTCGCCCAACGACCTACGACAATTCAAAAACAAACAAACGTTGACGGATCTGCAGAACAATCAGAACACACTATAAATGCGCGACAGGCACTTTACGTTCTCCACAAACAAGCACAAGATCTCCCGTCCGCATCTGAGTCCGAGCGTCCAGGTTGTATGCAAGTCTCCCATTCCCGAGCCCACCTATTCGTATCCCGCTTCCTGTGGAGCTCCTCCTCCTCCTCCGCTGCTCCCAAACGCAGCCTCATAGCTCGCGCTCCCTTCGCTGGATCCGCCGGGATTCCCACCCCAATGGCGTCCCTCACCACAGCTCCCGAGATGAAGCCGAAGCGCCACCAGAATGTTCTCGTGATGCGGCACGGCGACCGGATGGACAACTTCGTGGAGTCCTGGCTCCGCGAAGCCGCCCGGCCGTGGGACCCGCCCTTGTACGAAGCGGGACGCGAGCGGGCCTCCCGCACCGGCATGGAGCTCCGGACCCAGCTCGGGTTCCCAATCGATAGGGTCGTCGTCTCTCCATTCGTGCGATGCGTTGAGACCGCTTCCGAGGTGGTCTCTGCTCTCTCTGCCGCCGGCGAGAGAGCCAGCGCCACCCGCAGAGCCGTTTTGCCGATCGACCCGCCGGCGATCAAGGTCTGCAGGAATAACTAACTAATCAATTACATTCGATGCTCGACTGTTCTAACCTTTGTTGGGTCATATCTTATACGTGTTGTGTATGAATGTTTTTGTAGACATGTGTTGAATATGGATTGTGTGAGATGTTCAACGGTGTGGCCATCAGACACCCACCCAAGGACGGGAGGTGGGGTTTCAACCTCTCGGAGATTAAGCAGAAATTGCCGAAAGGGACTGTGGACCCTGAATATGCACCGGTGGCCCATGAGGTAGAGAAGAAATTGCATCGTTTATCAGTGCAGTTGTACTCCATTAAAGTTCTTAATGCGAATATATTACCCTAACAAATGGTCTGTGCCAACTCTGCTGATGATGAAATTCAGTTGCCAAACTGGGGGGAGACTAGCGAGGATGCAAGAGCTCGTTATGAGCGAGTCATTCGAGCCCTCGCCGATAAGTACCCTTACGAGAACCTCTTACTCATCACTCACGGTAACCACTGAGATCCGAGTTTCATTCACGATCCATGCATGCATCGGCTGTGCCGTGAGAAGGGCCGAACACCAGAATTCTCCTGATTTCTGAAACTGTTCTGTTCTGGTGCAGGCGAAGGGCTGAGAGCTACAGTTTCGACATTCTTGAACGGTACGAAGATACGCAAAGTGGATTACTGTGCCTACGTCAAGCTTCGGCGGGGGATCACCCCGAACGGTGAGAATTCCTTCAGTGCTGGGGAGTTTGGCGATGTCTCACACCATGGCTACTTGTTGAAAGACGGTGATGCATGAGAGTACTCATTACATACCCGATGATTGTTTGATTAGATGGATTAAGATGCCAGTTTGACATATACATACATATATGGCTTACATTCTTTTCCTCGTAGTAAAGCTTCCGGGGCTTGTAGATGTGTGTCCATTTGTATTTTTCCAGATATCATGGAAATAGTTATCATACCGGACTCGTTCCAGTTGTGCCGACTGTGGTCGTGGTCGGAATTTAAAAGATCAAGTAAAGATCATGTTCCAGTTATACTTTCCACCTGTTGATAGAAGAAAGAAAGCATGAAAGCTTTGGTCTTGATGATGATATTCCTGTGTAAAAACAAAAAGAACAAAATTCGTGTGAAGATAGACAGACATTGAGAAGGAGCCAATAAGGATAGGAAAATAATCCGAGTCGAAGCCACTGACAGTAAATTCAATAATTGTTTGAACCGCTCCGATTCCAAGCACTCGCACACTCTTTTAACTTTCCTGCCCATGCTCGGGGCAATCTACGAACCTCTCTCGACTCCTCTCTAGCGTGTCCCTGGAGCTGGATGTCTAAATCTCTTTCATATGCTGGCAGGCTTCGATTGATAAGCCTAACACTGTTCATTAGATCTAAAGGTTGGAACAAGAGGAAAAATTCTCCTTCCGTCGAGACCTATGGACCCTCATAGGCCACTCACCCCAACCCTCAGACCTGAAGCCTTGCTCCCCAAAGTCATCCCGCACCATGACTGGGATGCTGGCCCAGATCACCTGATCCACAGGTTTCATCCACAATGACAATGACTTATTTAGTGCAAAAGAACTCATCAAGACACCATCGGCTGGAAAGTTTCAGCGAACCTTTTTCCATTGCATGAACCACAACATCGTTTATTAGTACAGCTAGCTCTTTGGAAGACTGAAAGAAACGTGTCTGCAATTGTCTGGCTTGTATCGTCAAGTATGTCATGAGACATCAGACGAGGTAGCACAAGCCTTAAGACAAATTGAAGCGGACCAAAAATGGGCGGAAAAAACAGTCTTCGTCCATAATTGACAACCAGAGAATGTTTCAAGAGACAATCCTGACAAATTCCATGACTCCAAAGAAGTGAGGCCCAAACCTTGCGATTAGATTGGTATATGGTATGAACTTCCACTGAGAGATGCATAAATCGAGAGGACGCATCACGGAAGAAGAATCTACTCGCTGCAGTACATTGCTTGCTCACTCTGCATTATGTGATTCGTCTCTTATGCTGCTGAGATCCACTATAGATCATCTGTGTTTGCACTGACATGGACTATTAAATTGCAAGTTGGGTCTTAGAAGAAAATGAAGAAAGAGAGACAGATCCACGTGCTACGAACTTCTCATTAGCATAGTTCCATCAAAGAGGATCTTGGGTTCCATCTTTCAAGATTTTCCAGTTAAAGCTGAACAGGCTAACACCTACAAAACGCATGTTGCCCCGTGAGAACAAGAACATTTCATCGCATTTGGAATCAAAGCATACCCTTTGGTTCGTGCTCTTGGAGGAATTCCAAGGCTTGTCCTTATATTTGCACCCACTTGCATGAGGTCTTCAACCTGTATAAGTTTGTGGAACCATTATTCAGAAAGAAATCAGCAAGCAAGGTCTAGCAGCTTTGGCCAGACATCATGGAGCTAGAGGATATGGAGCTCACAGGCGTCTATCTCTTACTATATTCAAAACAATGGATGGCTGGAGATCGACTGAAGAACCATCACATGATTAATTCAAATTTCATGGTGCTACATTTAAGTACAAATTAGAGGGAGATCAATTGCTAACGCTTACAGAGTCCTAATTCAGACCTGAATGAGATCGAAATTCAGGAACAATGAGATACAGAAATGAACATGGAACACGAGAAGCTACGAGAATGCAGGGAAGTTTCTGTGAGGAAAAAAAAATCCGACCTTGCGGATTCCGGAGGCCTGGAGTGCAGCGAAGGAAGCGGAGGCAGCGCCGCCGACGAAGAGAGAAGCGACGGAGAAGGCCTTGAAGGGCATGAGGCGCGAATCCCCGGCGTACCCTCTCAAGAAGGATGAGATTCCCCAGCCGATCTGTGCGGCGCCGCCGAGGCCCCACCACCAGTGACTTCGGCTTCCTCCTCCGCCATCGCCGGCCCCGCCACCGTTTTCATCAGCTGCAACGACAATCTCTGGCGCCATCACAAACCCCATTCCCCCCACTTCATCCGCAGCTCGCTTCTAAAACTGCGGATGATGAAAATCGGCCCAGAGATTCAGTGGGCCAGTCGACTTTGGGCTGCCACTTCCAGAATGGGCCCATATGACTTTTGTGGCCCATTTAGATTCGTCCTCCCACGGGCGAATATAGTTTCGGCCGACATAACCACCCTATTAGTGAGAATTTCCCTTTCACATCACCTGAGGTGTTAGAATTATACGGAAATCTTATTATTCTTTTATAGTTAAATTATGGTAAAATTTTGTTGGATTATGTGCTTAAATGTGAAATTGTTATTTGAAAAAAAATTGCCAAATTGGTTATAAAATTAATATCACACCAAGCAAATGACACCACACTACTTTTTTTAATTAATAATGATCGACATTATAATAACTGATTAATTTATTGAATGATGTATTATATAACATAAAATCTATTATTAATTTTTAAGCACTGATCTCAAAATTTTCAAATTAACATAATTTATGATATCAGCCAACTAGAAACCATGAAACTATTTAACTGAGAGAGAGAGAGCATCGCAAGCGACGTTCGTGGATATGAATATTCTAGCCGTTGGTTTTTTTTTTTCCTTAATTACCAGTGTGGGCCGGGCGCCAATATTTATTTGTGGACTGGGATTGCAGAAAAAACAAAAAAGAAGAAAAGAAAAATCTGCGGAGGGACGTTGTCCTGACACGTGGAAAAAGAATATTTAGCACGTGCAACCCGCAGCAGCCCCTCGTAATATCGCAGTCAGTGAGACACATACCTGAACTCATCAGTTAATTCTCGTCCGCATCACTTGAATTAATATTGATTAATATAAAAAATTCGAATTAATTGCACTGCCGATATTTTAAATTTATTATTTAGAATTAATCGATAATTAATTTGAGTCAATTCAACTCACGGGTCACGGGTTGGACCGGTGGACTGGTTAGAGATAACAATCCACATCTGATTTATTTTTATACAACCCAAAGGAAGGTATGGGTATTACATCATGTGCAGGTTACGATACAGCCCGACCTTCATGCCGGTGGATTTTCCTGTTGCTCGATTTTAACATGTAAAATTAGGTAGAAAACTGTAATTTAAACATAAAAAAGAAAATACAAGAAAAAGAGAAGCTGTGGGAACCTTGAAATCCGATCTCTCTTATCGCAAGACCTCCGCGACATTTGCAGGGGAATTCCTCCACGAGGCTCGGGACAGGGTTTGGAGCTTCGAGAGGCGGAATTCGCAGGCGGGCTTGATCTAACCCTGCGAGCATCCATCGAAGATGATCATTAGAACCTCTAGCACACGACTGTTTCGGCCAAAAAAATCACACGGCTGAAGGAACCGAGCAAGTTATGCCCCTGAAGAAGTTCGAATCTTAGTGTCCCTGTTTCCTCATAGAGGAACAGGGTAACGATGGCGAAGACAATCCTGTCATTAAAAGACCAACAAAATCACTAACAGAAGAGTTGTTTTTCACAATCAGTAAGCCGAAATCCCTGGGTTTTTCCCCACCCGGCGACCATGGCCGTCTGCTTGCGGAAGAATATTTCAAGAATTGTCTACTCTCTTTAGGAGGAGAATAATCATGGTCGATCTGTATCGGTGGATCCCTTTGAAAGTCGATTTGGATTCTCGAGTATTTTAAAGGGGACAAGGAGAAGCCATAAAGGAATGGTTTGAATCGATACTCGATTTTTCACGGGAATCTTTTCGAAAGGAAGAGCAGTCCTCTGTCCGTAGAATTTAGAACCCAACCGAGGAGTTGGGCTACAAATAGTCAACAGAATCTGAAATCGGTCACCGAAGCAGGCGAAAATCGCACCTTTGGAGGATTCTCGACAACCTTGTACAAGTCTGGCGTGATGCTGGCGAGCCACAGCCCAGGGAAGCAGAAGTCCAGAGCCCGCTGGACTGTCCTCGGCCGTTTCTTCGGCCTCCTCACGGGCCTTGACCCCGTGAAGGCAAGAAAGTCCGCCTTGATCTCTTCCTTCGTGAGCGGGATAGAGAACTTCACGTTTCCCTGGTCGGCCTCACCCTTCTCCGCCACAGCCGCGCTCCTTAACCGAGCTGCTTCGGCCCTGCCCGACCCCTCCAGGGACCTGATCTCCTGGCCCAGGCTGCCACCGTTCCTCAAAGCGCCCCCAGTGATCGGGCTCGGACTAGACGTCTTAGTTATCGGCTTCCTCGGCCTCAGATTCCACACCTTCGAGGTCACCTCCTTAGGTTCTGCTATGCTGGCCGGAGCTTTGCCTTGAGCAACCGGAGCCTCCGCCTCAGGGGGAGAGTCGCTCGACTTCTCCTTCGTGCGGAGCCGGAGCAAGATCTTCGACGATCTTCCACTGGCAGCCCCAGGGTCGCCCTTCTCTTTCTCGTCCGGAGCATCGACAATATCGCCGGCAGAAACCAGAGGCATATCATTGGGAGCCTGGTGGCCGCAATCACCAGAGTCATGCTCGGCCGACCTGGGGGCGAAGTCTCGGAGTGGGGACAGATGAGCGGAATCCGCGGACTGGCGGCGGAGACGGTGGTTGGCGGGGGACCATCTGAGGTCGGTGAGGGAGAAGTTGTGTAAGGGCTGAGGCTTGGCGGATACGATAGAGGCCATGGACAAGGACGTTGCAGAAGGCTCGGGTTCTGAGACTGTCCGGAATACCATCAGTGATCGGGATGATGTGTCTCTCCACTCATTCAGAGCTGATCGACCATGAAGGGATATCCGATCTTTCTCCTTGATCGCCTCCTTGACAAGGAGGAGGTTGACGCGCACAGATTGAAGATAGAGAGAAAGAAAGAAGAAGCCCCGTTTCCCAACGAGGAGGAGAGTTGGGCTCCTCAATGGGGGCAAGCAAAACAGAGGGATGGAGAGCGCGTGTGAGAAGTGGACAGAGGAGAGGAGCCCAGTTTTATGAGCGCTGGGGGAAGAGAGTTATGAAGAGGAAGATGATGGTCTCTGGGCCTGGGGTTACTGTTTTGTTAGTGTTGTCCCAGTTTTGCCCCTGCCCTTTTGATTTATCCTCGGTTTTGGTTTGTTACAAGTTACAACTTGCTTGCGAGTCTCCTCACAATTGTCCACCATTTTGCCGAGACCAAGTGAAGTTGTAACCTAAACCGGAAATTATATAAACGGGGTATGATATATCTTCTACAATATCACTTAGTCAACATGTGGGCCATTCAACAGAGAAACAGCTCGTCTCCTAAGCCAGTACCATACGCAGCGCCACTATTGTCAGCAGGGGGATCCAAACAATCACAGTCAAACTCTTCTTTCAAAGCAGGGCATCTTGGGTGTGTTAGGAACACCATTAGGTACTAGCTGGGGACGGAGAAAATTGCCCCAAAGCTAGGAAATGACTGCCGCAGCTCGTCTCTTACATAACTGGTCATGGGTCCAATTACCTGTTTCCGGTACGATAATTGTTCAAAGCAAGAGGTCCAACAAGCTGCAGATGTGTGCCGCAATGACAAACCGCACTTTCTCCACTGGGAAAAAAAATCAGGAACATCGCGTGTAACATGCACCTTGCTCTATGCTATAGTTAACATCTCACCAGACGACAAAACAATAAAAACCAAGCCAAAGTAGAATTATCAGATAATGTGATTACTTAAAAAATGTGAAGCCCATACAGAGCAAAAGTTCCATGAAAACCTGAAAGCTGAGTCCCATTAGGTAACTGTAACATGTTCTATAATGCCATGGTAGGAAGTCAATCTACAAGTATCAGGCTGATGGATGAATTGCTCTGGACATTTTGTCCTAAGTAAAATGGCTCCACAAGTCATACAGTATTGACAGTGTCTGCTAGGGTGCGAAGAATGCAGCCAAGTCCGGCCCTCTCTGTAAGTCTCTCGTGAATACGAAGGCATTGATCACATGTAGGGCGATCCCCAGTTGACAAGCCTCTATACAGATACCTGGTAAAGATATCAAGTGAATCTGCTATTTGAACAATACAATTGAAGAATTCACAACAGAGAGGGGAAGAAATTATGAAGAGATGTCAGCAGATGAAAGAAATAAGAAATACTATACCACAAACAAAAACTGACATTAAAGGAGACACTAGTATAGACCAGAGTATGTTAGACAGGAAAACCACCCGACACAGTAAATGATAGAGTGGTGATAAGACAATGATTCCAAACATGGGAGGTGCTGTTTTTTCTTAGATTCAGGATGCAGTCCAATTTAGGCAGCGCTCGAACTTATCAAAACAGTAAAAATATAGCAACATTTTTGCTGCTAAATACTGAATAGGCTATACCAGGCAATATTAATTCCAGATATTTTGATACCGATGCAAAGATCACAACACTGTCCCAAAAAGTAGAAAGAAATCAATAGTCTACCCCAGGATACAGACCGTGAAAGCTTTCAAACCTAGGTTGGATTGTTTAGATCAGGGTGTTTATACAGATATCCATCCCTAGCAAATGTACTTAGAAGGTATATTTCCATCAAAATTATGCATCATCTTAGGTACAACATATGGCACTTTGACTTAGGAGTAACATATCTGCACCTTATCGTCAAGAAATCAGGCACATACAATCTATAAAGCACTATATCTCATTTACAATAACAGGTTCTCATCTTGCATAAACGTGATGCAATATAGAGATTTGACTGAATATGAGGTTTCTACCCTGCCATTTGGTGCACCAACAACAAAAATGTAAGGAAGAATCTATACAATGGTAGCCTGCTCAACCCAAATTTGCAGGATGTTATAAAGGGTTTCTGATGCATGGGTCAAATTGTTTACCAAATGACCAGAAGCAACATATGATAAGCAGTAAGCTGGCACTAGTAACAGAGGGTTTTAAATGCATGACTGAAATGGCGATTGTTTAGGAAAAAATAATGTGAAGATCACTAGCTATCCCTGAGTAACTTTCCCTCCCAACCACAGGGATGCAGATGCACATAGCAAAGGCACACACATTGGCACTGAGAAAGCGTGCACAGTAGACAAACCATAACGCTTGGTCCAACAATGTCGAAAAGTTAAGAGTTTTTCATCTGTGCTATCATACAGATCAACTCAAGCGTCACGAAGTTCATTCTAATTGTTTATAATATTATTAGCCGTCTAATTTTTAATGGTTTTTTAATAAGGCCCGATGTAGCCCGCTGTTTGTTGAGTAAGCCAATTTAATCCATTCAAACTTTGAAATTTTAACCGAAAAGAATAGAATCATTAGAGGGCTTGTTGCAGTTAAAATGTTTCCAGCACAACCACGAGATTATCGCAAAAGATGCAAACTTCAAAGGTTAAACCAAGAGGCACTCACTTCATGAGGATGTCGTAGTACTCCGGATCCAAAGAAGTGAAGAGAGCGTCCAAATCCTTTATCGCCATCAGTGCCCTATGCACCACTATCCAGTTTGCCGACTGAGAAATTTAGAAGACATTGTCGTCACTCACTGCAAACCTTCTTCGTTTTCGACAAATTGGGGATTCCAGAGGAACTTTCACTGGACAGAGCAAGAAAGAGAGAGAAACGAACCTTGCACCGCTCGTCGCGAGTATTTGGAGGCGATCCCTCGAGCGCAGTCTTCAGAGCCTCAACAGGTTTACCCCTGGTCCATAAGTTTCCAGCAAATACATCACTCATATTGCCTCAATGAACATCAGCATAGAATATCAATATCGACATCGAGAGAGTGGAGGAGGAGCAGGGGGGGCCAAACTGTTTGAGTAAGCTTTCGATTTTTCGAGATTTGTGCTCGATTCGGGTGATGATGGCCTCAGCGTTGTCAGCTTCGACGAACTCATTGACGCCCGCCATTTCTGTAGCACTCTCGCCGTCTCCCCCAGGAGATCGGGATTTTGGAAATCGGAGCTCAAAGAAAGAAGGGTGCCTTGCCTTCCCGTGACATCGGACCAGACCGGCTGGAAGAGTCAAGTCACCGGTCTATCCATGAGCGGCTTGTAGTTGTTGGGGGTGTTCATGGTCCGGTCAGTCCAATTTCGAATCGAACCGATTCAAATATCTGGTTCGGGCTCACTTTAGAATTATAAGTCTGAATTGTATCTATTTCACCTCAGATTATCTGAATTCGTTCAACAGGTCGAGTACTTTTTAGAAATTATATGATTCAATCAATTAAATGTGGGCATGTTTCTTCTTTAATCAAACTGAGATGGGCGTTTGATGTGGACAGTGCCCATGAACCACCTGACCCGACTCGCAAATGCCAAGCCAATGAACGGACCAACTTCCCCAAGCCGAGTTGCAAGCAATGTGAAAGATTCTGTATCTGGTAAAGGATCCTGCTGCCATGAGCGAAACTATGCCGGGGTATTATGAACTAAGGGGAACCAACCGTGGGCAGAGGTCATAAGCATGGCACAATGGAAGACGACTTCCCATCCTTTAATCGCAAAGGGAGTGGCTTATGGTTGTGGAACACGTTATGCGATGTATGGAAAGCTATTTTGCCGGGTTTTGGATAGCAATTGGGAGACGGAAAGGCAAACCGGTTTTGGTCTGATGGTTGGCTCCCAAGGCATGGTCCACTAATGGAAGAGTGGATTGCTCAGCCACCACCCAAGTCCTGTAGTCTCACTGTAAGTTCATTTGTCAAACAAAGCATTAGGTGGTTGGTTGTTGGACTGGTTTGTCCATTCGCCGCCACGGTCGGCTTCTGTCGAAATAGCTACAGTTCGGCCTCCGAATCCTCAAGACATTCTGGGTTGCATTATATGGGGAATCTTTGTTTGCAAACGGGCAATTTACGATGAAGAGTGAAGAGTGCCTACTATTTCCTTATGTCTCAGCATGGCGTTTGATTTGGGGAGTGGAGAGGGCCCCAGCGGATCCGCGCCTTCTGATGGCTTGTTCGGCATGATCACCACCTCCTAACAAATAAGCTCCTCGTAGCGACAGGGCTCTGCAGGACTGATGCATGCACAGCTTGCGCGCTGACTGAGGAGACTGTGCTTCGCGCTCTTAGGGACTGCCCTCGAGTGAGAGCCATGTGGGAGGAAATTGTCCCGAGGCACGAACAGTTGACGTTCTTCACTGAAGCAAGAGAACGGCTGCTGGTGAGAAATTTGAATGAATCTACGATGGGTGGATCGGGGCCATCTTGGGCTGTGAAGGTTGGTATTGACCGGGGGTTAGCATGGATGTGGAGGAATAATTCGATGGCCCTTTCTCCTGGCCTAGGTGTGAAGGAGAGATATTATTGATTGAGCGGAGAAATCCGACACTCAGGACGTTCAAATGGGATAGAAGCCAGGGGTGGCTGAAGGTCCGAAATCATGGAGACGGACTAGGTGGGAGAAGCAAGAATCCGGTTGGATTAAATTGAATTCTGATTGTGCAACTAGAGGGAATCCAAGTACTGCAGGAGACTGGGACGAGATGGGAAGTTGGCTCGACCGGTGGTTCCATGCATAATTGTGAAATCGGGGCTTGAGTTGGCCTTGGGATTTGGTTTTTCAGAAGATAATCGTGGAGATAGAGACCGACGAAATGGCCGAGGCCATCACAGCAAGGAATATCGACGCGGCCTGGCATCAGGGCATCATCCTATATGACATCCAGAGACTCACGGAACGGAGTTGGTCGATTGCCCTTGAGCACAATCTTCGCGAGGGGAATGCACGTGTGGATCAACTTGCTGATGAAGCTACTCATCAATGGCGGCGAGGTCACACGGGCCTGTTGCTTGCCCTCCAGATCTCCAGCTTTTGCTTCTTGGTGACATTGTATGGCCGCGCCTCCTCTCCGTCCATGCCCCATGTAATTAATTTTTAAATTTGGGCATCTGACATGCCTTATTACCGAAGAAAGGGTCCTACTATAAGCACCAGACCTTGACTGGTCGAGAACTCAAATGTTTGGACCGGTACACAACTAGATATCATTCAAAATCCAAGCCTCAGGATATCCGATCATCGACATCGCCACGTGTTTGAGACCCGTTATTCTTTTTTGGTGATAGAGGGACGAGTCGTGTTGGCTTAGGAGTGAATAAGATAAAGTCAGAGGTGAGGACCGAATCAGGATATCGAGGACCCGGGAAAAGGGCCGGATGCAATCATATCACGTGCGTGTGAAAAACTGAAATACAACAAAAGGACGAGGGTGGGGGGATAAAATGGATAAGGAGCGATCGATAAAAGATCAAAATTACGAAATTACTATTATAATATCCAAACTTAAAAAATTTATATGATAATTTATTTATTTATAAATTTAAAAAATTAATTAAATTAAAAATTGACATATTTAATATATCTAAATTTATTCTAGCATATATTGCCTTATTTTTAAATATTTATTTTTCTAATATAATAAATACTATTCATAACACTCTCAATCAAGATGAGCACATATAGTGCGATAGAATGCACATCTTGCACTTTTATATTTGAAGTCGAGCAGTGGTTTCTTGGCGCAATAATAGGGGAAAATCGAGTTGAGTATCTTAATTCTAGATGTCAAAATATAATATTGACTTGACTCTTCTACCTTCAAAAGTCTAATGGATCGACTTGAGCTCTATTCTCTTTTTGGCTTCAAATTCCATAATTGACTTGAATATTCTAACTCCGTTTTCATTATCATATCATTGGTCCAATCGATCTGCTTTGATACCATGTGAAAAACTAAAATACAATAAGAGGAAGAGAGTGGAGATAAAATAAATACGTGGGGGTCAAATGACTAAAATCACGGGAGTAGTATTATAATACTCGGACTTAATAAATACATATGATAATTATCTATTTATAAGATAAAAAAATCAACCAAACAAGAAATTACCATTTTTAAAATATCTAAATTTATTCAAATCAAATATTACCAAATCATAATATATCAACTAATATAAATAGCATATATTACCATATTTTAATATTTAATTTTTTAATATAATAAAGGAAACAAATATCTGTACAGTGCTCCCCACCAGAAGGCGAGAGAAAAGGTTTTAAGATCACAGTCCATGATGAAGAAGACATCACATGTAGAAACTGCTATACTTTAAAGATAGCCAGCAAGAAGATCAAGAAATGAACTGCTAGAGCTGGCGTCAATTCATCCGGATCGGCATCGAAATCAATTCACAGAACAGCTCGCCAGTCCACCGGCCAGATCCCTCGGACGGGATATGATCTCCATGAAACTTCTTCCGGAAGCCCTTAAGTTAACCGGCTACAAGTCCGAACAGAATGAGAAAACCTCATCGACGTCGATGTGAGTCGTCTTGAGCACGCTGGCGGCCTTGCCATCGGATCTGCAAACCAACACATTATAGTACGCTTGCAACAGAATGACCTTGGCGCTGTAGATCGCCAGGAGCCTGCGGAGTTCGTGGCCGGTCCCTTCGAAGCAAATCCTCTCCCTCTTCGCCCACCGTCGGCTGCCGAGATTCTCCACAACGAGGAGGTCGGCGAAGCAGCCGTGGTGACACTGGAACAGTAGCCCGAGCTTGCCTTCGTGCTTCACGAGCTGCGGTGGCTGACATTGCTCAAAGTCTTGATCAGGAGTCGGCACGGGGAAGGTGGACCACGTCTCCTCGTGCATATCGAACACGAGTATGTGCCTCCTCGCCGTGAACCAGAAAGCTTTTCCGGCGACCACAACCGAGCTCTCGCGAATGAAGAAGTACTCACGGGGAACTGCCATGTCCACCAGCCGCTTCCACCTCCAGGCCTCAGAGTCGAAGACCTCGCAGCAGTGCACCCTCATTGACGGCCCTTGTGGCACCGAGATTCGGAGCACTTTGAAGCGCAGAACAGGCCTCGACCTCAGCACCACCATGGCGGTCACCGCAGCGGAGACATCCGTATTCGTCGGGCTCGGTATGTTCACCCATTCCTTGGTGCTCGGCTTGCACACGCAGTACCGACCTTTACCATTGTCTCTTCGCTCCTGCTTGCAGAGAAGTATCCCACAATCGGACGCCTCGATCCTCACCGGCCCCGGCAGGAAGCCAAGGGACAGGTCCGGTGAGTCGTCGCCGGTCACCGAGACGAACCTCAAGGAGAACCTGCCGCCGCTAATGCCCTGTACGAAGTAGCCGGCGATCGTCGGCGTCCGACGAGGATGGAGATCCTTGAAGCTTGGCTCGTACGTGATTTCGTTCCACCTCCGGCTCACAGCCCGCCACCTCCCCACCGCCTCAAGGGAGGCGTGCGTCAGGATCTCGAAGATCATGTCGTCGGCTAATTGATCCGGCAGCATTGTTTTATGGTTTGAAAATCTTATGGTGGATGTAAATATGATTCTCAAGACTCAATTATATAGTATACGTTTGTCATTACCAATATATATATATATATAGTATACGTGTCTATATATGTATATAGGGATTGCCCTCGAGCAGGGGTTTCTTCCTCCGCAAGATTATAGCATTTATCCATTTATTTGATCAGCAAGGCAGAAAAGATATTTCAGGAAATTAAACAATATCTAAACTCTAAACCGATTATATAAATTAGAAAATACTATACCCTTAATAAAAATAATTCAATTTTTAATTTTTAATGATCTAGATAATTTCTAGAAATCTTTAAGGATATAGATTTATATCAAATGGAGAATTAAATCCACCGACTCACCGGCTCCCTTCCCACAACTTTCTGTAGGACCACGTTGTGTCAAGAATACATAAGACATACCAATTTCCATATCTTTAGAATAATAGTTAAACTTCCTAAACTAAGGAGAAAATATCGACTTATCCCACAAAAATAGGCCGTGAACCTTCTGAGGAGGAATTGAGAATCAACGAAAATCGAATGAAGAACTTCATTCATGGTTGAATCAAGAGCAATCGATAAAATTAAGAGTTGAACTTATTTTCTATTATGATCGTAAGTCTTGTGAGCTGGAATTGATATTATTTTGTGTATCCCAAATACAGCAGCAAGTATCAATCCCTCTTCTTTTGGATGATCTTTGTAGATATATGTGTATGGCAGCAAGATCGGATTCATACTTCAAGATTTGAGAATGGAGATTGTTGGCTTCGTGGGCTCATGACTCTTCCTAGAACAATTCGGTGGGGTTCAGCTGCGAGGACCGGTCAACGTGCACCAAAACTCCCATGGAACTGATGTTGGAATTTATCCTAATCCAAATTATCTCAAGATCATACGTGTTGAAATCAAAGAGAATGCTTAAACATAAACGGAAGCGTACCTGAATCCATAAATAAGACTCGTGTGATTAACCGGATATGGATCTTCTAGGACCGTACGAAAAATCTTTCAGAGGATATGGGATTCACTTTGACTCTCGTTGACTAATGGGATATCAAAAGAGCCGATAATATCATATGTTCCAGGGACCACAACCGCAAATTGCACATAAGTGCCTTCAGTTTATTAATTTCTAATTTCACCCATCATAGAAATCAAAAATCACTTTATGGTTTATGCATATTGATCCCTACACCTTACAGATTGTCTGTTCAACCCTATTTTATAAACTTAATTAGATCACTTAATTGGGTTGATGAATTGGATAGCAGAGACACATGATCAATAATATATTGTTGGACCATATATTGTCAAATTAAAATTCAACAATCTCCCACTTGGGCCAACAAATATATCTCATATGTCATGTATCACCAAAATACTTTATTGAGCTCAAAATGCTATCCATATCAACAATCTCAACAATCTCGTCCATTGAATGTATTGACATAGAACCAAAGCGTTCTTCATCTCGTTTATTGTGACTAGAACCATCAATGATCACGTATGTCAACACACCCAACTACATAGATCAAGTGTAGGTATGCAGCATGGAAATTACATGTAATGTGATCCAAACATGCCTATTTCCAACTGGTCCTCCTCAAACCTTATGGAGATCAACTTTAAGTCATAAGCGAGATTCAAAGTGCAAATGAACTGAAAACTTTATTTCTGCAGAAAATAATTCAAATAGTCATCATGAACAAATATAGTCATTGTACAAACTCCCACTACACCTTAGCATCATAGTATGATATTACACCCATATGAGCAGTGTGCTCATAAAAGACCATGGGTGCTAAAGCCTTAGTGAGCGGATCCGCAATCATGGAAGTTGTACCAATATGTTCAATAGACAACTGAGTACTCTGAATCCTATCTTTAACAACCAGGAACTTGATGTCAATGTGCTTTGACTTCGAAGAGCTCCTGTTGTTATGGGAATACATTACTGCTGACTTATTGTCACAGAATATCTTTAGTGGTCTTTCTATTCCATCAACAATTCGCAGTCTTGTGACAAAATTCCGCAGCCATATCCCATGATTAGATGCCTCGTAGCAAGCTACGAATTCTGCCTCCATAGTTGAAGCGGCTACAAGTTTCTGCTTAGCACTTTTCCAGGAGACAGCTCCTCTAGCCAACAGATAAACATATCCTGATGTAGATCTGCAACTGTCTTGGCATCCGACGAAATCAGAATCAGAATATCCAACGATCTCCAACTGATCTGATTTCGTATATGTGAGCATGTAATGTTTTGTCCTTTGTAAATACCACAAAACCCGTTTGACTGCTTTCCAGTGTTCCTTACCAGGATCATTCAAATATCTGCCTAACATCCCAACAATGTACGCAATATCCAGCCGCGTACAGACTTGAGCATACATTAAACTCCCAACAGCAGATGCATAGGGAATTTTCTGCATTTCCTTACGCTCAAATTCATTTTTGGGGCATTAATTAAGACTGAATTTATCTGCCTTAGAAACAGGGGTATCAAGAGGCTTGCAATCCTTCATGCCAAATCTAGTTAGCACATTTTCAATATAGCTCTTTTGCGATAATCCAAGAATTCCTCGAGAGCGATCTCGGTGAATTTGGATCCCTAAGACAAAAGAGACGTCCCCAAGATCTTTCATCTCAAACTTTTGTGATAGAAATCTCTTGGTTTCGTGCAATAAGCCTATATCGTTACATGCAAGTAATATGTCATCGACATATAAAACCAAAAAAATATATTTACTCCCACTGAACTTATGGTATATACATTCATCAACTGCATTTATCTCAAAACCAAATGAGAGAATAATTTGATGAAATTTGTAATACCATTGTCGAGATGCTTGCTTTAGCCCATAGATGGATCTCTTTAACTTGCAAACCATTTTCTTTGGGTCACCAACCACAAGGTTTTCTGGTTGCACCATATAAATCGTCTCATCAATGTCACCATTGAGAAACACCGTCTTTACATCCATCTGATGCAGCTCAAGGTTGTAATGAGCTACAAGTGCCATAATGACCCTCAAAGAGTCTTTTGTAGAAACTGGAGATAAGGTCTCTTTATAATCAACGCCTTCCTTTTGTGTGAATCCCTTAGCAACAAGACGAGCCTTATATCTTTCCACATTGCCCACAGAATCTCTCTTGATTTTAAATATCCATTTGCAACCAATGGGTTTTGCACCATCTGGCAAAGGGACAAGATCCCAAACGTCATTGTCCTTCATGGAATTCATCTCTTCATTCATAACGTCTATCCACTTTGGAGAATTAGTGCTCTGCATGGCATGACAGAAGTTGATCGGATCATCTTCCATCATTCCAATGTCAACTTCATTCTCCTAGAGGAATACAATATAATCGTCCGAAATTGCATTTCTCCTCTCTCTAGTGAATCGTCTTAATGGCACATGTTCTTGAGGTTGTTGAGTTTGTTCTTCTGAATCAACCTCTTGAGGTTGCAAAGGAAGTTGTATGACATCGTCATGTTGCTCCTGATTAGAAGCAATGACTGTAGGAAGAGAAATTGATTTCTCTTCAAAAACAATGTCTCTAGCCTTATCTCCCCCCACAAACTCAACTTCCTCAAAGAATTGGGCATTTCCCGTCTCAAGAATTAATCTAGTAGTGGGATCATAAAATTTGTAACCCTTGAATTTTTCAGAGTAACCAACAAAATAACAAGTAATCGTTCTTAATTCCAGTTTCTTTTCACTTGGCCTATAAGACTTAGCTTCAACTGGACATCCCCATATACGAAAATGCTTAATACTGGGCTTTTTCCCAGTCCATAATTCATAAGGGGTTTTGGACACTATTTTGGTTGGTACTCTATTGAGTATGTAGGCTGCGGTCTTTAATGCCTCTCCCCATAGTGATTATGATAAAGTAGAATGACTAATCATACTCCTTATCATATCCTTGAGTGTTCTATTTCATCTTTCAGCAACACCATTCATGTTAGGACTTCCTGGCATGGTGTACTGAGGGACGATTCCACATTCCTCTAGGAATTTGGCAAAAGGTCCTTGACGCTGTTCACCTGATCCGTCATATCTACCGTAATATTCACCACCACGATCAGATCTGACGGCTTTAACTTTCTTGCCAAGTTGAGTTTCAACTTCAGCTTTAAAGTTCTTGAATGCATCTAGGGCCTGAGATTTCTCACTAATGAGGTACAAGTACCCATATCGAGAATAATCGTCTATGAACGTGATAAAGTATTGTTGACCATTCCGGGTAGCCGTATGGAATGGTCCACAAATATCAGTATGAATAAGTTCTAAGACGTCTAACTTTCGATCGGCACCTAATCTCCTAATGTTTGTTCGTTTCCCCTTGACACACTCAACACAGACCTCATAGTCTGTAAAATCAAGAGAATTAAGAATTCCATCTAACACAAGCCTTTCAATTCGTTGTTTCGAAATATGACCTAAACGCTTGTGCCATAACTTCGCAGAACTCTCATTAGTTAATTTTCGCTTTGTACCGCGTGAATCCGCATGCAAGGTTTCACCATATGAAGCAATTGTATTAAGCAAGTAAAGGTTATCATGAAAGGATAAAGAACTGGTAGCAATCACATTTGAATTAAGGAGAAGTTGAAATTGAGAATTCCCAAAAGAGCAATAATAACCGAATTTGTCCAATTGGGAAATAGAAACCAAATTCTGTCTCAAAGACGGCACAACATAAGTCTCCTCCAAATCCAAATAATATCCAGTCTTTAACAATAACCTAAATTTGCCTATTGCTTCAACCATAACTGACTTGTCATCGCCCACATAGATGAATCTTTCAGCATCATTTGACTTTCAGCAATTCAGGCAACCTTGCATAGACACACCTATGTGAGTAGTAGCACCATAGTCTAACCACCAAGTGTGTGCAGGTACAGAGGTCAAATTAACCTCAGAACAAACCAAAGCGAGAGATGTACCTTTCTTTGCACGCCATGCGTGATATTTGGTACAATCATTCTTTAAGTGTCCATCTTTCTTGCAAAAGAAACAAGTAGTAACTTGATCTTGTTGTTTTTGCTTCTTAACCTTATCTGGAACACTCGCAGCTTCCTTACTCATGGGCCTTTTCTTGCCTTTGCCCTTATTCTTACTCTTAGAGGTCAATGTCATGTGAGCACTTTCTGCCTTTTCATGCTTCAATCTCTCTTCCTCTTGCACACAATAAGAAATGAGCTCATTGAGACTCCATTTCTCCTTTTGACAGTTATAACTAACTTGAAATTGACTGTATTGTGCAGGCAGAGAGATCAAAACTAAATGCACAAGCAAGTCCTCGGACAGCTCTAATTTAAGTGCCTTTAGTTTTGAAGCAATGTTAGACATCTCCATGATGTACTCACGAATGTTCCTGTTGCCAATGTACCTCATTGACATAAGCTTTGCTAAAAATGTGCTTGTCTCAGCCTTTTCGTTTTTCTCAAAACGCTTTTCTATGACATCTAGGAACGATTTGGCATCTTCCTCATCAGAGGTATCGCCCCTGAGGGTCTCTGGAATTGCACGCTTCATGATCATAAGACTCAACCTATTTGAACGATCCCACCGCTCAAAATCCCGTTTAGTCTCAACGGAACTGTTAACTGTAAGAGCAAGTGGTCGTTCAGTCCGAAGGGCCAAGTCCATATCCATGCAACTGAGAACTATCATAATGTTCTCTTTCCAGACTTTAAAATTTGTGCTAGTTAGCACAGGGATTGAATTAATAGTGGCAGAAATCGATGTAGCAGAAGTATTAGCCGAACAAAGGACAAATAATAAATGGGAAATATATCAGCTCACATATGCATGAATAGTGAATGAAATAACAGTCTATCCCATCATAAGATACCAAGCACAACATTGATATTTCATCTTTGGACAAAATAATCAACTTGTAAGCGGTACTCTCAATGCAGTAATCAAACATTGACAATCAATCCGGTCAAACAATGAGCCTTCCTTTGGACCGACTCATGTTCACATGGAAACCCAATAATTATCACGTATTTATTACCGCAGGCATATTTGAAACTCGGCCAAACAGTGTCCTTCCTTTGGGCCGATCCACTGCCCGCATGAAATTTCAAACATGCAAACATCTTATACATTCTTGAATAAATCAATCTACACATGAGAGCTCACTTTGGCAAGATGCTGCTTCAATTAACTCATTCTTGAATATTAGACATAAAAAAAATGCCATTATTTCATTCAACATTCAAAAAATCGAGTTTAAAAGCCTAAACCAAACTTAATTGGTAGTGATTTAACTTTTGATGGACTAAAATAGGCTTAAACCCGCTAAATCAGACCTTAAGTGGTATAAACCAGGTTGTAGTAGGTCTGAACCGTTCTGAATTGGTCTTAATTTTACTATAATTTTCTTGAATTAGTTCAAATCGGAGCAAAATTGGTGAAGAAATCAACTAAACATGAGGGAACCATTCAAACCAGTCCTGAATCAGTCTCGAACCAGCCCAATTTCGATCCAAACAGTGTGAGCCGGCCCAATTTGCATCGGACCGGTCCAAATTGGACCGAACCGGCCCGACATGCAGACCGGTTACTGTTCATCTTCTTCGCCGAAACCCTAATGCCGCCGCACGATTTCATCCGTTTCAACTGAATCCCGCGATCTTAGCCACTAATTATCGCTAACGGATGATCACCGAGGACGTCGGCCGCCGAGATCGGCAACCGCTCCTTCACGTCTCCGGCCATGTGGGCTGCCGCCTCGACCCACAGACAACTGTCGATCGCGTTGGTTCGGCGATTGGCTGCAGCCACGGCCCACAGACGACGCCCCGTTCCTCCTCCTGCGACACGAGCCGCCGATTTCAGCCGCTCCATTCGGCCGCGGTATGGCGACTCTAACGGAGGTTGAACCGAGGAGCTTCGTCGATTGGCCGGGAGGGGAATTTACGGTAGCCGGCGGGTGGTGGCGGTGAAGCCTGGGCTGGCTGGTGGCATGGAGGCCCCACCCTGCAGCCAACCAGCGGCTGGTTGGTGGCGGTGAAGCCCGCCATAACACCACCGACGAAAATTTTTTTTTTTTTCACTATGAACAGTGATCCCGAAATTCCAAATCACTCAATCACATCAAACTAAAATTCTCAATGATCCAAACACGCAAAGGCTCTGATACCAATTGTTAGAATTTATCGTAATCCAAATTACCTCAAGATCATACGTGTTGAAATTAAAGAAAATGCTTAAATATAAACGGAAGCGTACCTGAATCCATAAATAAGACTCGTGTGATTGACTGGATATGGATTTTCTAGGACCGTACGAAAAATCTTTCAGAGTATGTGAGATTCACTCTGACTCTCGTTGACTAATGGGATATCAAAAGAGCCGATAATATCGTATGTTCCAGGGACCACAACCGCAAATTGCACATAAGTACCTTCAGTTTATTAATTTCTAATTTCACCCATCATAGAAATCAGAAATCACTTTATGGTTTATGCATATTGATCCCTACACCTTACAGATTGTCTGTTCAACCCTATTTTATAAACTTAATTAGATTACTTAATTGGGTTGATGAATTGGATAGCAGAGACACATGATTAATAATATATTGTTGGATCATATATTGTCAAATTAAAATTCAACAAGTGAGGGCCGACAAGGACGGGCTGCACGTACCAGTCTCAATGCGGGGTAGTTGATGAATTTGGGACGTTAGCTTTCTTGTCCGGGGGTCGCTTGGGAGAAAGGGAAGGCTCGAGAAGGCTTTGTGAAGGGAAAGATGCTCGACCCACTTCTCCCATAAGTCTCCTCTGTGTCACCCCTTGTTCAATACCTACGTGGCATGTTCTGGTTGTAATAACCAGTCAACGTGATTGAACTGCGAGGAGAAGCGCCTTGGGAGTCTCCAGCGGGGAATTCATCGAATTGGATTTCTGCAGTGAGCAGATAACTGGTTTTGGGAGGAATGTATGTTGAGGAGCTGAGGGAAGGAGAGGTGAATGCTGGGCACGATCGCTTGGCTTGTTATGAATCTTGTGGTGATGCATTAGTTGTTTCAGAAGCGAAGAGGGCTCTGACAGGAGCAGGTGCTCGGGTTCTCTTCTACCCATCCCTGCTTTACATCGTCCTCCGGAACAGAGTTCAGACTGAATTTTGGTGGTGGGATAGGGTTGATGAGGTGTTATCTTTTGCCATGATCCGTAAATTTCATTTCTGTATCAATCGATCTCGATTTGCAAAAACTAATGATGTTCTTGTGCCTTGTTCGCATCACTTCTGGTGACCGTTTCTGATTCTAGGTGCAGTTCCCTTTCCTGCTGACGTCCCGCACTTGATGCAGCTTGGTGTGGGCAGGGTGGTGACCCTAAACGAGCCTTTCAAAAGTCTAGTCTCCACGTCATTGTATCAAGTGAGTTGTGGGTCCAAGTTAGTAGTCAACTTATGACGTTCCTTAAGGCCAATACAGCCGTATAGTAGTATTTGACCTCAGCTGAGACATTTAAATCACTGTGAAGAAGGCGTTGTCGTGTTGTTGATCTATAATCCATTAGACCAGTTCTTGCAGGCTTTTAACATTGATCATCTGTTGACTCCAACGAGAGATCATCTCTTTGCTCCATCCTGTTCTGACATCTGCCTGGCCGTGGAATTTATACACAGTCAGTATCAAATCCATTCTCTAACTTTTCTTCCTTACAGATTCGTTTATCCATCCTCATCTGCTGGGGGCAAGTTCTTTTACTGCTTCAAATTCTCAATTACTCATAGCTCATGCACCTAGGCCATGAATGATGTGACTTCGTGATTTCGTGTGGCTTAAACTTCAAGGTTGGCTCTGTTCTAAAATCAAACCCTACGAGTAGCACTGCAGTCTGATTTCAATTCAGCCTCTTCTGGTAAACTAAGCTGTGGTGGGCTGACACCCACAAGACAAAATGAAGACTTTCGTTAGTCAGGTTGCTGCAATTTGGGAAATTAACATATGATGAACTGCTCCATTGAGGATTTGGAAAGGGTATTAGTGGATTGCCATTGATCTTTGGGTTGCTAATCTTTCTTTTCCCAGGACTTCCCTTAAGATGTTTCTTTCACATACTGTCAGACTGTTGATGCAACAGTCATTTGCAGAGGCGTTGTTTCTGCCTTGAATTTCATTTCCCATTTGATTTTCTTTGCTGCAGCTGATAACAATCGTTCTTATGTCGTTTGAAGAGAATGCACCTCTTGGGAGAACAACTCATGTCCATTGCAAAGCCAGCCGAGGCCGCAGCACAACCATTGTCCTGTGTTACCTAGTAGGACACAATTTGCCATACATTAGTTTACTGGTCAATGTGCCCCATGTTATTTCCTTTGCTTTATCATTTCCCTCTCTGTTTATTGACTGGTCAGGCACAAACAAATGACACCAGAATCTGCGTGTGGTTATGTGAAATCAATCAGGCCAAGGGTTCCCTTGGCTTCATCCCAGTGGCAGGTAGTCTTACTTATGAGCTTACGGGCACTTTTCCTCCGATCATTTCGGTTCTTTTCCATTTTCCTCTGATCATTTCGGCAGATTTTCTGCAGTTTGGCAAATGAAACAGCTACTGGTGTTCAAGTTCGTGTACGTCCATGGCCCATAGTTCTCTCCTTTAATGACATTCCTTGAACAAAAAATGCAGGCTGTTCAGGACTAGATTACTGCTCTGTCATGGTCAAGCAGAGTGAAATCAACCGCCATAAAAGAGAAGTCCACGGGGAAAACCGAGAAGCTCCATCGTGGAAGCCGACCTGCCCAGATTTGACAACGATTCTATGGTCGTTGTGACAAAGTCTGACGTCGAAGGATATGACCCAGGGAATGATAAACTTAGTGCCGTGAGTGCTGCTGGTCTGCCGGCTATTGCAACGTTCCGTCGTGCCCGTGGCCTGGCAGCTATTCACTTCAGAAGAAGCGGGGAAGCTCCCCGTCTTTTGGCGTAAACATCCTGGGGAATCTCGGTATCGGCATCAGGGGGCATACTGACATCTCTATTCTCTTACCAGTAAGTGGGTGGAATACATCCGAGTCGATGAGTGACGCCCAAAGTAGGCTTCACTTTGAGTTTTGCTTGTTCGAGGTTCCTGTGAAGGGAAATCGTGATGTATTCATGCTTGAACTGTACAGCAGATGCAGAAGGAGTCGGAAGGATGGAGTAGTTCTGACTTTCTTCCCTGCTTGTTCATTCTACGAACAGAAATCCTAATCAAACCTTTCAGTTTCTTAATCTGTTCCCGAAGACGCTACGGAAGTCCCGTCCAACATCCTTGGAGCTGGCATGATACGAGCCATGCCTATGTCGAGTTCTTGAACTCTCGTTCTTTGAGACATTTCACCTCTTCCATGACACCTGTGCCTGGCGGGCGCATTGCAAACTGCGCTATCACAGTGTGGTGAGTGATCGAGCTTATCAAGGCTCATGTTCTTTTTTCTCGTTAAGTTGACAAAGATTTTCCTCCCCTTAGCACCTAAGGCCACTTTGCACCGGGCTAAAGCATGCCCATGCACCAGCCTTTAGTCAAAGCTTCTTTGCTGAAGGTGCTTGCTTACTGATCCCAATTCGGCTTCGTGGCCGGACACAAGAAGTTTTTTCACTGGTAAAGCAGAGTTGAAGGCTCGCTATACGAAGAATGGATGAGACGCGGGTCTGCAGGGTGTTCTTGAATCATATGTAAGCAACCTCGCAGAGGTTCTACATGTTGTGTCTCTTCAATTGTCTACTGTACTTTCACGCATGGATTATGACATAAGAGGACAGAAAGACAAAGGACAGCACCAACTCGAAGGTATGAAAGACACAGAGCACCACCAACTGATTAACCCAACGCCTTAGCCAAGCCATCTTAAGACATCCCAACCGGCAACCAATAGGTGTGGCTAGACTAAGCCATCTCGTTTGACACCAACACGGAGATGACAAGGCTTCTAATGGACATTTGAACCCCAAAAGAAGCGAGCGTCCACTAGCAATAACATATGTGCAATGATAGATATAGACCAAACAGTAACAATCCCAGGTTTACATGTCTTCAAAAGAGAACCAAATCTCTAGCCGAGGCCATATAGATAATGCTCTATGAATGAGAAAATTAAGACCTGGTCCAGCACGAGCTCAATGGCCCTTTTTCTTTTTCTGGTAGGAGATATGACGTCAAAGAAAAATCTCAGCAATTGGAGGATGATCGCCAGTCACCAAATCCTTTAACTGCTCAGGTGCAATAAGCAAAAAATTTGGCAGGTTGCATTTATCTCATCTCCGCTAGAGTTTTACACCCTAAAAATCTATGCGGGATGTCTCCTCCTGCAACAGAGTCGATCATGCCAGTCAAGAAGTGGAGGAGGAAACCAAGAGCTAAGTCAAAAGGAAGATAGAGAGAGAGAAGATATCTGAGAGCTCAATATCAAACTAATATAAAAACAAAACTATGAGTGTTTTTACGAAAACCAGTATGAACAAGCAATCTAAAAGGGACCAACTTTACTGTGAGATGAAACTGAAACAACTCGGACCTCGCCACCAGTTCCTATTTCTAAGTGAGACTCATATGAGCTCAAATCCAACTATGATCTCAATATATATCGTATAACCAGATTCCCTCTTTTTCCCAAATCCAATTCCCTCAGAACCTATTTAGTTTCAAAGTTTTCCCTTTCCAATCTCATCCTCTTAATTTTGTACAGTTATTCTTTTTTCTAATTGTAATACTCAATACGGTTATTCAGTTATGGAGTCTCTACTAAGCTTATCATCCTCTTTTTAACTTTTACTTTACAGGGACCGTCTTGTGACATGATCCTATATCATCTGCCTAGTGCATTTTCAACAGTAAAATGCATATGAAAACTTTTGACTGAGACTAATAAGAAAGTATGGGGTTGTACGTGGAGATTAGATACAGAAACAAAATCCATTTTTACGTTTTTTCCATTCTTCCAATTTGGGCTAAGTAGATAGGAACATCATAAGGGGAAAAACAACATGATATGAATTTCCTTACAGCCACTTAGCCAATACAGAAAAAATAGGGCAAACAAGTACCTCTTGGGTCGGTTTCGGTCTTCTTCATAGTCCATTACTCCACCAGGTTCAGAGTAGATCTCCTCTTGCCCTCTGAAGTCGTCGGCCTGCTTACAGTTTGTAACTTCTGCCACGATGTAAGTAAGCCACATCGACCAATATACCCCATAATGCCCAAACACTCATTATGTCATTGAATATATAGTGATCCTTCAGAACATTCCATGAATTTGAACAACAGAATTGTTTTCTCTTCAAATGTATATTTACTGATTTAGTACCAGTTCTTTAAATTCTTATATACCACAATTAGTTTAGATGCATATGCAACATCAGAAGCTAAATTCTAACTTGTATGTAGGAGAACATTCTAATGACACATGAAAGAAAGAGCGACGATAGAACTGTAAGTTTCTACTTCCATCTTCATCCATAAGTACACAAGAACAATGAAAGACATCCATTTAGAAAAAGGAAAAAAAATTGATTTTACAGGAAAGAGATGAATGAGAAACTTCAAATGTGAATAAGGTTTCAAAGATTCCAATATACAAATGTCCAAAACAGCAGCATGTTTAGAACAAACTATGAAGAAGCCTATCTAAAGTGCAAACTGAGAAATACAGCAAGATGACTAGGGTAGAAATATCTGCCCAAAATGTAATACTGCACGAAAGTGGATTCAGCTGACCTTGAGGGAGAGCGCCTTTTTTACTTCTTCAACTCGATCTTCAACATCCTTCCGATGTTTCTTGTCTAATTCACCCATATTATCAGCCCAATTAATCTTCTCTTGAATAGAGAGAAGCATGTTGTCAGATGTTGACAGCCTAGGTTACAAATTACAATCAGGATTATATATAACTGATTTGTTTTCTGACTTTCAAAATCTTTAGTATTTACTATTTAAACTTTGAAACACAAGGACCAGAAGAACTTTAATACACTACAATACAATGATATCTCACACTATATGTACATAGACTGAGGACTAAATCTGAACAGCTGCCACAGTAATATTGAGGTTTTATAGTCTCATAATGCATCAAAGTTTGGCTCCCTGTAAAGGGGTGAATGCATGCCAGACATGCAAAGGCACTTATGTATGTTTAAAGGTCTAATCAATTTCTCAGGGAAAACAGACAGTTGGGACCTATTCTTTTAAAACATTTATAATTTAGAAGAAGCAACTCCTTGATTGATCTGCCAATAAAAATAAGAACCAAAATTACCAGTCAGATAGGGTCTGTATCATATTGCCAAGTTGTCCAGGCCTTAGATCGCGCCCAGCAGCAAATTGGACCTGCAAAATTTGGGCAAAAGAAAATGGAAAATTAATCTTACAAGAAGCTTAAGCAAAATGAGAACAGAAATAAGAGACATGATATGCAAAACTTATGTCAAATCTAATGAGAAGTTTCCAACCTCAAAGCATCTTCGCAATTGATCTAGCTTTCCTCTGACAATTCCCTGCAGAAAATAAAGGACCCACATAATAAAATTTCTGTGTATTGTCCTCTAACAAGCTTAGAAATAAGATACATAACTCCCCTAATTAAAACAACTCACTTACAGCAAATATATATAATATAAAGCAAATAGTAGCTCAGCTAAAAATCAATTCTGAACTGATAGAAAGGTTCACCTTGATTATAAAAAATATTGGATTTGTATAAATTGTCAATATGCCACCCATACACACACACCCCATCCATCACCCACCCCCAACCCCACCCAAAAAAGTTTTAAAAAAAAAAAAAACCTATCCAAAATGAATAAGAGGGCTACTCAACCCAGAATAAGAAGGGCCTTATCAACATTTTCAAAATGGTTTAAATGGGAATCAGAACGACAGATTGTAAAAAGAGGAACATACCGCATACATTGCATTCATTAATGAGGAAATCTTCGAGTTTACTCGAACATTTGTGACATCCAACGCCAGCATTTAGTTGACTGTAGGTAGCACCTGCAGATAGACATCATTTCAATTAAGTCATCATAGTCTAAAAGTACATGCAACATGGAAACTGGACAAGCACACCCATTGCTACTTCATATTACCCAACAGATGGCAAGCTAGCCAGACAATAATGTTACTTATAGAAACTTAAATGCCTCTCCCCAATTATCAAGCATACAGGCATGTCTATGAGATCCAGACAAAGATATAAAAGGACTATTGTTCAAGGGGTCAATTAACCAGTACACAAAGACAGCCGATTTAACTCCCTTCAAAAAGGAAAATCCCATTTTCTGAAATATACAAGACAGCTTGCAAAGGAACCTTGGTTTAGAGATGACATAGCCTCTTTTGGTTAAAAAGTGAATTCATTACTTAGCATTTTGCATAAAATTTTTATGCGTTGAGTGAAAAAACCTAACAGACATGATTAATGGTTGCTTCTCAATCACATGGCCAGTGACACACCAAAAAAGCACCTTGCATTGATTCGCAGGATTAGAGCAGATGTTGCTAGCTATGAAAGGATGAAGAGGCATTTAAATTACACAGTGAAAACAACTCTTGTTTTGTCTCCGCCTGAGTGAGCACAGTGAGTTGCTTGAGCTTTGAAGAACCTGATCAGCTGACAATTTGCGGGTAGACCGCGTCAGCAAATTACCTAAAGATGACAACTGTTCAGTGAACCTCAAGGATCAACAGTAACAAAATTAAAATAGGCAAAACATCTAAACAATATGTTGTAAAAAGATCATACAAGCAGCTGGATTGCCAAAGAGAGCATAAAATTTGTAATGAAAATGAAAAAGCAAGTAATTGCTTGTTAAGTAAATTAGGTGAGTGTCAAAGATCTACCAAACTTTTCAAAGATATACAAAATGAGGTAAGCAATTTCCTCATGACCACTGCCTACATAAATATCATGTATAAATTATAATAAAGGCAAATAGATAGATCAACACCATGCCAACATTAAATTAAATCTTTTATATCTAACGAAAAATTTACAAAAACCATTTTGATTTTATAAAAGCTTTTCCCTAAAAACCACGAATCATCCACACTCCATGTACGTCCTGGAGAAAGATGCTCAATTTATTATTCACTAAGTCCAGCTAACTCCAAGTCAAAAATAATTGCCACAATCAATATCCTAATAGAAGTATTCCACACGCATTACACAAACCTTACCCTGTTCAAAAAGAACATTGAAAGCAACCCCAATCTTTCAACTTGACATGCCAGAAATTTAAACTCATTCAAATTCGAATAGGCAAAAATACAAACCACCAGAATTTTTGACTTTTGAGAGCAGAGGCAAAAAATAGACTTGTCCAATGAAGTTGTTGGACAACATGATCATTTATATGCCTACAAAATAATTTCACCTCTAACCCCTCAAAATTCCACAAAATTATTTCATCCATTCTTTTCTCCAAAAATGCAGTTAGCATTTAAAGAAAAATCAATAGAACTTGAACATAAAATCTGGAATTCTCACACCTCTCTTCAAGCTATTTTGGAACTAAACCATCAAAAGAACAGTCACATGCACATTAAAACTTCAATTCCCAAAATCAACAAAGCAAAAACCCGCCGCTAATGTGCCAACTGAAATATATAAAATATATTATATTGGACAAGCTTACTCTTGTAGTTCACTTCCAAGTGCCATATGCAAACAAAAAAAAACGGAGCAGGCCAACCATATATAGAATTTTCAGTTCCTTCAAGCTGCGAAAGAATCCAAGTAATACAAAAAACAATCCATGCAAATTTCAACACTACATCTTCGAAGGCATGAAGGCAGACCTAATAGTTGCTTAAGGCAGATTATCAACTAGTCATGGAGTACTTATTTTCTAATAACTGATAGAAGGAAAAACTGTTACAGCAATAATTTACTTGGTGACCGTGAAAAGAATCTCAGCTCACCAATGTGATCAATCAATTTTAAGGAGTCAAAAGCCCTCCAAAACTAGCCGGGGCACCATATCATAACAATAAGAAAACAACAAGTAAAATCAATGCTGGATGGAACCCCATAAAAAACAATAGTTCATGATTCTTGGCGAGTGGAATCAGAGGACACTTAGACTGCAACAGTCATCCCACCATGAAGCAAGTGATATATGTTTTTGTCTTCTGTATATTCAAGATGAGATCAAGATGGGGTAATGATATAAAGCACTCCACATTGTGGAATGTGAATGAATGCTAGTTCTGTTTTCTAGTTTATTAGAGGGACATCAGGGGTTTCATTGTTACTTGCAGAAAAAGCTAAAGCATTAATAACCCCATCTATCAGTAATTGCAATCATTCATACTTCAAAGTACAAATCATTGAAACTTCAATACTGCATAATTTTTTGCATATACTGAGCTGTATTCTGTTACTTATTCTAAGAAAGAGGTTAGTGAACGCATCGAGCATGCAAAGAGCAATTGCCAACAGGAATAAGTGATAAAGTGGAATAACAGAACACCATAAATGATAACAAATGTGACATCCCTTCTCTTATTATGGGGGATAACGACTTATTATCAATACTTGATAAAAATCTTTGCGTTTGATCCAGCTTCATAGTCCATTATCTAGAAAAGAGAGATTTTCCGTGACAGGAAAACCATCATCTATGTGTCCCGCTGAAATATTAAGACAGAGGGTGTAGCCTATTAACTACCAACTATAAACTAATTCAGAAACATTCTAATTGAATATGCAATACCTTAACAACGGCACTACAATCAAGGCAAAGTAGAGATATTTAATATTCTAATGTAAGCCTAAGGAGATTCCATCGTAAGACCGAAGGGGAATATTGCAACCAAAAATTTACCTATCTCTCGAGAACCAAAAAAGAAAACCATCGGGAGTTATGAACGACAATTTATCGATAAGAGCAAAGACAAGAGTTAAGAGCGAAACAAGTTAAAAATTAGCAGATAATCAGCTTACTTGATTCCGAAGAGAGGGGGTATTACCTCTTGAATTGGTCCTGGCGGACGGAGAGGATCTCGGGAGGAATGCGAAGAGCGAGGGATTCGAGATGGCCCTCGAACAATCCAGCGCGACGCAGGGCGGGTTCCCTCGTGCCACCGTTCGCTTAGCTTCACGAAAGATGGTCGATCACCTCGCCTGTTTTTGCTCAATGTCCATCTCCGTTCTTCCAACTCAAACTCCAATCTTTGAGCAGATAAACTACGGTGCTCCGTGGGTCAAAGATTGCAGGACCCGAACAAGCCGTAGTGTACAAACGAAGGGAAGAGATTCTCAGCTCAGGTCATGGACAGAAAGGAGAATCCCCTTCCAGTGACCGTAGACGAGATGAGGAAATCCCGAAGTGCTCGCGAAAAGGGGCAAAGGGGACGCACCTATGGGAGAGAGGAGAACTTCTGCTTCGCCACTTTCCCCTCGCAGAAGGGGTCTAAGACCGGCGAGTTCGGTGCGATTAGGCGGCTAACCCGAAAACTGGAGAAGTTGTACGGGCCAAAAGTTAAGAATCTGGTCCCGTTCCCGGCCTGGGTGCGAGGGATGCGGGTGGTCTCGGTAAGATTCGCGTTCCTGCAAGCCGGGGCCGCGGCGATGCAGAGGAGCCGATGACATCGGCTAAGGCCATCTCCGATAGATTTTATTCCCACAGTATTCTTGTGTTCAGTCACCACAGATGTAGGTCACCAAAACTCGAAAAAATGTAAGAATGGATTGCAATGACGGTTTATACCCTTCTTTACCTCATATTTTTATCTTATTGCACTTTAAAGGACGTTTAGTTTTATTCTATATTTATATTACTTTTTTTTTCATATTTGGTAAAAGAAAATCCCTTAAAAAATGTAAACAAATCTTATTTCATTATTTATACCATTTCATATTTTCCCCATTGTTATAAAACAAATTTAAAAATAACTGATCTCTCTAGGATTAAATAAATTTTATTCTAAAAAATTGATTTCATTACGTTTTTCGATTTCATCCCACTAAAGGCCAATTAAAGGATGACACAGGGCATTAGTTTTACCATTATTGGGCAAATACAGCTTCCAATGCTTAAGATTTATTTAAAACTATCGTGTGATACATTGAAAAAAAAAAAAAAAGAAGAAAAGAAGGAGTCATGTCACTTTGCGGGTTAGAGCAGTTGGCACTTCACGGAGATGAGCCAAAGGAGCCATGTAATGCAAGGCGTGAACTAAATAATTGCATGAAAGAAGCTTTCATAAACTGAGCATACATTACGAAAGACCAGGGGACCACCCCACCATCCCTTTCCCTTTGCATCAGTCTCTCTCTCTATCAGAGGCATGCGACAGAGACTAGTCACTACAGGTTCGCACAGCCCAACTCCATCGTTTTATTTCCCCATTCTCTGTCAAATCGAGATTTTCGTAGGGACGACAAAAGAACATGTGATTATCCCTCCACGTACCAAAGGGAAAACCTCCATCTAATTAGTTATTAAATTAATAAGATTAGTAATAGGTATAGAATAAATTAGTAGGATTTATTTCAATGACCCATCCTCAGAATATATGCAGGAACAAGTTTATACCCAGACAGACAGGAAGCAGCTTCAATTGTCTAATTATCAATTAGAAGTCATTGGCATTAACCAAGATTTTCTCCATCGACAACTTTACCATGTACTTATGAATCTCCCTCCTCTTTTTTT